>JAMLFY010000011.1:13502616-13998415 GCA_030441495.1 Dalbergia oliveri
CAATGAAGTTAGGTTGGTATATGTGTATTGTTTACCTTGTGCTGGATGATTGAATCATTTGTAGCTATATATGCACTTACATAAATTGCAGATGGACTTGAAGGTAATACTAGGCCTTTTGTTTGTCCTGTTCCTTTCTTTTAGTTTCCATGTGACTTTTTGATCTTCTCAACTTCACAAAATTTGGAGCTTTTATAATTAGCCTATTGTTTATTAACTTTTTAAATAACAATTACCATTTATGCATTGTTATAGTGTACTCTACCATATTCTTTTGAGGCCTTTTGTTATTTTCTCCCATCTGAATCACTTGAACAAGTTGAAGCTCAAAGTTACAAGTCAGAGTAGGTTTTCCATCTTTTCAAGTTGAAAATACTTCGTTTATGAAAAACATTATGTAATATATATGCACCACAATATGGCAGATCTGGGTTTTTTAGGGGACAATAAGCATCATGCCAAGTATTTTGATCATTGATCTAATTATTAACTGTTAGGTGCGGCCATGTTTCCTAGACTTCTTGCTGTTTTCTATTGCCTTTGTTCCTGTCAACAAAGCATGGTCAGATTGATAGGTGGGTCGTTATCCTTGGGAAATAGGGTAAGGGAGACTTTGCTTATCTTTCTGTATTTTGCCTAAAATGCCTACTACTTGATACCATTTCAGTATTTCACAAGGGTTTCACATTTCATGTAATATCCACTTTATGATGGATTTAGCGGAGAAGTGTAACTGATTACAGATACGGGGCTTTTATTGATGACAAAAATTCCTAGCACTCTCAAATGTGATTCAGTTCTATCCTGGTGTTGCTTAAATATAAAAAATTAAAGCAAAAATTATTAATAATCCTTTGTTGCATGTTTTCGCAATAAGCCATTTTAAACTCTGATTTTATAAAGAGATGTAACAATTTTGTATCTCTAGAAGTAGGTTTGAGGGTTTATGCTCTAGTGCTATACCAAAAGTGTGTGATATTATACTTGTGCTTCACATGAAACTCTCAATGCTCCTTTCAGGATAAAGCACTGATGGAAGATTTCATGTATGAGGAATTTTGCCAAAGGGACGTGGAAGAATCAATTAGGCAAGGACATGTGAAACCGCTTGTGGATGAAGCTGCTTTGCAAGTCTGAAATTGGGGGTTTCATACTTCAGACCTTATGCAGAAGAAAAAGTGGAGTGTTATGTAGTATAAGTTCGTAAACATGGACTAGTGAATGGTTGTTATCAATATTTCGTCTTTTTTTGTACTTGTAACACTTGCCTAAATTGTAGAGTTAGATTATGCACGAGCTCTCTAAATGTCATAGGTTCTGATTTGCCTATAAAGACAAATGTTGCATATTAGCTAATAAAGGCCTTTTGTGAGGAGTTCCAGATTGAAATATCCATGTAAGTTATAGCTATATACCAAATTCATATAAAGAGTTAGAAAATATAACCTAAAAACTTTATACCATTAATATAAATTACCAACATGATAAGTACCAACATTTTGTAAATATTATTAACAATGTGTGTTTCAATCACCAACATATCTAAACCAATTACTAACATGTATAACAAAAAAAATTTAAATTAGTATGATCTTGGAGCACAAATGTAATGTGATAGTGAGACTCGGTTGATCAATTCATATAAACTAATTTTCTTACTCAAGTTTTCATAAAAGTTGTTACGTCAAATGCAACATAAAAAACTGATTGTATACCACCATTTTTTAGGGGAAGACTTACAATTTCTTGTAATTGACATGCGTCAAACATTTACCATCTTGTATAAAAAAAAAAGGAAAATTCAAGCTATTTTAAGGTTGGTGTACACATTGTATGTGATTTTCAGGCCAAATTTATAAATTATATACTGCATACACCACTAGGCCTGTACTTAGATGTTGTGTTGACCATTAAATAATCACTCCCAAGTGCCCCTAAGTCCTCTACCATAGCCCTGCAGCTTAGTATCCCAACAAAATGCAATCTCTTTCAAGTATTTCCAAATCTGAAAATTTACCAACATTTTGTATCGCTCACCAACAATTTTAACACAACTCACCAACAATGGTTACCAACTTACCAACATACTTCAGAACAATTTTAGTCATTTTTTTCGCTTTGCACATGCTGGATGGTGTTGTGAGCATGAATTCATCAATCTTAAAGGCCTCTAAGTCCTCTAACATAGCTCTGAAGCTTAGTTTCCAAAGACACTACAATCACGTCTTAGTATTTTCATTTGAAAATTTACCAACATTTTCTCTCACCAACAATTTTAACAAACTCACCAGCAATGGTTGCCAACTTACCAACTTACTTCAGAACAATTTTGATCATTTTCGCTTTACACATGCTGGATGGTGTTGTGAGCATGAATTCATCAATCCTAAAGGCCCATAAGTCCTCTAACATAGCTCTGAAGCTTAGTTTCCAAAGACACTGCAATCACGTTCAATATTTCCAGTTCTGAAAATTTACCAACATTTTTCTTACTCACCAACAATTTCGGAACTCACCAACATTGGTTGCCAACTTACCAACTTACTTCAGAACAATTTTGGTCAATTTTTTCGCTTTACACATGCTGGATGGTGTTGTGAGCATGAATTCATCAATTCTAAAGGCCCCTAAGTCCTCTAACATAGCTCTGAAGCTTAGTTTCCAAAGACACTGCAATCACGTCTCAGTATTTCCAGTTCTGAAAATTTACCAACATTTCTCTCACTCACCAACAATTTTAACAAACTCACTAGCATTGGTTGCCAACTTACCAACTTACTTCAGAACAATTTTGGTCAATTTTTTCGCTTTACACATGCTGGATGGTGTTGTGAGCATGAATTCATCAATCCCAAAGGCCCCTAAGTCCTCTGACATAGCTCTAAATCCCAATTTCCCAAGACAATGCAACCCTTTTTTATTTCAAAACTGAAAAGTTACCAACATTTTTCATTACTCACCAACAATTTTAACAGAACTCACCAACTTTTCTTAAAAACTTACCAACATACCTCAGAACAATTTTAGTCAGTTTTTTCGTTTTGCACATGTTGGATGCTTTTGTGGCTACCAATAAATCTATCCAAGTGCCCCGTAAGTGCTCTACCAAATATGGGAAACTCAGTTCCCAAGACAACAACCCTTTTCAGGATTTTAACTGAAAATATACCAACATTTTCAAGGACTCACCAATAATTTTAACATGAATCACCAATATTTATCTAGTACTTACCAACATGGACCAGGAAAATGTTAGATCTATTTTTGGTCATGGAGAGCACCATGGATGTTGTGTTTACCACAGTCACTAATCCAAAGTGCCTCTAAGCTCTTTGGACAATGATTAACTGAATTTGTCCCAAGAAAAGACAAACCTCAACAAGCTTTAACATTGTTCACCAACAAATTGATGAACAAAAATTTGTCCTAACCAAACTCAAATTCTTTCCATAAACATTAACAAAACTGATATAATACCAAATTCTTATCATCATCACCAAACTAATTGTCAAATTTCAACATTGTTGCACTAACCAACAATTTTAGAACTCATAAATATTGGAAATTTCTTTGGCCATGAGGCACAATGTAGATGTTGACCTTGTATCAATAAACGTTATCATAGAATGAAATTTGCTTCGAAACGTAAATGTATTTTGAATAAATACTTAAAAATTTTAACTCTGATTTCATTATATTGAACTATTGACCTTCTTATATAAAAAAGATTCGCTCATTACAAAATACGTCAGTATATTTGGTGGCACATGTGCAATATACAAGGACTTACACAAAATTCTGCCTCCTACATACATAATTGCTATCAATCATGTGCCATCAAATAAAACATCTATTACATTCTAAGAATACAAAAAACAAAAAAAAATATTTTTCCCTTTAAATTCTTGCATACCCACTAGCCGTGGGGGTTTCTTGCTAAAATACTCCATTGTCCAACACATCTCCAAAAAATTATAATCCGCATTTGGACCCAGCTAACATATGTACAAAATATGTGTTGTACAATAAAGAGGGTAATGATCATCCTATACGATCAAACAAAGGAAAAAATGTCAGTCTAAATATATTATCAAGCCAACTCCAAAACAAAAATTATTAACAAATTGAATAAGCAACATACCTTCAAAAAAATACAGATTTCATTGTCATGATCCATGAAACATAATATCTGCCACATAATCAAAATACAAGATACATCGTTTTTGTAAAAAACCATAGGCCAAACTATTAAGGTATGAAGATATTTCACACCTATTATATTTTCATCAACCTCCAATTGAAGTATTTGGTCCTCCAACATCCATTGTGAGTAGAGTTGGACCACCATTACTCAATAGATGTGTAAATGAGAAACCCTGTGCACTCACAATTGAAAATCTTCATTAATAAGGATAACCAAGATCAGTTCAAAAGACTTTAGCAATACAGGCTTGAATACATGGACTTACTTCATCATCCACACAATCAAGCTGACATAATATTGTCTGGTTGAACATTGGCTAATTGTGTATTCAAAAAATTATCTTCTAGATTGGAAACTGCAATAGTTTGTTGGCAAACACCCATAGACTGTTTATTGACAAAAAATAAAATAAAACAACAATTAAACTTAACAGTTGTTAAGAATTAATAAATATTTCACTTAGTAGCAATACTTAAAGCCAATAAAAGAAAAAGTGTCACAGAACATTAAACTCTCAGATATTATTACATAACATGCACCATAAATGCTTGAGTCAAACATTATTACAAATTAAATATGAAGTTTGTGTGCAAACATAACATAAAGCTTTTATTATTCAACTTTTCAGTACATCCAACCTCAAAGGATGACTATACGTAAGTTGCTTCCACCTTCTTCACCAATCTCCATGGCAACATATTCCTGCATAGACAATAATGAAGATTTAGTTCAACATTTGTCTCTAGTTAAGCCATTTTGACAAACATATCAACTTATACACCAGACAATAAACTAACCTTATTTGGCTCGATCTGAACTCTTTTTGTGCCTTTCTTTCTACTTTTTTGCATAATCTTTTCAACTTCAGACATTTTCCTCTTTGATGGTGGTCTTCCTTTACGCGCTACACGTAAAGGGCTTAGAATCTCACTCACATGATTTTTACAATTGTCCCCCAACTTGTTTGCAACATCTTCACCAACAGATGTCAAATTCACATTGCTCACCAAAGATGGCATAGACCACCTTGGATATAAACCCATCAAGAGTAGCATGAAGGAGATTGGTTGCATCATTGAATCTGCAACTTGTTCTGCAACTTCATAGAAAGTCTTGCACAATTTATCAAATCTTTCCATTCTTGGCTTCAGTTCGGCCACATCATAACTACTCTTTATGTAAGAATGCTTCCGTTTAATCCTTTTGCTCCATCTTGCTAAGATATACTTTGCTGGCAATTCCTTAATTCTCTCAAGTGTAAGCACACATAGGGAATGTCTACAAATTATACCTCTAAACTCAAATAGCAAGCATTGACGCTTATGTCATGATTTTCGCGATTGAATGTGACCTTGTACATGGCATCCCTTGGTCGCTCCTTGAGAAGAATTTCCTCTAAGACATTGTACGTAGCAACTACTCCATCGACACTATTGAAACATGCACCACAATTCATTTTTTCTCTAAATTCATTCTGTACTTCACTAAACTTTGCATGAGTATACTCCAATTGGAATTGCTTTTCAATTGTGGAGTTTGAGCCACAATGTATAATTGTGTTCATTGATTGGAAATCAGCCTCAAATTCTTTTTACTACTCCTAAGAGCGTTGTCATATTGCTTGACAAATTGCTGCAAACTTGTCTTTGAGTTGACATATCCATCAAAAAAAGCATGAATACTCTCACTTCGTTGGGTTGTAGACATCCCTCCAGAAATACTTCTTCAAGAAGATAGGCACCCATCTATACCGATCCTTGTACAATCCACTAAGCCACTCATTTGTTTCCAGATCAAATTCCTTCAATAGAGAACACCATTTATCATCAAATTCTTCCTCTGCGTGTCTCATAAACAGCCACTTTCATTGCAGACTTTATCTTCTTATATGCCCCATATGAGCTAAGCTTCTCAGGGATCTTTTTCATTATATGCCACAAGCACCATCTATGACGGGTCCTGGGCATGAGGATCTCAATTGCTTTTCGCATGGCTTTACATTGATCTGTCACGATGGCATTGGGTGGCTTTCCATACATGCATCTCACCCAACACTCAAAAAGCCATACAAAAGAGTCGGTATCTTCTGTTGAAAGTAAGCCACACCCGAGTAGACATGTTTGTCCATGGTGATTAACACCAACAAACGCAGCAAAGGGCATTTCATATTTATTTGTGAGATATATTGTGTCAAATGTCACAACATCTCCAAATGATTCATATGTAGCCCTACTTCTCGCATTTAACACATTTCTCACATGGAACTCATCATCAACATCTATGTCATACACAAAATTGCAGTTCCTTTCTTTCATTCTATGGAAATAACTTAGCAAGGCTTTGGCATCTCCTTCTTTGCCAATTGCACGTCTTTCCTTCTGAATATAATTCCTACATCCGCTCATCAAATGTCAAATTCTCATACCCACCTGCAGCTTGGGCAAGAGATTGAAATGTCTTACTAGTTTTCACCCTGCATCATCATTCACATTAATTGCTCTCTTTACATGCATGCTAATGCTCTTGTTCATCCTGAACTTCCTTGCTTTTGTAGGACTAAGATCATGGTGTTTGAGAATCACTTTTTTTATGCTCCATTGTCCATTGTCTGTTCCGCTGTAATCTTTGCATCACATTTTACTACACAAGTTGGAAGTGTCTTTAATGTTGGTGGTATTTTGAGACACGAGTTCCTTCTCGTGAGCATGCAAGAACCAAATAGTATAATTTCCCATCAAGCCCTCTTTTTGAATTCCTTATCTTCCATCCAAAGCCCTTTTAGAAGCATATGCTTGATAAAATGTCTTAATATCTTCTTCTATGAAACTCCATTCCTACTTGGCTCCTTCACTTCAGGATTGATGTTTGAGCCATCAACATGACCTTCAACATCAATATTAATATTGATATTTGACTGCTTGCTTCCTCCATCTACTTCACCTTCAAAATAAAATATACTAAGCTTGTGTGGAAGAGACAATGCATACAACGGTACCAATAAGAGCAGATAACATATTGGAGGTTGAGTAATACAGTTCAGAAAATACGTACATAGGTCATAAACAAGAAATATGAATGTGTGAGTAATACTTAAAAAAATCATATACTTCTTCCAATAGCTAAATTACATATATCAACTTTGCAATCAATTTTTTATTTCACATTCCAACTCATTATTCAGCTTTATCTCTACTTTCAGCGCAACATTTGATTCTTTTCTAAAATAATGAAACTTAAAATTACCTCATGTTAGATTACAAAGCTTGGGAGTGAAGGATGATATTGCCTAACCAGAAAACTAGACACTCTACATATAGCAACGTCTTCCTATTTGACCTAAATGGCCTAATTGCATTACTAATTGATGAAGGAAGTCCGGGTGCTTCATGGAGGTAAATCCACAATGGCAAGGCGACTTCAGATTTTTACTTGCACCTAGTTGGTAATTAGCCCACAGTTTTGCTAACTTTAGCTCAAAATGTTGGTAACTTCCTTAGATTGTTGGTAATTATTCATAAATTTTTAATTACCATAGTTACGAGTCCTTATAATTTTAGCTCAAATACCAACTAAAGATAACTCCTTCGAACCATAAATTATTTAAGGGAGCCAAACATCATTGTAGTGGTTCCGATTGATGATAATTTGAAAAATTAATGTGAGCCATCCAATGCCAATGTTGATGAACCAGTAAAGAGTCATTTTTAGCAAAATATATTAGTACTTGACTTAAAATTTGCAAAGAAGGAAGTCTAAAAACCTGATTTCTATTCAACTTTGATGTGAAACAAGTAGTGGTAGCCAATGAAAAGAAGACTGGAACAGGGAGTTCAACCAAGAGGACTATACAAGTCCTGTCACATGTACACACTGATTATGCTATCAAAATAAAATCAACCCATTAACAAGAAGGTAAAAAAATAGACCATAGACCATATAGCCTCAGTAACTAATAAATCTATATACAAGAGAACCAAAATTAACTAAAAACATAAGCACAATAGGACATGCCTCATGTATACATGCACAAACAAATTGATCAACGTGCATAAACATAATAACTAATGTATACGTGCATAATAGGACATGCCTCATGTATACATGCATAAACATAATAACTAAAAACCATAGTTGAATGTCATTTTCATGTGCTTATAAATGGCCCATCAAGAACACGAAGAAAAGGTAACAAAGCTAACATGCCTCATGTATACGTGCACAAACAAATTGATCAACAGAGTAAAAAAAAAAACCCAAAAGGGAGATATCAATTTGCTCTTAGCCATTCTATAAATTTTTTTCTACGAACTACAAAGCACATACACATTAACCAAGAATCAA
This sequence comes from Dalbergia oliveri, assembly GCA_030441495.1. NCBI lineage: Eukaryota > Viridiplantae > Streptophyta > Magnoliopsida > Fabales > Fabaceae > Dalbergia > Dalbergia oliveri. The sequence continues at coordinate 13,511,162 of JAMLFY010000011.1, forward strand.
TAAGAACATACCTATCATTCTTCTTTGAACTCATGCAGAAAATAAGCATCACCAGAAAATCATTTTTATGTTTAATCAGTGCCTAACTCACATGATTGCTGCTCATATGGACGCGGTTGGCGGATGACACGTCGTCGTGGTGGCGGATGCCGTCATGGGACTGCGGCTGACGGGAGGACATCCGACTTGTGGTCCCTCCCAACCAAGTTCATGGTGGCTCTCGCAGTGCTTCTGTGCGATATGCTGCCTTGCGTCGTCGTACCTTCGTTGCGTATGGTAGATGAAGAAACTTGTTGAGTGTGGTGAATGAGAAAGTGACCAAGTGGTGGATGAGCAAGTGAGCAAGTGGTGGCTGAGAGCTTAGGTGAGAGTTGAGACCTGAGCTGAGAGTGTTTTTTTTCGATGGGGCTGGCTGAGAGTTGAGAGAGAGAGAAAGAAAGTTCCCTCTTTTCCTTTCCTTCCTCGCGCCTAAAGCCCCTCTCTTTTCCAATATTTCCTTTCACTCACTTGGTCCACCATGTGCCCTCCTGCATCTCCATAATAGACACGCCTTGAAGTGTCGTATGCGTCGCTTTGTGCGTCGCTCTTGTGCGTCCAAATAACGGCCTCATTTTGTAATTCTATCGTACAAAAATATTATATACACATCAATTTTCTATTTTCTATCACCACAGCCGAAAAAAGTTATAGAAAAATGTTCTTTTCCTATTTATTTTATCATCATAAAGACACCATAGGTACTAGGTAACATAAATATGGATAAGAGTATATTATTAAAAAGGTTAGCGATTTTAAGGCACTTGTTAACAAATAAAAAATGAGTAAATATATATTTTAGTCCTTAAAATTATACATATAATTCACTTTGATTTCTAAAATTTAGAAATTAATTTTATAAGTCTTAAAATTATAAAATGTGAATCAAATTAATTTTTGATTCTATTTTTATTATTTTTCTTTCTTGTTTTCGTTAATATTCCACGTTAAGCGATACAATAATTATTTTTTGTCTTCATGTTTTTGCTAATATTCCATGCTAAATGATACAATAATGATAGGCTGACGTTCTATTTGGATTCAAAGTGTTATGATTAAATAATAGTAGGTGCAAATTATTAGCATATACCAAATATAGTAACAATGTTGTTTATGTTTAAATCAATAATACTTATCTTCAACGAACATGATTTAATTAACAAAAGTCAACTAGAATATCAATTTATCACTTAGATATCAATTATTGTGATACCTAAGCAAAAAAGTGACAACACAATAGATAATTAGAGGGTCAGAGACCAATGTGACTCACATTTTATAACTTTGAGATTAAAAAGTTAATTTTTAAATTTCAAATATTAAAATAACTTACACATATTATTTTGAGGATATTTGAGCCTTCACTCTAAAAAATAGAAACTTTTGTATTGAATAATAAGTTTTATCAGTTTTCAAGATAGCGAATATAATGCATTAAATAGTTTAAAAAGTAATTATTATTTTTTATTTCTTATAAAAACCCTTATCATAATTTTTTTTCTTCTTATTTTTCCTTTTTAATGTCCTGTTTTAATACTCTTATTTTAATGTTTGAATGATTAGAATAGAAAATATAAGGCATTATAGAAAAATAAAAATTAACGTAATTTCATTTTCAAGTCTTCAATTTATTTTAAAGATTATGTGCAAACACACGGGTTGACTTGATTCCAATTTTATATTAATGTAATGACGAAGCTGGTGGAAAGGAATGGGACTAGCTGCAAAGTTAAGCTTCAGCCGAGACAGGCTAATGGAGTGTTTCTTTTGGACTGTGGGAATGGCCTTGAGCCTCGGTTCAGTGATCTCCGCAAAGGTTTAACCAAAGTTACCTGTCTAATAACTACAATTGATGACATCTATGATATTTATGGCTCCTTCGATGAACTGGAGCTTTTCACCGCCGCCGTTGATAGGTATTTTCTTCGTTCATTTTGTAAATTGCAAATTACAATATTTTTATATTTAATATATGAGTTTACCTTCTATATATTATCATTGTTACTGGCGTCTAATTAGGTGTTGCAACATAATTAAGAAAAATTTTAGTGTATAATTTTATACAAAAGTGCATATAAATTAAATTTTTAATGTATGCGTTGATAATACTCTCTAATTAGAGTGCATATATATCAAGATGAATGAGTGCAACACTTTCTTGCAAGGTGTTGCGATCAAGGTGCTGAGAGAGTAGTTTCCCAAGGGTAGTAGTTTTCTTGCAGAATGAGTGTGTGTGTTTTAGGGTGTATTTGTTTGTGATTATTTTGACTAATAATTATTTTTTTGCCCAAAAAATTATTTTCCTATATATTTTAAAAAATAAATGAAAATTTAAAAATAATCAGTTTTCAGTTTTTTTTGTAGAAACTAAAATTAGTAGCTTATGAAAAAAAATAATTTTCAATTTTTTCAATTATATATAAAATTTAGGTTTCATAATCACTTTATTCAAAATTTAAAACAAATGCATCCTTAATACATTCCTGAGGGGGTGTGTGTGTGTTCTCCTTCTTGTAGGGGTTGTGTATGTATGGGAATGTTGAATCATAGTCTTCTCTGATCTTTAACGGTTCCTTATATGTGTGAGCTATATATCAAGATGATACACGTCACTCCGAGGACTTGATGACTTTGTCGAAGGGTTAGGTAAGTGGTGTTGTTCCAGGTGTGAGACACATAGCTGCAACTAAGAGTGGCAATAGCTTCTCAAGATCTGCAGGCATATATGGGAGTTGATTAATAGAAGTGAATGAAAGAAGGAAAAGCATGGACTGGATGTTTATACAAAGGTTATGAGTGCGTCCTTGTATATGTTAGATACCTTGTTGTTAACGTGGTGATCTTCAATTAATGCTTATCGGAAATATATATATATATATATATATATATATATATCAAGGTGAATTCTTAATTAGTGAACTATTTAATTAAATACTGGTGTTTCTTTCAGTTGGGATATCAAAGCAATTCAAATGCTTCCAGGGTACATGAAGATATGCTTCTTAGCTCTCTACAACACTGTAAACGAATTGGCATATGACACACTTAAAGAGCAGGGACATGATATTCTTCCCTACCTCACCAAAGCGGTATGTGCTCAACACAAAACTCATACATTTATTACAATGTATTTGACTTTAATTATAGCAATTAGATCATTTCTTTAGCCATATGTTAACTTCAAATCTACTAAGCACATACACTAATGGATATGGGATATGATTTGGAACACAAGCTCAAAAATTATGGGCACGACGTATATATATATAGTTTTTTTTATTTTATTGTATGAGTTTTTTTATCTTTTGTTGTCTGAATTTTTTTTTGTAGTGTTCGTATAATTTTTTTATCTAATTAATTCTTCTTTTTATTTTTTTTTGTAATCTGAAAAATTTTCAAAATAATCTAACTAGTTTTTTGTATTTGATACATGTTCAAACTCAAAAAAATTATTTTTTAATTGGATGCGTATGGATACTTGTCTAACATGTATCGTGTGGGTGTAGATGTTCGAAACGTATTTACAGACACACCACCAAATCAGTGTCTCCGTGCTTCTTAGATTCAAACTGTTTTTCTTTTTTTTTTTTACGGGGATTTTCTTCAACGCCATATAATTATAGTGGTCAGATCTGCTGAAAGCATTCCTACAAGAAGCCAAATGGTGCCGAGTCAAGCGTGTGCCTACATTTGAAGAATACCTCAACAATGCTGGTTGTCAGTGTCTGGTGTGGTTATACTGATCCATGCATATTTCTTGTTGAATCACAACATCACAAGGGAGGCACTGGATGCCTTGCACAATTACCATGATCTGTTGCGCTTGCCATCCATTATTTTTCGACTTTGCAATGATTTGGGCACTTCCGCGGTAATTTGGCTGAACTTATTTTATAAATTACCAAGCGCCCTGCCATTTTTCATTACAACATTATATTACATGCCTGATATGCTACAAATTAATTAGAATATAGAAATTAGAAGTTAAAGTTGAGAGTATTCAGTAGCATGTATGGATTTCACTTTCTACATGTCAAATTATGGTTTAGAACATTTAAACTATATTTTAATTCATTTTAACATATTTAACAAAATCACAGTTCAGTTATATTTTGACATAATTTTTCATCTCAAATCATGGTTAATTTGAATAAAAAGATTTATTTTGAGCCTTGAAATTATGTATGTGTTTCATTTTAATCATTATAATAATTAAATAAATATCAGTTTAGTTCATAAATTTTATTCAAGTTAGTCCCTGTAATAAGGTTTGTTAAGACTAACTTGAATTATCAAATTAAAATGACTAATCTGAATTATTTTTGTAATTTCGTATACCATATTATTGCTTTATTAACTTCAACACTAAAATGAAATACACATAAAATTTCAAGGAACAAAACAAATCTTTACTCCTCAATTATCTGTTAAATTAAACTATAATTTTACTAATTACAAACCAACTAAACACATGCTTATCGATTATATTGTGATTTTGTAGGCCGAGTTACAAAGAGGTGAAACAGCGAGCTCGATTACGTGCTACATGCATGAAGAAGGTGTTAGTGAGGAGGATGCTAACAAACACATCCGTGGTTTGGTTGATGACACTTGGAAGAAGATGAACAAAGTTCGAGTCACCCATTGCGCTTTCCCAAGACCTTTCGTAGAGACAGCAATCAACCTTTCTAGAATCTCTCAGTGCACTTATCAGCATGGAGATGGGCATGGGGCCCCGGACAGCACAGCCACGAATCGAATTCGCTTATTGATAATTGAGCCCGTTAATTGCACTGATCAGGGTCAGAGGGAAAGAAGCATCTTGAATTATGAAAACATAGATGATCAGAATATTTGTGAAAAATTGTTTGCTCTAAAATGATTCGGGATGGCGATGAAAAATTATCCATAGGGAGAGCAGTGTAGTAACTTTGCTCCTAAACTGGTTTCATATGGCATATGCAAAAATTCTAAAATTTCCCAGGGAAACGTCCTAGCTTTCAAATGGAACCAATTTCATCATAAATGGATGAGTATAGAGAGAGTACAGCACCTCACTGCAGAAGCTGTATGGAATAGAAACTTAAAGATTTTGCAGTAACTTCATCTTTAAACTGTGATTACATAGATGCCCCAAAAATCTGAAATTTTATGTGATGATAGACCTTTGTCTAAGCTTTCAAAAGTCGCAAACTTCATGATAAACTGAAAAGTATAGAGAAGTTTTAAATGAAAACGCAGCAACTACCTAAACCAGAATTTCAGCAATATTGTGACAAATTTCTACAGGAACTTGAGACAGCATAAGTGCTCTGAGCATTGTGAACTTTGTGAGATGTTAGCCTTATGTATCAGCTCTGAAATGCTTCTAATTTCAACTCAAGAGGATGTCTAAACAATAATTATAACATATAGTATGTCTACATGGTTGTGCATCACTTATGATATTTGTATCTATCTAGTTCATTCCAAAACCCATGACTCACCTCCTCTTATGGCATTGCCCTCATAATATGACAGCAAAATTTATGACACAAGTAACATTTAGACAAAAGCGACATTCAAGCAATGTCCAAGACCAAAGTCACTCAATTTACCACATACATACCAAGAAGGAACTAAGTAGTGATTTATAATCATTAGCCATCATCAAATCTTCTATTCATAAAAGCTGACTACAAAATACCGTGTCACGCATGCCTTATTAGGGCTATTGACATCAAAGTGCCAAGGATGACATATTTACATATTCATATACTTCTACAGAGTTATGGAAAAGCAACATAAGGGATGTAGCACCAATACACCAAGGCTATCCAAAAACAAGAGATGCATTTAACATGAGGATTGCAAGGTGCTATGTCCTATAGCTTAAAACTAGCTAAATCATGCCTTGTGAAGTGATGACATCCATTTTTATTATTACTGGTACGAATATGCCCAATTCTGCGACATACACCCACTTATAAACTACCTCACACAGTATCTTACAGCTTGGCATCTTTATATATGGATTTAAAAACAATATGGAAAAAAGTGAGATAAAATTTTCAGCAGAAATATCAAAGCAATACTTCAATTTTTCTAAAGCACATATTATTTTCAGTCATAACTTGGTTATGGAAAACTTATCCTTTCCATACTTATAAATTCATAAAACATTTGAAATAAAACATATTCTCTTGTTGACAAGTCTTTTGTAATCTAGTCTCTAATGAAAATTCTCATCCCTTCTCTTCAAATTTCTATTTCTATTTGTGAGCTCACATATAGGCAAAAGCATCCCGACAATTGTCTTTTCTTAGCTTACTCTATGACCATATTGGTGGTCCTCTTTGAGATTGAGAGTTTTCTCTTATCTCTTAGAGATCATATTTCTCAAATCTTGTTTACCAACATAAAGGCATAAAAATGATAAAATGCATTTTCCCCTTAAACTTTAGGTTATATGCAGTTCATACATGACTTTTCAAAATGTGCATTGGACACTTAATTTTTCAAATAGTGCAAACACCCATTTTATTAAGTTGACATCCATTTTCATTGTTAAATAGTTATGTGCATGTCACGTGCATAATTAAACGGATAAAAATACATTTCCTTTAATCAAATTTCCTAATCCTAAACTCTCATCCACGTAGAAATGGATAAAAATATCCTTTTATTACAATCGAACTCTAGCATCTGAAAGATATTTTTATCCATTTTTGAGTGTGGGAGGGTTTAGGGTTAGAAAATTTGATTAAAAAATGGTATTTTTATTTTTAATCGTGTAAGTGACATGCACATGACTATTAATGATAGAAATGGATTCAACTAACCGAAAGGGGGTGTTTTGGACTATTTGGAAAGTCCAGGTGTCGTGATGATTCTTTGAAAAGTTATAGTATAAATTGCATATGATCTAAAGTTAGGAGAATAAAATACTTTTTACCTTAAACAATATACAAAAGGAACATGTGAAATAGTCCTTTGAGATGGCTCAAAATAGATTATCTAGAATATGTATTAATGAATGAAGCACGTCCTTTTGTCAAACACATACAATGCATACTTGAAAACTAGACACAAATGGAAATTTTTCATAAAACGGGGCCAGCACTTTTTCAACTTTTAGAGATAAGCCTAATGCATAGAAGATTCCTTCCTCGGTGGGTTTTATAGTGGATCTCATATGTTTGGTGTTAACTCCATAACTCTTCAGAAAGCCTTAATACAAAATATTTTAGTGATAACACAACCAATTGTGAAAATATTTTGAAGAAGGACTAACGTTTAACTTGAGTTTCTTAAAGCAACAAAGGTCGTTACGTTAGCATAACACGGCTCTTAAAGCGAAAATATTATCACATGACATCTACAAACATGTTTAATCTTGTTTGAAAAAATTGAGACTTAATGAAAATGAAAAATATATCATGGAATGAATGTATATATGCTCAACGCATTGAAAAAAATTCTCATATACAAGAAATCAAGGTTCAGATCTTCAAAAAGTAGCACATGACTTAGAAAGTATATTTCAAGTGAAGATTTCAATCCAACTTTGAAACAAGTGTGTACTACAACCTTTGATCATCATTATCGTAATTATATCATCATCTACAAGCTCTTGATTGAAGACTAGCAGATCAAAGAAAATTTTAGAAACTGATTTATTCAAAAAGCACGTTTCACAATGAAACGGTAAACTTTATAGGAAATAGAGGGAAATTTGAAATTCAAATTTAAAGTCAAACCTAATCATAGACTGACATGATATATCTTCTGTCAACTTGGTCAACCTCAATTTCTAGAAGGAAAAGTTCAAAAACCTCGTTTAGAAAGTAAAAGTAGTTTCTGAAGGTGATCTTAGAAATCTCTATTTCACAATGACTTATGCAACAGCTCTGACAAAGCCAAGCTACTCCTCAGACTGCATTTCTAAGACACAAATAGATGATCAACATGTGTAACTTGGACAACAGATCAAGGGCAACGGTCATAAATGCAGAACATCTATAAATAGAGATGATGTGCTTACATCTAGAGACTTTTGCAAAGAAGATCGAAGTCCTGAAATGCTGAAGAATTTTTTCTCGTCTTTTTTGTAAAGTTCATTATATCTTGTAATCAGTTTCTTGCTTGTAAAATCTTCTTTCTATATTCTTAAATATACGTTCTTCCTAGGAAGAATCGTTAGAAATAAGTCATTCAAGTTTTCTAGACCTGTGTTTATTCATCTTATGAAAACTTGAGTGTTAGTTAGTTTGAGTGTCAAACCCAAACATAAACCTTTATAACCCTTATCCGCTAGTGATCGTTGTGAGTTAGCTTGAAGAGGCTAAGCAATGACTATTTGTAATGTGAAGTAGGAGTGAACTACTAGTCACAGTGTTAGCTTGGAAAGCCTAGTGAAAGACTACTCAATTTTGATAGGAGTGTACTTGCTGGTCATTGGTAAGAGCTTAGGAAGGCTCTAAAGACTATCCAACTTTCTCATTGAGAAGGTTTTTAGTGGAACTCAACGGTGATTGAGAACTGGATGTAGGCAGGTTGGCCAAACCAAGTATAAAAATATCTATGCAGGATCTTCTTTCCCTTATCTTTCTTTTATTTTACTGTTTTGTGCTTATTATATTGTGATTTCTGTGAAGCTTATACGCATTTTATTGTACTTGTCAGAGTTAGAAAGTTACTTTCTAATATCGCTAACATTGTTTCTGCTACACTTCATGTTTTATACTTGATAGTTTTTGTTTAAGCTTTTTTACAAAAAAAGAAAAAGAAAAAGAAAAAAAAAGCGAAGCACGATTCAACCCCCTTCTTATGCGCTTTTCTATCTACATTTGCATCAATCAGGAACCATCTATTATTATTCATTGGATCAAACCATTCAATAAAAATGATAATCATCTAATGGTTAATAATAAGAGGTTTATGGTGGACCCAAACATATGACGTTCACCTATAATTTGCCTCATTCCTCTCCCCATAGTTTGCCTCTCAACATTTCACAATTGTAAATAAAATATTTTTGAGTCCTAATGTACTTACAACTCCAAAATGAAGAGTAATCCAACGACTTACATGTACACCTAAGTTAAAATTTCTTGTCCTTAATACCCACGTGAAGACCAATATAACAAATCTTGAGTGAATTTTTTTTAAGGATGATACCAAATTTCTAGTTCTTGTGAGGTGACTTTTGAATCTTTAGAGAAAATATACTCAAGTGTCATTCTTAATTCAGGCATGTCTAAGAAATTAATATGCCACTAAAATTTAAATATGCAAGCTTTTAAAAGTTCCCCTAACAATTCTCAGCAATAACATATAAGAAAAGACTCATGAAAAACTAGATTTGAAGGTTTAGAATCAAATTCTGATTTCGTTGTCAAGTGAGAACCCTAAAACTCAAGTGTTTAAAAAAAATTTTTGGTTGAAAATGAAGAACTCCATTTTTAAAATGAAAGTATAAGCAGGAGAAAGATTCTTTTATTTTCTTACCTGAAGGAGTTATGTGCTTGTTCTTCCCTAACAACCTGTGTAAGTTCCTTGTTCCCTTTTCCCTCTCCAGAGCATTTCCTTCTACCTTCTTTGTATGTGTGTAAAATATTTATTTTCCTTTTTTAAATGAGGTGAATAGGCTATGTAATCCCATCTTCTATTTTGTTACAACAACATAACTCTTTAGGAAGGTGTAGCGTTGGTTACTAGGGGTAGAATTGATCAAGGAGCTCCTCAATAGTGTTGGATAGTTCCTGCCTCCTTGATCCACGGCAAGACCACCGACGTGCCCATTGTGCCACGTGAGGAGTACTTACAAGGACTCCGATGCCTAAAGTCAGTCGTAGTTCTAGGTGATGATATGTGTCACAAGGACATACGTACCTGTGCATGACAACCTCCATCCCTATTTATGTTCATAGGTATTTGCCCTAAATGGAAACCCCTAATGTTGAGTCAGGACCGCAATTTGTGGAAACTATTATGTGAGTCAGCACATTCTATAAGATTCTTGGTAAGCTCGACTTTCCACACACTTGTGGAGCAAGATCTGCCTTATGATTGTCGAAGGCTTTCTTGGAGCCTTGCGACTTCCTTTTCAATTCCAACTCTTTAATATGGGTTTCCTCTTGGACCATGAGATTCATATCAACCCTCTCTTTTTTTCACTCACTTTTCAGCTTCCATGAACGAGATCACCCTGGCATTGGGTTCTCCAATTTCAACCTGAACTTGGCCTGGATCCATACACAAGTCAGAATGGTGTTTCTTTGTGGCGAATTAAGGTGTTCTTTGGTAGGCCCACAGAACATTACCTAGCTCATCCACCCATTCCTCTTTTGCCCAATCCAATGTTTTCTTCAATTAATGCAAGATAACTTTGTTAGCCGCCTTAACTTGTTCTTTAGCTTGGGAGTGTTCTTGTGATGCCTAAGTTTTACATGTCCTTGGTTAAACCTAACACAACCTTTAAGTACCCTAGAAACCCTTAGTTTTCTAAAAATCACAAAGTTGCTAAAATTTGCAATTTTTTTATGTAAACAAGCTCGCTATAGCGAGCAAGAGTCAAGTAGGCTTGCTCCAGGCAAGCAAAAAGTCAAGTTTGCTGAGCAAGACCTTTAACGCTGACACATTCAAAACAATGGGTTTCATTATATATACCCAAATCCATTTAAAACATACCAACCGGTTTCATTCTCCCTAAACATTAACCCTAACTCTTTTTCACCCTTCTTCCACCTCTTTTCACTCCTCTTCTTCTATTTTCTTCCTCCCTCAAGTTTCAAGGTAAGAAATTTATTGCATTTGCTTAGCTCCTCCATCATCCTTCCTTGTTTGAGTTAGGGTCTCTATCAATGCCATCTTCTCACATTTGTTTACTTTCCCAATGTCCATAGAGTTATTTTAGTGTGTTTATAGCTTATGCATAAGTTTTTGTTACTCTCATGGCAAATGTTGGTGTTATTTTCTCTCCTTGAAGCTCAGTTGCTACTCACACCCCACATCCTATCCCTCAAGATGAGTGAATTTGAAGCTGTAACCTTTATTTTGGTCTTTAGAATTTATTTCTTATCTTTATGCTATTGAAACATGATTGTAGAAATTGTTTTATGGCAAGTATGAAAAGTTAAATGAATTTATGATAAGTTTAGAAATTATATTTTCGAATGTATCATGAAAATGCATTACAAAACCCATGGATCATATTTGTTATTCAACATGCTTTGCAAGTAGATTACGAATCAGTGTATGGTTTATTATCAATGTTATGCTTATTTCAATATTTATTGGGATTATATACTCATGAAATATTGTTTCAAGAATTAAAGTTAGAGCTAGTTATGAAATTTAAAGAAAATTATTTAGTTTTCATTATTTATAGCATGCACGGTAGCTATAGAGAAAAGGCAGTAAATTAATGACTATAAGATCATTACCCTTAATATCAAGTTGTTCGTTAGAGGACAATCTTGCTGCTATTAGTTTTAGCTCCAGAACTCTTCAGAAAGCTTCAAAGCAACAAGTTTTGAGTGACAACAAAACTAATTCAAAGAAAATATTTTGAAGAAAGACTAATGTCTTCCTTGAGTTTCTTGACATAGCATACAGATTATTTCGGATTGCATAACGTGGACTTAAAGCGAGAATAATTTCATTTTGCATGTGCAAAAATGATTTATCTCATAGAAAGAGATTGACCTTAATAGAAGTGAATATTATCATGCAAAGTATATATACATGCTTTACGATAAAAAGATATCAAGACAAGTACAAGAAACCAAGATTTGGGACTTCAAAAGTAGCACAGACTTTAGAAAATACACTTGAAATTAAGATATCCATCAAATGCTGAAGCCAATGTGTTCTACTAGCTTCAATCTTCATGATCGCAAATCTTTCAGAATCATAAAGATTTGATTGAATATATGAAACTGAAGATTCATCAAGGAACTTGCACTTCAGAAAGCTCACTTACTGGAGAGCGTTGAGCGTTATTGGAAAAAGAGGACAAGTTAAATTTTTGAAATTCAAATTTAAAGTCAAAACCAGTTTCAAACTGGCAAGTCATCTCTTCTACCAACTTGGTCAACAACATCATCTTCTAGAAGAAAGAGTTCAAACCACGTTAGAAAGTTAGAGTAGTTTTGAAGTAACATCAAACCTTAATCTCACAACGACTTTTGCAAAAGCTCTGACAAATAGATAGGCTACTCTTCTAGACTGCTTTTCCAAGACACAAATAGATGATCAACACGTGTCATTTGGAGATCTGATCAAGGGCAATGGTCACAAGGAAGACCATCTATAAATTGAGATATTGTGCGTAAACGAATGAGAGGCAGGAGCTACATAAGAGAGGAAACTCTGAAAATCTCTCCACACATCTAGTAAGTTTCATCACATCATGTAATTAGATTCCTTACTAAATCTTCTTTCTATGTTCTTGAATAGATATATGTTCTTCGTAGGAAGAAATGTTAGAAAGAAGTCATTCAAGTTATCTAAGGTTATCCATATATATTTTAAGGAAACTTGAGTGTATGTTAGTTTGAGTGGCAACCCAAACACAAACTTTTATATCCTTGATCCAGGAGTGATCAGTGTGAGTTAGCTTGGGGAAGCTAGTCAAAAACTACTTGCAACATGACAATAGAGGTTGTCTCCTGGTCAGGTTCAGCTTGGAGGCTAAGGAAAGACTACTGGTTCAACTTGGAGAGGTTGGTGAATAACTACTTTCAACGTGACAGTAGGGTTGTCTACTTGTCAGGGTTAGCTTGGAAAGGCTTGTATAAGACTATTCAAGATTCAACTTGGAGGCTGGTGAATAACTACTCAGGTTGTGACAGTAGGGGTTGTTTATTGGTCACACGAGAGAGCTTGGGAAGATTAATGTAAATATTATCCATATTCTTTCTTTAGTTTGAGAAAGATGTTAGTGGAACCTCAACAAGTGGTGAGTACTAGAGGCAGTTTTGGCCAAACCGATATAAAATCTATTATGTCATATCTTCTTTCTCTGATCTCTTTTACTTTATTCATTACGTTGTTTTATTGCTCATATATCCATTTATCGTTTCTATTATATGAATGCTTCAAAAATATACCTTCTGAAATAACTAATCTTATTTCCGCTGCACTTCAAGCTTAATGCTTGATAGTTCTTTTGTTAAATATTTCAGATGTGTAAAGAGGCAAAGCACAATTCAACTCCCTTTCTTGTGCACTTTTATATCTACAATTAGAACATTCAGAAAATGAAACTTGATTAGATATCCAATATGGGACTTTGTTATGTGCCCTTCATAGTTTAGAATATATATATACACATACCATTATCGATATTCCTATTTCTCTACTAGTTTACTATTTTACATACTTTACATAAATTTCTAGCATTTGAAAGATTATGTAGTTAAATATGAAACTTGTTTAAGAGTTATTGCATGTGTGGGTTAAGATAGAGCCTATTCATTGAGTTTTAGATGAAACTCAACCCTCTTTTTTCTTCCTTCCAGATAGGTTGCTACTTCAAATCCTTCTTAGCCTCTTTCTTAGATTGTAGTACTTTAGTTTGGGTGAGTTTCACTTTGCAGTGAAATGTTTTGGATTATTTTGTAAAGTGCTAAGTGATTGTGCCTGGTACAACCATGCATATACATTATTTTGGATACCATGATTTAGGAGGATATGTATTTATGGTCTTATGGTTTTCATGGTTTTGTATAGAGCAACTTAGTTTATATTTTCTTTTATGATTATGGATTTTGGAATTTATTCCTATTTCTTTACTAGTTTACTATTTTACATACTTTACATAAATTTCTAGCATTTGAAAAATTAAGTAGTTAAATATGAAAATTGTTTAAGAGTTATTGCATGTATGGGTTACGGGTAGAGCCTACTCATTGAGTTTTAGATAAAACTTAACTCTCTCTCTTTCCTCTCCTTACAGATATGGTTGCTACTTTAGATCCTTCTTAGCCTCCTTCTCAGGAGCTGTAGTACTTTACTTTGGGTGAGTTTCACTTTAGTGAAGTGTTTTGGGTTATTTTGTAGAGTGCTCTAGTGATTATGTTGGTAGGGTCTCAGACCATGCATATACATTATTTTGGATACCATGATTTAGTAGGATATGTATTTATGGTCTTATGGTTTTCATGGTTTTGTATAGAGCAACTTAGTTTATATGTTATTTTATGATTATGGATTTTGGAATTGGTTTATGAAATGAAATTATGTGTTGATTATGTTTTGTAAATATGAGTTTGGTTATGTTTTGAAAATGGAAATTATATTTAATTATGCATTTAGCACGAGTTAGTGGCCATGTGGTTACGTGGAGAGGATTTCCTACGTCTCACAATCCAAATTAATCATGAGCTTCACTGAGGTAAAGTGGTAGGTAACTTTGAAATTTTCAAGTAATACTTGAACTTCTGATTTGTGAGCTAGGTTCCATTGTCTATGACCACTAACTTCAGAATCCTTGAACCTGGTGATGATTTTTTTCCAAACGAATTTTTGGATCTATAGCAATGATCAGGTACTTAACTTGTCCCTGGGCATGGGGAAGTAGCCCTAGAAGGCCGGTGCCCACTTGTCAAATGGCAATGCAGCAAAAATCATGTTCATCTCCCTGTTTGGGTAATATGAAAGTGAATGTGCTCCTAGCACTTCTAGAATCTCCTTATGAAGTTGACTACGTCTTTGGCTATTAATACCCATACTCGTGCGGCTTTTAAGGCCAAGAATTGACCTCCAAGGTGATGTCCCCAACACCCTCATGGCTCTCTTACAAAACATACTTTGCTTGTCTTTGGTTTAGACATTTCAACATGAGAGTAGCATTTCTTGTACAAACTTTGATCTACAACAGCATAGAATAGCCCTTGTCACATGATTTTTTAGCCTTGCGACAGGCTCGTTTCAAAGGATTTCGCATTCTAGGAAGTCGATGATTTTAGATATCCAACTTGTGGTTGCCTGATTTTTGCTATGGGCTTCTCCTCTTTTTGGCCAAAAATAAGTTGTGAAGGTTCATTCACCCCCTAGCTTGGTGCTTATGAGCTTAAAAAGCACTGATTATGCCGCTTATCTTGCTTTTAATTCTTAGCTTTTTGCATGAGTTAATTGAGATTATTGATGGAAATACTTAGGATTTTAATTTATTCTTCATTGTGTATTTTTAATAGAATCATTGACTATTACACTAATTTTGGGATAATTATTGAATTATAGCTTATTGCATTTAACTTGTCTCTTTGGGTATGGTTTTGTGCACAGGAGCTTTGGACCAAATGCAAAATGTCAAAAGTAAGGTTGAGAACTCTCTGGAAGAAGCTTGGAACAAAAAGGAAGAAAAAGCATGGAAGTTCACTTTTGGGTGAGCGTTAGCGCTAAAAGGAAAAAAAAAAGCATGAAGGTTCACTCTCGGTAAGCATGTAGCGCTCGATAGAGCACCAACCATCAATTTTTGGGTGAGAGCTTTAGCGCTCAGGAGATCATTAATGTTTTTAGGCCCAGTTTGGCTATTTTAGAGGCGTATTTAAAGGATTATCACTTGTTTACCTTAGTTTTTGACTAGCTTTGGCCTAGGATTAATTGCTATTATTCTCTCTCTACAATCTTTCTCTCTATCTTCTCTCTACACACCTACTTCTCTATTCTTCTCTCTTAGGGATTCCATTAGTAAAGGTGCTTTGCCTTAGAGATTGTAGCAAGGATTATTGCTATTATTTTCAAGTTCTCTTTTATCTTCATCATTGTAATCCTTCAGAGATAAAGGAGTAGATTCCTTTACTAGTGTAAAGGTTTCTGGATGGATTGAGATGATGTTTGAAGCCCTTTTTTGATATTAAATGCATTGGTTTTCTTAATATTTTGTAGTTTCTATTCTTATAATTATTGTGATGATTGCTATAATCTTTATTGGAATAACTAAATTGGCGAATTGTCGTTTAAGGAAACCCTTTGGGCATAAATTGATGGATTTATTAGTTTATGTTTGAGGTAGAACATTAAAATTAACTTTTCGATTGCGGTTAGGCTATAACAATTGGTTCATTAAATTAATATGATTTCTAAATAAATTGAGATCTCATTTATTAGTTATTTGCATTGGTCAAATTCCAGAGGTCGGTTGATCAATAATATAATTACCAGTAATTTACTACTAATAGCCACAAATGAGTTTAATACTTTGTCAATGATAATAAATTTCCAATCCTAGGAATACTTTATATTAGTGTCTTCTTCACTGTTGCTATTAACTTATAGTTTTGAAAGCTTTAAATCTTAGTTTTCAAAACCCCTAATTTTTCCAACTAAAGTGTTGAAGCCTTCTTGAGAGACAACCTAGGTTATGCCATTCACTATAATTTTTTTTATGTAACTTAGCATTAAAATAATTTCTAATTTGAGAAAGTAGGTGAAGGCCGTTAAGCACGTCTGCTCATACATTTTGTTCCGCAGAATGTGTTGTACGTTTACTTCTCCAAGTTCTATCACCAGTCTCCAAACCACTTCCATGTATCTTTTTAGCTTTGATTCTCATGCGTGATATCCCCTAAAATTTGTAATATTACTACCTATGAGTCGGTGCATCCGATAGTTTTTTAATGCTCATATCTTTTGTAATGTTACTACCCTTTGATGTTGAGATTAATTAGTATTATAATTTTGTATTTATTATAAATAATAGATATGATTTATATATTGAGGAATTGATTAATTTTCGTGTTTATGATAAAAATGTTCTACTCTATAGCCATTTACCATTTATAATTGATTAAAGGGAGTTCATATTTATAATTAAATCTCTCATATATGATATTATAAGCAATATCAAATTAATTGATATCGATTAAGAATAATATCAAAAAATTGGTAGCAAATAAAATGACGATGACAAATTGACATGAGTGGAAATATCCATGATTTTCTTGAAAAAAAAATTAGGTCATATATTAAATTTGAAGATTGAAATAATTGATATTGAGATTGAGATTTAAGATATGAGAGATAAAACATATAAAATATAATTATTTAATGTGGTAATTATTTGAAATCATTTACTGAAAATCAAGAGAGAGAGAGAGAGAGAGAAATATTTAAGAATTAAATTAAAATAAAAAATATAATTAATGAATGGGCTGAAATTTTTAAGTAGGGAAAATGAAAAAACAAATGGAATTGAAACCCTCTTTTATATATATAATATAACTTTATGGATTAAATTTCAATACGATGGAAGTACTATAAAAAAAATTTACACAATCATCCAATCATATAATGCTACTTCAGAAAATATGATTGACTTTTACTCCCTATTTGAAAAGTCATACAATATGAGAGATTTAATTAGATAATAGTATTTTTTTTTATATTTTTCAGTGTATCAAAATTAAACTCTAACTTTATAGTCAATAAATAATTGCCATTAAAACTAACTTTTGGCGTAGTTTCATCTACAAAAAAGTCAAATATGGGAACTTATTTAAAAGAAACAAATGTTGAAATACTTAAAGTAATCAGCTGATTGTGATTCAGTTCCATTCACTGATATAATCATTTTGTATATCAAATACGTCAAAGGTACAAGTTTTAAGAAGATAGGATACGTTTCAATGAAGAAAATGAAGGAATTTCATATATCAAAAGATATAAATAACAGGTGAAATCCTTATATCCTAAAAATCAATTTAATCTCGAATATGGCATGTTTAACAACAGAAGATTGTATTAGAATTACCTGGAAGGGTTGAGGAATAAGACATCAGATTTATAAACATCTTCTTAACCTAGAAGGGTTGAGGAAGAAAACATTAGATTCATAAATATCTTCTTAACCTAACATACAAAATACAAATGCAAGAGAAGAGAGAAATCCAATAGAGGAAGTCTAGATTTACTCCTCCTATTCCATAATAGGTTTTCTGTGTTATGGAGTCAATGGGGCAACCAAGCATCCTACATATTGGTTAGGAGGAGGGTCTCTCCTTGTGTCAGTAAGGTGTTGGGCTAAGCAACCCATTATAGCAAAGTCCACACACAAGAACCGTAAACATACCACAAAAAACAGTGTTTAGCAATAATTAGCCCAATAACAATATTGATCACAAATTATTGGGCATAAACAATAAACTCTAATTGTCTAACATCCAATTAATTTGGATCTAAATTAAATTCAACATTGAGTTATGTCTGCCTACAAAATTATTTCAACAATCTCCCACTTGGACAACATAAATCAAAACATTCTAAAACAATACCCAAAATAATTTACAATATGTGGGAGTAACAAGATGTCAAAACCAAATAAGCATTTCCAACCAAATGGCCCATAATAGGATTACAAACATCTCAACAATGTAGAAAATCATACTCAAAGGAGACTGATATCATACATGCAAGATGTTCATTTCCCGATAACCCAACAAATGTGGTGTATGGGCAAATGGGAATGCACAACAAAATTATATATCAATATGTGATTAAAAAGTACTTTCCAACAAAATGGCCCAGCATCCGCCAAGATGCTAAATGAGATCTAACAAAATCAACACAATAACAAAATGAGACTAGGTCCAAAATGTCTCATAATATGCTATATTAACATAAGGATGTGCACAGCATCAACAACAACAAATAATATCATTAAGCAACAACAACAACAACAAGATATGACAGTATAAGCATTTAGCTAAGATGCTATCTGAGATTCAATAAAATGTCTAAGGATGACAACAAATTAAAAATGTGTCTAAAATATTTCAATAATTTGCCATTATACCAATTATATCAATAATTCTCCTCGCAAGCTTAGATAGCAATAACATATGAGGTCACAATAAATATACAGAACTAGCTCTCACTAACCCAAAACACCAAAGAGACCTCAATATACCCATACGTGTTATGTAACCAATAATAAACTTTAATGGCTAGCCTTTGGTTAGGGATCAATAACAATAAGTTCTATAGTAACTCGAGAACAATTATCGCAACTTGTCAAATTAATCTTGAAACAACAACATAATAATAATAGTAGTGCACACTTCTCCCACTAATCCAATACATCAAAATATCATAAACATTTCCATTAGAGATCACAAAATTTCAAAATACTCTAATGGTACAATAAATAGTAGTGGGATCAGTGATAACTCTATAGTAGAGCACTCAATGTAAGTTTGAATTTATTATTATTCTCTCTAGCAGTAAAAAATATAAAATAGAGAGACATAAGAGTGCAAAGTCATTTTGTTTATAACAGAATCTCACAAAATTGTTTAACATACTCCAAAATAATCATAAGAGATTATCAATGTCCAATTGACATTGTACAACAAATATCTCCTCTATTCATCACAAACTAATAATCAAATGCTCATTTGAGCACAAAATAAGTTGCTAGCGGAAGCATTTTAAACCTACAAACTAACAGTAAGGACATAACAAAACATAAAGTTTCTAACTCCCACTATAACAAAATTTTAACATTAATGGGAGCAAAATCATGAGATAATCCAAGAGACTCAATAATGTCCTTTATGTAGGTCTTACACAGTATAACGATGATAGAACAACAAAGGAAAAAAAAAACCATACAACAGAATATTATAATGAGCATGAAATTAATTTGGTTTTCTCACGTTCAATTAATTGGACAATTAATTGAACTAGAGTCCTTGTATCATTGCAATCCTCCAAAGGTCCCGAATCACAATATACAAGACTCTCTGACGTAACAAAGAAAAATAATAACAATAATATAAAATTCTTAAACAATTTAATTCAAAATTATTTTCTCTATCATCCAATGATTATGTCAAATAATGTCACACCGAAGGGTGTGTTCATTATTTGCATAACCCAACAATATTTGCAATCCAACACAAAAATTATATCAGATAATGTCACACCGAAGGGTATGTCCATTATCTACATAACCCAATAATATTTACGAAAGATTTATAAAATATTGAATTGCTATAAAATTGCCCAACAAACAAATAATTACTCCTAATATTATTCAGGAGCTAATGCTCATACACAACAAAATCATGCCGTTAGAGCTAGTCCAAGAGGATACTGAAAACTCTAATTAAAACCATGATTATCAACTCATTAAGAATTATATCAATAAAGACAAACCGAAGGGAAAGTTCATTATCAATTTAACTCTTAATGCCATAATAGTTGTAATATTATTCAAAGACAATAATCTTAAATTAGCCATCACAAGTAAAACACTATAGCCAAAATAAGAAGAAAATAAAAATTTAAATATATCCAAGAAAATACTCACAATATTTAAAAGAGGACACAATAAATAACAAGTATAAGATTGTGAGTTAAATCCCCTCAAAATAAAACAACATTGGCTATAAAACAAAACATAAAGAGATTTTTAAACTCATAATTATTTTCTTATTTCATAATGGTGTATAACATCACCTCAAAATAACTTTCTCTTTATGTCAAGTGGAATTTTAGTCAAAATAAAATAACATTATGACTATAACAAATTTTACGTAACAGTGGAAACAACCAAAACTCAATATTTTCAAAATCACAATGTGTTATAATATTTTCACATATAATAATTTTGGATTTTCAAATTAAATCCAATACTAATTTATGCAAGTTCATACAATCCATACAAAATCAAATATTCCACTTGGACTATATAAATTAGAGGACAAAATTTTTACAAAAGAATTATTCAATATAATTTGGGAGAATAGAGTACAATCATATTCCTAAACTTTATACAAGGGAAAATTTAAAACAATATTAAACCAAATCAAACAATTTTAGTTTCCCATAAAACTACAATACACAATTATATTTTTCCCATATGGAACATGATATAAAATATTAAATAAGACAATTTATAATTTTCAAAATTACATAATACACAAGTTTCACAAATAGCACATCGGTCCCATGAAGGCGACCTCACAATAATAAAATTTGCCCAACAATAGTTTCAAAAGATTATATATAGGGACTCTAAAAATAAGATTGTGCAAAATCTAACAACAATTATTTCATAATTAATATGCATAATATTAAACACAATAAACAAAATATATCAACTCTAAGAGTATGCAAACTATAAAGTATTCAACAAAAGTGCCAAAATATTTTTAAAATAACAGCTCTCAGAACAACATTATACACAATTATGAGATCACAATTATGAAAAAAAATACCCAACACAATATATAGCTAAACTATATCAAGTTAAAGTATAAATGAAATAGAGCTTACAACAACAATAAAGTTACCTTATGCAATTGTAATATCGAGAGGATATTGGAAAATTTAAAATTATAATTATCAATCATTAGGCACTATATCAATAAGGACAAACCGATAGGCAAGTACATTATTAAAATAATTCCTAATGCCATATTAGTAACAATAATTTCCATATAATAGTATTTTATCACAATCTCTCGCAAAGGCGAGCTCACTGTGAAAAATACCAATAATAGTACAAAATGGTCTAAAAAGGCATATTATAGAAAAATGTCACAAAATTTTATAATAGCAATATGACATAATCAAAATATTCAATAATATGCTCACAATATAATGCAAAATTATTCAATTAACCAAACAATACTAAATCTGAGATTGTGCTAAACATAATATGCCCAATAGTGTGTAGAAATATGCACAAAAATTTCAGACCAAAATTAAGAGAGTATCAAATGTTTTTAAACAATTTATACAATGGAAAATTAACAATAATTAATTCTGATGCCTAGAAAATAAATAAAAATCACCAATAATTTTAAAATATCAAAAAACCCCAAAATGAAAAAAAATTGGACCAAAACAGGCCCCAGGATGGGCCCGCACGCACCCCACGCACCTGGGCCTACAGAGTGTGCAAGAGGCTGATCACTGTTCATCTTCTTCTTCCTCTAAGGTTAACGCGACCTTTCAGACCTCAAACGGGTCGAATCATATCTCTCTCGATTCTCAAATAAATCAAGTGATTTTGGTGTTTATGGATTCCTCTTTCAATGCTCTACAGAATCCATATAAGATTATTTGAACCATAGCCTCTAACATCTTAGAAAATTCCGCGCAAAAGGAGTGGGTAGCCTCGGTTTTCCACGATTTCTTCTCAATACTTGATGAAAAATCATGATTTTGGTGTCAATATCTTTGAAATTTCATCCTCTACAAAAAGCCCTAAGGAAATCGAAGCAATTTCGCACACATATGGATTAAAGGTTTCCAAATTGAAATTGGGTTTTTATGTTTAAGTTCATATTTTTCAAAAACGAAATTCTCTATACACTCAACTATTTCATATGATCTTTATGTCGATTTTCTAACATTATCAGTATCAAGTGCCCTCAATAAATTTCGAAATTAATTGGCGAAATCACAAAATCCCAAGTTGGTATATTAGGCTTTTTCACACAAATACAAAATTTGCATTATAAACGGCTAATCTGGAATATATTATCAGTCATATCATAATTAAACTCTCTGATACCACTTGAAGGAATTTCATATATCAAAAGAGATAAATAATAGGTGAAATCCCTATATCCTAAAGATAAATTTAATCGAATATGACATGTTCAACAAAGAAGATTAATTATTATCTGGAAGGGTTGAGGAAGAAGACATCAGATTCATAAACATTTTCTTAACCTGACATACAAAACACAAACGCAAGAGATCAAAGAGAAATCCAATAGAAAGTCTGAGATTTATTTCTGTTATTCCATAATAGGTTTTCTGCATTATGGAGTCAATGGGAAACCAAACACCCTATATATTGGCTAGGAGGAATTCTCTTGTTGTCAGTAAGTGTTAAGCTAAACAACCCATCAAGGCAAAGCACATACACAAGAACCCGTAAACATATAACAATAAACATGCTTACAATAATTAACCCAATAATAATAATGATCACAAATTATTGGGCATAAACAATAAACTCTAATTGTATGACATCTAATTAATTTGGGTCTAAATTAAATTTAACATTGATTTATGTTTGTCCACAAAATTATTCCAATAGAAAACTTATCATTTAGAGTAATTATCCTATATATTGCCAGTATCATGTAAAACGTGATGTGATTAATTAATTATTTAACCAATCCATTCAAACTAAAAATGCGCTTGTTTGTGATTATTCTGGTTAATAATTATTTTTTATCAAAAAAATCCCTTTTTATATATTTAAATAATTTTTAAAAGATAATAAAATTAAAAAAATAAATTTTTAATTTTTTTTATAAAAGTTAAAATAAATAGTTTCTGAAAAAAATTAATTTTTAATTTTTTTTATTATATATAAAATTTAATTTTTATAATTTCTTTTAAATCTAAAATAAACGTCCTAAATATCAAGATTTTGCCTAATTTGATCCGACTCAGACGCGCACCTGGACAACGATCTGTCGTCTTAATTTTACTTAATTATTAGTTCAATCATCATGACCCATGTTCTTGTCACGGGGTAATTCTTGACTAAAATAGCATGCATGAATCTTTCAAAAATTAATGCCGCTAACTCACGATCAGAAACGGCATTTGCGTGCCCGTTTGCTTTCCTTCTCACCATGTACATCTGCTACAGGACACCTTTGCAGACGTACCGTCCTTTTGTCTTTTCTTTTTATTATTCTGTACTCATTGTAGTGGTCAAAGCCTAAATTGCATCAGCAATTTGAGACCTTAAAATTATTATCTATAACACTTTCAGATTAATTTTTTATGTTTCACCGTAAATGAAATTTATATAATTATTTAATTACATATCTTTCTTTATAAAACTTTTAAAATATATAGATAGTAATTGAATGAAATATTTGTAATTAGATATACGATAATATATAATTAAATATTTATATAATTTTTTTATATTAATAATATATCAAAATTAAATTTTATTTTAACCTCAGTCACTGGTATCTTTATTTTAACACACATCCCTTTTTTTTATTTGTCACACATGTTACCCGCAGATTCCCTTTGTCTCATATTCACTTAAACTAATTTTTCTCAAGGAGCGCAATTAACCTCAACAATACTGCTTTACTCATTTATGATACGTATTTTTATAGATAAGATTTTGCTAATAAGTGTCCTTGAAACACTTGTTAATGAATCAAAAAGAAAAGATTAGTATGAGAAAGAGGAAATTTTATGTTTTTAAAGTATGGGCAAAAAAAAAAGTTTTAAAACATGTCACTTTTAACATTCTTAAACAATGCTCGAACGAGGGTTAGCACAAATGGTAAGAGGATTTGTATTCCATAAGGATGCAAGTTCAATTATCATTGTCTCTAGGACTCCTTTATTAGACGATCTAATAACATTCCGTAAGTACTCGTAAGAGCCTCAGAACTATGCATTGACTTGAAGAGATAACTGGTACTAAATACATCTAAACTTTTTATGATAAAAAAAAACTTAAATAATGTCCTAAGAATACTTGTTAGCAAAACTCTTATATATATAACTTTTACTTTGGAAACTATCGCAATTAGGGGAGGAGCCAGACTAGTTCTTCAGGAGAGGCCAATAATTAATAGTTAATTTCATATAAAAAGTATATATCTTGCTAATTTTTAATCTTATTTGAAAATTAAGTAAAATTCATCAAATATAAAAGAAATAAGTATTTTACAATTAAAATTTAAGAGAAATTAAACATACATATTTACATAACATAAAATCTTCTATAATAGTTAAATATTTAGTTAATAAAAATTAATTAATCATGCAAAAAAATTTAGCGGCCAAATTATACAAAAAATAAACAATTTATGAAAGAAAATGAAAATCTTGGGAGGGTATTGCCCTCTCTCCATACACTCCATCTCCCTTAATCACGATGAGATTTGAACTTAGAATTTCAAGTATATTGTTCAATTCTTTCAAGTATATTGTTTTAATTTCTCACTACTAAACTAATCCTAATGACTTATAAAGAAATAATAATAATATATTATTAGAAAAAAATTGCAAGAAACAATGTTTAGACTTTCAGTTTGTGATCATTCAATTATATATATGCTTCAATTTGTCGGACTTTTAAAGAAATGAATGGTTATGCCAAACTTTTTTCATGTGATAATATATTATTAAATATTTGTATAAATTTTCTTACCTAACAGTTTATGTAAATTAACTTTTGATAAATATAGTGGTGCATTTAACTATAAGACTAAAACTTCAACTTAATCCCTTAAATTTATAGTAGGGGACAAATTAGTCTATCAGATTTAAAATCTCATATTAGTTTATCAAATTTTATAAATGGGACAAGTTACTTCTTTTGTAAAATTGTTGTCTAAATTGTGTCTTATTAACTTACTTACGTGTATGTTCACTTGTTACACGTATTGTTAATTTTCATAGTGGGTAACCGTCTAACTCCTTTAAATGACGTTGTTTAGATATTCTTCTTCATTTTGTCTTTGACCATCCTTCTGTTAGAAGAAAGATTTTGACTTTAATTATCATTTGTTTTTGAGACAGATAAGTGGGTAAGTTAGATAAACCATAAAAATTAATAGTAACGTAAAGCAAGTTAGTAAAACATATGGACATTTTTTAAAGTTTAGATAATAATTTGATGGAGTGATTAATTTATCCTTATTATAAAATTTGAGAACTAGTATAAGATTTTTTAAATTTAAAAATTAATTTGTCTTTCATTATAGATCTGAATGACTAATTGGGAATTTAGTCTTATACTATAATTGTACATCATGTACAAAAAAATATACATATCGCTGTTGAAAAGTGTCATCGTCCTTAAATTATTTACATCTTCCAATTCTAGCAGGACTTTACCGTGCGAAAAATAGGAACACAAATAAAACGTGAACAAATTATTATTTTACGCACTTGCCAGCTATGTAAAAATGGGACCGATCACCCAACATCACATGCAAGGTTCACTTCACAGATAGCGCACCATTCACCTTGGAAAATGGCACTTGTCAGTCCCATGTTGCTTAATTCCTCCTTCACTTCAATCATTAAACTTGCCAGACATTCAAAACCCGGCGGGCCTAAGATTCTTATGTATAGAATTAATGGTTCCCCCATCCTATGCTCGGCAAGCACAACCGTTTCTCCAAGAAATTCAGCCAATTACCAACCCAATCTCTGGAATTACGAATTTTTGCAGTCCTTAAAGCATGATTACGCGGTGATTAATTCATCTTATGCATATGTAGATATATGTGTCTTAGAGTTCTTTCAGTCTGTTGGTTTCTTTTTCATTTTGTTCAATTTCTAATAACCTTATAAAATTTAACAGCATTATACTTTATAGTTATTTGTGGTTAAGAATGAAACATGTGCCCCATTAACTCAAGTTTTTGAAACTATCAAATCAAATATTAAATCATAGTCATTAATTACACAATTAGTATCGGTATCCATGAGAATACTGAAGAAAAAATCTTATTGTTTTCATTTTGTGCTCTTTCTTATTTTTACTATTTCTTTCATAGAATCCTAAAACTAGAAAATACAGAAAGTTAAAGTAGGAAATGAAAATGGAAACCAAATTCACCCTTAATTAGTAGAATGTGCCATGTTAATTATACTCACAACATGATTTGCTCTTTGTATGTATAGGAGGTGAGGCATGAGGACAGGGCCAAGAAGCTACAAGAGGAAACTAGGAGAATGATCAAGTATGACAATGGGGAGATATGGGCAACACTGGAGCTGATTAATCATGTGAAACGTTGGGCCTCGGCTACCACTTTGAGAAGGAGATAGGAGAAGCCCTTGATAGGTTTCTCTGGTTGGAAAGATCTAGTGGCACATTTGTTCGCAGAAGTCTGCATGAGGCTGCTTTAAGCTTCCGGCTCCTCAGAGAATATGGCTATGATGCCTCACCAGGTATATAAGCACTATTTGGGCAAGTGGTGCCGTGCACGGTGGCAAGTGTGGTGCATAATATTATGTACTTTATGATATATGAAGGTTACATCAGATCACTAGTGGTTTGAAAATTCTTTTGGTTAACTATTCTTTTAAAAGGTTGTTAAATATGTTTCAGAAGTGTTTAAATTTTATCAGCTGCATGATATTTCAAAAACTTCATTTAATTTTAGAATCACACAAATTAAATTTGATCATTTTCATTTTAATCACATTTTTGTTATTTTAGGAATGACCAAATATACATCTATATAGTTATGTATTCAAATTATCACTTTACCAAATCAAAAGCAATTTTCTCATTTCACTTTCATATTTGAAATCATATAAGCTCTTAGTGTAATAGCCTAGAGAAACAGTAGTCTCTACATAATAAGCTCTGGTTACATTTGGGCATACGTATCGTCCCCAGTGTCCAATCAATTCTCTATCCATAATCCTCTAGTTACATCTAGCATTCGTATCACCGTTCCTAGTGTGACGATAATGAGCACCTAACTAGGTCCATCTCTGAATACTCTGGCCCTCTACTTGGTATTAAGGTTAGCAATTAACTGAGGCTAACACACGGCCTATTTCTCTATAGCTACTATTCATCAATCAAGAGAAATCTTCATTCTTTTCTCTATCATTCATAAAGTCTTCTATCCTAGGGTTCAAAATCTCTCTTATATAATAGTATGCAATCCAAGTCATGTGATCATAACATCAGCTATAGATAATTAAAGTCATCATGCAACTATACAACACTTAGCCTCAAAAGTAGAGGTCACATGGTTTTTAGGAAAACAAGTTTTCTTATTAAGACTAACGTTCATAACACAGTATTTCACCAATACCTCAGTAGTTCACAAACAAACTAAAATCATATATATAATCTCATGTTCTAGGTGAAAATAGACATAGTAATTAACATAGGAATTACAAATACGAACCTACTCACCTGGAGTGGTAGAAGTTGAAGGCTCAACACTAATAGGGTTCTTTGGAGTAGAAATGGCACAAGTCTATCATGGGAATGATAAAACCTTAGATTAGTTTCTAGAATCACTAAAATCTCAAATTTATCTTTAACATGGAGGAAGAGTCTCTACCCTATAAGCATAAAAACCACTCCCTAAGACAAGAAGAACTTGAAGAAAATAGAGCAAAGCTAAGAAAACTACATACCTTGAAGCCTTAGGAAGGAAGAATTGAAGTTAGAATTGAAAGAAATGGAAGAAAGGAGATTTGGGAGTGAAGATGGGTTGGGAACGAAGTTTCTTGCGTATTTGGGGGTGAAGAGTTGTGTTTTGGGTGTTTGAAGGTTCCAAACCAGAAATGGGGTATTTATGTTACTGTTTGCGGCGCTCGCAGAGGCGTGAAATTACCCCTTTGCACCGCTTTACTATCCCACCACCGGAGCGCTCATGGGCACTCCAACGCTCACCAGAATAGTTACTTCACTCATTTCTTAATTTTAAGCTAATTTAACTTTAAAACATAAATGTAAATAAGAGAATACCCCCATTTGATTCAAATAAAATATCAAAAAAATAAAAATCCCAACAAATTAAAATCTAATTTTTGGGTTTTAATTCAAATTGGAATTTCAAAGGTTTTATAAACTTTTGAGGTAAAAATGAAGGGTTTAAGGATTTCATAAAATTCGTCAAAAATCACTCTTTGACTTGTTTTCCTCTAGGGAACAATTACCAGGACTTTTAATTAGAAAATGGTTCTATTATATAGCCTCCAAGGGCGTGTAGGTCCAAGACTTAGTGAAATTCAAAAGCGAATAGATGAGAGTAACTGGCGCCTTCCTAATTTAAAAGGATTTTCTAGCCCCATTTATTTAAATTAGGATATTAGGAGACTCATTCAAAATCAATTGTGAATAATTCTTTAGAATAGATGCACATGCAACCAGTCCACCAACAATATCCAGTATGACAATTAATATCACATATACTACCAATGTATCTTTATCAAGTATGTTACAACAATTATTCAGGATCCAAATCAAATACAAAATAAATAAATAATCATATTTTCACCCAATATTCAAGAGTTATTAGTGCAATTGAAATCACAATTATAAATTTTATTCGCTAAACTGGTTTGAGTCTGATAGTAAGAGTATTTTGAAAGACACATTTTTCCTCTTCCCAAAATATATGATTATCATGGCCCACCTTCCTTTTATATTACAAGTTTTAAAAAAATTAGAGACTTTACAACTTCTAATTTTACAATGTAGCTCCAAACGTTATAAAATTTACAAAACAGCCCCTAACTTAATTTTTCATCCAAAAAATATATTTTCCACCCTAAATCTCTGAAATTACAGCCTGCACTTGAAACTTCAAAATTTGTATAAAACCCCAAACTTTGAATAAGATTGAGATTGAAATAATTGATATTGAGATTGAGATTTAATATATGAGAGACAAACATATAAAATATAATTAGTCTATGTGGTAATCATTTGAAATCATTTACTGAAAATCAAGAGAGAGAGAGAGAGAGAAATATTTAAGGATTAAATTAAAATAGAAAATATAATTAATGAATGGGCTGAAATTTTTAGGTAGGGAAAATGAAAAAAAGATGGAATTGAAACCCTCTTTTATATATATAAAATAACTTTATGGATTAAATTTGAATACACTAGGTATTATAAAATCACAATCATCAGATCATATAATGCCACTTCAAAAAATATGATTAACTTTTACTCCCGTTATTTGAAAAGTTATACAATAAAAGAGATTTAATGAGATAATAGTATAAATTTTTTTTATACTTTTCAATCTATCAAAATTAAACTCTAACTTTATAGTCAATAAATAATTGCCATTAAAACTAACTTTTGGCACAGTGTTCATCTACAAAAAAAAAAAAGAGTCGAATATGAGAACTTATTTAAAAGAAACAAATGCTGAAATACTTAAAGTAATCAGCTAATTGTGATTCAGTTCCATTTGCTGATATAATCATTTTGTATATCAAATACGTCAAAGGTATAATTTTTAAGAAGATAGGACACGTTTCAATGAAGAAAACTTATCATTTAGAGTAATTATCCTATATATTGCCAGTATCATGTAAAACGTTATGTGATTAATTAATTATTTAACCAATCCATTCAAACTAAAGATGCATTTGTTTGTGATTATTCTGATTAATAATTATTTTTTAATCAAAAAATCACTTTTTATATATTTAAATAATTTTTAAAAAATAATTAAAATTAAAAAAATAAATTTTTAATTTTTTTATAAAAATTAAAATAAATAACTTCTGAAAAAATTAATTTCTTTTTTTATTATATATAAAATTTAATTTTTATAATTATTTTTTAAAATCTAAAATAAATGCATCCTAAATATCAAGATTTTGCCTAATTTGATCCGACTCAGACGCGCACCTGGACAACTTTATCAATTATTGTATGGTTCCACTTCCTCCAGACTTCAGATTAACCCATTCATTTTCAGAAATAAATAAGTCAGTTCACAACGATCTGTCGACTTAATTTTACTTAATTATTAGTTCGATCATCATGACCCATGTTCTTGTCACGGGGTAATTCTTGACTAAAAATAGCATGCATGAATCTTTCGCAAAAATTAATGCGGCTAACTCACGATCACAGACAGCATTTACGTGCCCGTTTGCTTTTCCTTCTCTCACCACATACATCTGTCACAAGACACATTTGCAGACCTACCATCCTTTTGTCTTCTCTTTTTATTATTCTGTACTCATTGTAGTTGTCAAAACCTAAATTGCATCAGCAATTTGAGACCTTAAAATTATTATCTATAACACTTTCAGATTAATTTTTTATGTTTCACCGTAAATGAAATTTATATAATTATTTAATTACATATCTTTCTTTATAAAACTTTTAAAATATATAGATAGTAATTGAATGAAATATTTGTAATTATATATACGATAATATATAATTAAATATTTATATAAATTTTTTTATGTTAATAATATATCAAAATTAATTTTTTTTAGTTTTTAATCAAGATTTTTTAAATTTTATTTTAACCTCAGTCACTGGTATCTTTATTTTAACACACATCCCCTTTTTTATTTGTCACATGTATGTTACCCGCAGATTCCCTTTGTCTCACATTCACTTAAACTAATTTTTCTCAAGGAAGGCAATTAACCTTAACAATACTGCTTTACTCATTTATGATACGTATTTTAATAGATAGGATTTTGCTAATAAGTGTCCTTGAAACACTTGTTAACGAATCAAAAAAGAAAAGATTAGTATGAGAAAGAGGAAATTTTATGTTTTTAAAGTATGGGTACAAAAAAAAAGTTTTAAAACTTATCACTTTTAATATTCTTAAACAATACTTGAATGAGGGTTAACACAGGTGGTAAGGGTTTATATATAAGATGCAAGTTTGATCATCATGCTTTGTGAAGACTCCTTTGATAGACAATCTAATAACACAGGTAAGTACTCATAAAGCCTCGAAACTATACATTGACTTGGAGGGATGATTTATCTGAATCACCTAAACTTATCATTATAAAAAAACTTAAATAATGCCCTAAGGATACTTGTTAGCAAGACCATTATATATATAACTTTTACTTTGGAAACTATCACAATTAGGGGAGGACAGGAGTTCATCAAGAGAGGCCAATAATTAATAGTTAATTTCACATAAAAAGTATATATCTTGTTAATTTTAAATCTTATTTGAAAATTAAGTAAAAATCATCAAATATAAAAGAAATAAGTATGTTAAAATTTAAGAAAAATTAAACATACATATTTACATTACAGAAAATCTTCTATAATAGTTAAGTATTTAGTTAATAAAAATTAATTAACCATGCAAAAAAAATTAGAGGTAGCCAAATTATAAAAAAAATAAACAATTTATAAAAGAAAATAAAAATTTTAGGGGGGTATGCCCCTCTCCATACACTACCATTTCCCTTAATCAATGAGATTTGAACTTAGAATTTCAAGTATATTGTTCAATTCTTTCAAGTATATTGTTTAAATTCCTCACTACTAAACTAATCCTAATGTCTTATAAGGAAATCGTAATAATATATAATTAAAAAAAATTACAAGAAACAATGTTTAGACTTTCACTTTGTGATCATTCAATTATATATATGCTTCAATTTGTTGGACTTTTAAAGTAATGGATGGTTATGCCAAACTTCTTCATGTGATAACATATTATTGAATATTTGTATAAATTTTATTACCCTAAGTTTATGTAAATTAAATGTCAATAAATATAGTGTTGCATTTGACTATAAGACTAAAACCCCAACTTAATCCCTTAAATTTACAGTTCAAATTAATCTCAAATTTAAAAAATCTCATATTAGTCCCTCAAATTTTACAAATGGGGACGGTTAATTCCTCTGTAAAATGTTAAGCTGTCCTATTAACTTACTTACATTTACTATTAACTTATTTACATGTACTGTTAATTTTTATGGTGGGTTAACCCTAACTCCACTAGTGAAGTTGTTTGGACAGTCTTCTTCATCTTGTCTCACTATACTCTCTTCAGAAGAAAGATTTGACTTAACTGCCATTTGTTTTACATAGAACAAATGAATGAGGTAAGTGGCCCAGTGAAAATTAAAATATGCATAAAGCAAGTAAGCAAAACACGTGGATATTTTATTAAGTTTAGATGATAATTTGATGGAGTAACTAATTTATTCTTATTTATAAAATTTGAGGGATTAGTATGAGATTTCTAAATTTAAGAACTAATTTGTCTCTCATTATAAATCTGAATGACTAATTGTGAATTTAGTCTTATACTATAATTGTACACCAGTGCACAAAAAAAATATACAAATCACTGTTGATAAGTGTCATCATCATTTTTTATGTTACTGAAAGCGATGTCTGTTGGGACCAAAATTATGGAAATATCAATGCAACTAAAAAAGAGTTGAGAGAATAGGAACTGACAGAATATTTATGTGGAAAACCCTCTAATGATAAAGAAAACCACGGGTAGAGCGGAGAAGATTTTGACTATGTAGAAGAAAAAATTTACACATCTCTCTAAATATAAGAAAAGAACAATAAGGTCTCTTATATTAGGAGAATATATCTATAAAATATGAGAAGCTCAAGACACTATATATATATATTAGTGCTTTCGTTGTTTACTATGCATAAAGCTGAATGCGAAGCTCCTTTTAGAGGTTAAAAGTTATTGTGCAATTAATGCAAGTAACTCGTGATTTAAGTGCTGAAATCATTCATGCGGCAGATAATTTTTACTACGTACATTTGAAAATTTCACCTCTCCTCACATGTGTACGATAAAAATTCTAGGTGCATTTTGAAAATTTTGCCCAAATTGGCTTCAACCACGCCTCTGAAAATATCTATGGTCAATCATGACCTCAGATTAAATTCTTTCCATCTTCCAATTCTAGCAGGACTTTACCGTGCAAAAAATAGGAACACAAATAAAACGTGGACTAATTATTGTTTTACGCACTTGCCAGCTATGTATAAATGCGACCGATCACCCAACATCACATGCGAGGTTCACTTCACAGATAGCTCACCATTCACCTTGGAAAATGGCACTTGTCAATCCCATGTGGCTTAATTCCTCCTTCACTTCAATCATTAAACTTGCCAGACATTCAAAACCCGGCGGGCCTAAGCTTCTTATGCATAGAATTAATAGTTCCCCCATCCTGTGCTCGGCAAGCACAACCGTTTCTCCAAGAAATTCAGCCAATTACCAGCCCAACCTCTGGAATTACGAATTTTTGCAGTCCTTAAAGCATGATTATGCGGTAATTAATTCATCTTATGCATATGTAGATATATGTGTCTTAGAGTTCTTTCAGTCTAGTTGGTTTATTTTTTTCATTTTATTTGGGATTTCAGATCTAGCTTTATAAAATTCATTAGCATTAGTACCTTGTAATTATTTATGGTTAAGAATGAAACATGTGCTCCATTAACTCAAGTTTTTGAAACTATTAAATCAAAGATTAAATCACAGTCACTAATTACACAATGAGTATTGGTATCCATGAGATAACGAAGAAAAAATCTTATTGTTTTCATTTTCTATACTATCTGTTTTTCAGAATTTTGTGCTCTTTCTTATTTTTACTATTTCGTTCCCAGAATCCTAAAACTAGAAAATACAGAAAGTTAAAGTAGGAAATGAAAATGGAAACCAAATTTGCCCTTAATTAGTAGCATGTGCCATGTTAATTATACTCACAACCTGATTTGCTCTTCGTATGTATAGGATGTGAGGTATGAGGACAGGGCCAAGAAGCTACAAGAGGAAGTTAGGAGAATGATCAAGTATGACAATGGGGAGATATGGGCAACACTGGAGCTGATTGATCATGTGAAACGTTTGGGCCTCGGCTACCACTTTGAGAAGGAGATAGGAGAAGCCCTTGATAGGTTTCTCTGGTTGGAAAGATCTAGTGGCACATTTGTTCGCAGAAGTCTGCATGAGGCTGCTTTAAGCTTCCGGCTCCTCAGAGAATATGGCTATGATGCCTCACCAGGTATATAGCACTATTTGGGCAAGTGGTGCCGTGCACGGTGGCAAGTGTGGTGCATAATATTATGTACTTTATGATATATGAAGGTTACATCAGATCACTAGTGGTTTGAAAATTCTTTTGGTTAACTATACTTTAAAAGGTTGTTAAATATGTTTCAGAAGTGTTTAAATTTTATCAGCTGCATGATATTTCAAAAACTTCATTTAATTTTAGAATCACACAAATTAAATTTGATCATTTTCATTTTAATCACATTTTTTAATTTTAGTAATGACTAAATCTTATCTGAAAAAAATTCCACCTAATTTCAAGAGAGCATGCAAATAAAATTTAATCACTTTTTTGTGATGTATTTGATCATATTTCTAAAGCTAGCCTAAAACAGAGAAAAGTGCATCGCAAAAATTTGATATATGTATCCATCTACTTACCTTCACTGAAACAGTACAAACTGCATCATGCACCATATAGTTTAGAATAATAATTGGTAATACAACTTGCTATACAATAATATTACTATAACACTTACAATGTTATTTTTGTCTTTTGCTACATTATTAATTAATACCAATTCTCACTAAAAGATAAAATAAATTTATGAGTGATATTGTAATATTATTGTATAACTTTGTTGAGGATCTAAGTGGGGTGGATAGAAAAGAAGCGCCCACTATTTGTATACATGGCCAGGAGGTTTGCATCTTATGTTACTCCTCTGGTGGGACCATTTAATATATATTTTAAAGAAAAATATTTTCCACGACTAACATGTTTTTTGTTTTAATCTTTTTGATAAAGTAAGATTAGTCACATACAAATTAAACGGAGCATTTATCTCATCATAATAAATTATCTAAAAGAAAATCGATTTTCATATATAATTTTCTATACTTTCCAAAAAAAAATGAATTAAAAATTATTTTTTTGATTTATTATTGAAAAGATAATATAATAATTATGCAATAAAAAACAATGGGTAAATATTATTTTCATGAGTTTCAGCAGTAGAGGGTGAAATTAACCTTGAAGTCATTCATTTCATGGCTTATGATCATGCAAGATGTGTTTGAGAGCTTCAAGGATAACAGTGGTAATTTCAAGACAAGCCTTAGCAAAGATGTGAAAGGAATGCTGAGTCTGTATGAGGCATCATTTCTCGGTTATGAAGGAGAACATATTCTGGATGAGGCCAAGGCCTTTACTTGCTCCCATCTAAGGAACATACTCAATAATGAAGATAGAAGTAGAAGCAGTGTCTTAGTAGAACAAGTAAGTCATGCATTGGAGCTTCCATTGCATCGTAGAATCCAAAGGCTTGAAGCAAGATGGTATATCGAAGTATATGGTAAAACAAAGGACGCAAATCGGGTACTACTTGAAGCTGCCAAGCTGGATTTCAACGTTGTGCAGTCAACACTGCAGGAAGACCTCCAAGAAATGTCAAGGTAATTAATTAGTTTATTTTGGAAATTTGAGTAATTTATTAAGTTAACAAGTCTTTTTTCTTCAATGTTCGAACTGCTATTGCTTTGTCTTGTCAGTCACCACGAAAGTAGTTTGCTTCCAATAATTAATCAATATAGTAGTATGCATCAAAATCTATTTTTATATTGACAACCCTAAAAGCAGCTTCGACTTAAAGTTTAATTTTAGTTAATCTTAATGAAAAAATATAATTTTATTTTTTGGAATTGTTGAACAAATCAATTATAATTAATATCTAGTAACGACAATGCAATTGCCTGACTGAGCCATGATAAAGACAGGGAATATCACGATTAAGGAAGAAATTTCGCTGAAAATTACTCAATAGAAAAGTATACAAAACAGTGTCAAATAAAACTTACACTTGTTATTAGTTGAGGGGTAAGTAACTTCAATCCAATAAAAGGAGAATAATTTAAATTCTAAAGAAATAAATTTTGTATAGAAATTGCATAACTTTTTACACAAACAGTATATTTGGTTGGTTGGATGATAATTTTTTACCTCACTTTTACCTTCTATTACATATAAAACTCAATCATAGAAAACTTATCCCACTTTTATCTTTCAGCCAAACTTAGTCTTAATAGTTAAACAAAAAATTTTTTATAAGTAGTTGAAATTAGCCGAAACTTACAGGTATAGCTTGCGCTTTTATAGGGGTAAAAAAAATAATAATACTCACGTTTGACCATGGACAACGAAGTATGAGGCATGACCAAGGAAGGTAGAAAAGTAAAAGGATTAAACTGATTAGGATACTGATTTAAAGGTTAAAGGTCAAATCAGTGATAATTTAAAATCAAAATATAATAAAATATATATAAATATATACACACAATAAAAAATAAATTAAATTATTATAATAATTTTTAAAAATATGATAAATATGTATTTAATTGAATATAATGAATATATCAAATTAATAAAATTTAACTCATTTACATTCCAAATAAATTCAAATACACTCTCTCCTACCATCACATCACTCAACCACTACCATTAAAAAATTAAAAACTCAAAAAAAATTCTCACGCTCCCTCTCTCGGTTTCTCTCTCCATCACATCACACTAGCCTCCACCAACTCCTCTTTTTCCTTCTTCTAAAAGAAAGACAAAAGGAAACATTACATCTTCCACCTGCAACAGCACAAAGCCTCCACCTCCAGCAACTTGAAACAGAATAGCAGCGTGAAGCAGAAACAGTGAGGATCAGAAGCATGAACCGGCCAATCTTTTCAGAAGAGAGCACAACAGCGCGACGCACAGCACAAGGAGCAAGGTGGAGCAGCAGGCGGCGCAGCGCGAGGACTAGAGGCGGTAGTGCGGTTAGCTGTTTTGCTAGTTTTCTTTTTTTTTTTTTAAAGTCAATTACCAGGATCCTTAAAAAACCGGACCAATTCCCTATTTTTACCAATTTTGACTGGTTATTGACCGGTTTTGAGCCCATCGAATTTCAGGTATTCAATAAGGCCAACGATAATTAGGATTAACCCGATCGAACGGTCCAAGTCCGATCTAATTTTCTCTTCTATGGGCATGACACAAGAAAACATTGTACAATCCGGTTTCTTCTCACATGAGAAATGCCGATTAGATGTTGTCTTGTTGATAGGTCATTGGGCCCCACAGTGGGACATGCCCACCAATTGAAATTTAAAGGCGGTTCTTCTTTCCGTCAATGTATTATTAAGATAAGACATTATAAAAGAAAAAAGTAAAAAAAAATGTCGTCTCTCCAAAAAGATTAAATGATAGATTGTGACATATGAATGACTTCTTTTTTTTTTGGTTTAACAAATCATCTCATACTAGTTAATGCCTCCTTTGAAAACTTATTTTTAATTTAACCTGTGTATTTTAAAAATAAACTTCAATTCTTTTTACAAATACGATAGGCGGTTTATCAATTTTTTTTCAGCGATTTATTATTGAAACAATTCATATTAATTATTTTCCTAAATAATTTTATCAAAACTTAGGTTTAATTAAATTGTTACATACCAATGAAGGTGGTGGAAGCAAATGGGACTAGCCCCAGAGTTAAGCTTCAGCCGAGACAGGCTTATGGAGTGTTTCTTTTGGACGGTGGGAATGGTCTTCGAGCCTCAGTTCAGTGATCTCCGCAAAGGTTTAACCAAAGTGACTTCTCTAATAACTACAATCGATGACGTCTATGATGTCTATGGTACCTTGGATGAGCTAGAGCTTTTCACCGCAGCTGTTGAAAGGTTTTCATTTTTTTTTTTTGGTTCATTAATTCGTTTCTAAATTGTATTATACCCTTCATCATATAGTTGAAGACTCATTAATTAAGAATGTTAGTATATAGATTACCGGTGAAGTTGTTAATTAGTGCACTAATTTAAGAAAACTTGTTTCTTTCAGTTGGGATATTAGAGCAGTTCAAGTTCTTCCACATTACATGAAGATATGCTTCCTAGCACTCTACAACACCGTAAACGAATTGGCTTATGATGCCCTCAAAAGACAAGGACAAGACATCCTTCCCTACCTCACCAATGCAGTATGTGGTGTTTCCTATGTGTGTCTTGAACTATCTCCGTGGCTCTGTGTTGTACTAGTGTGCTACTATCCTTTGACTCATTTTATATTTACGCTCACATCTATATTCAGATTTTTTGAGCAGTATCTTCTATATCAAGAACAAAAATGTGGAGGCTCACCTCTACTTCAATTAGCTCGAACATGAATTAAATTATTCTATTATTAGTATTAATCCCAAACTAATTATGTTTTCTTTTTCGGGTTTTTTTGAATTCAATTATAGTGGTCAGACATGTTGAAAGCATTCTTACAAGAAGCAAAGTGGAGCCGTGACAAACATGTGCCAAAATTTGATGAGTACCTCAACAATGCTTGGGTGTCGGTGTCCGGTGTGGTGATACTGACACATACTTATTTCTTGTTGAATCACAACATCACCAAAGAGGCACTTGATTCCGTGCAGAATTACCATAACATGTTGAATAGGCCATCCGTGATTTTTCGACTCTGCAACGATTTGGGTACATCAAAGGTAATTTGGGTCACTTTATATATAACCATGCTTAAAGCCTTTCCTTTTGATAAGATTTTAATTATATTATTTTATTGTACACTTGTTAGGATCTATTTTTTTTTTCAATCAATGGTAAAAATCTTCATATCATAAGGCCATATAAAATTTTCATGTGAAATGATCCATTCCCGTCTTTTTCCATCCCAATTAACAGCACCATTCTTCATATGCCACAAATTAATTAGAAATTTGAATTATAAGGTATAGTTGAGACTGGAGAGGATCTAATCATTTGATTGGTCTTGTACTGTAAAATTGTAGGCTGAGCTGCAAAGAGGTGAAGCAACGAGCTCGATTCTGTGCTACATGCGTGAAAATGGTGCTAGTGAGGAGGATGCTTTCAAACACATCCACAGTTTGCTAGACATAACTTGGAAGAGGATGAACAAGGATAGAACCAATTCTCCTTTTCAAGACATTTCATACAAACAGCAATCAACCTTGGTAGAATTTCTCAGTGCACATACCAATATGGAGATGCGCATGGAGCCCCAGATAGCACAGCAAAGAATCGAATTCGTTCTTTGATAATTGAACCTATAGCTCATTGATATAATCTATGTACATGTAACATGTATGATGTGGGCCCAAATAGCACAACTACGAGATCAGTTAGAATTAGTTAATAGGAAATAGTATAAATAGGGGCATTATTAGCAAGTGTAATTGGCAACTAGTATGTTCTGATTTCCCTCTCGAGTATTCTCTCTTCTCCCTCTTTAGAATTCCCTCTCATCCCTCTATTCTCTAAAAATATCAAAATACCCTAATCTCTCTCCTCCCTCCATTACTGCTGCACACTCTAGTGACGTCCTTGGTGCTATCGGAACTCGCCCTCAACACCAATGACCCTTCTCCACCTGCATCGAATTTGTCTATAACGCTACAAATACAGGTGCTGCTCTGTTAATTATACTGAAATTGGCTTCGAATTTTCTAGTCATAGGCTTTACCATCCCCTCCAATTGAATGAGATAAAGAGATGTGCATCGAACTGTCCATGGTTTTCCATACATAGAAAAGAAAGCATGCGAATTGTGTGCCATAAGCATCTTCTACATTGCAGTCAAGAAGAAAAAGGAATGATGACAAACATGAGAAGGGGAACTGAAGATTAATGAAAAAATCTTTTGGCCCAGATACATCATACATATGTATTCTCCATATTCTATTTGCACATAGAAACAATGCATTAAAGTTTTACTAGTTTTTCCCACTTTGATAGCAAGATAGTGCATAAAACAAAATCATTTAAAGACTGCAATGGCACCAGCAGAGGGCGGTGGCTCTGACGGAGAGAAGTAATAGCAGTGATGTTGGAACTGGGTAAGTGAAAGAGAATAATTGTGAGGGAGGAATTAAAAATTTAAAAGAGGTTAATTGTATAATTTTGATGAAATTAAATGAGGACTATGAGAAGTTTCAAAATTTGGAGGGACGAGACCCTTAACTTACTTTATCTGACAAATATCAATGAAACAATAAATGATTACGAAGATATTTTATGAGAATGATGTGCCCACAATCCATACCAATCGTGTTAGTGAGGGAATTAAGGATATATGTGGACCACGAATGCGGTGTCCCCATCGGGTGTACCTTCTTCCTACATAATGTATATCTTTTACAAATTATTAGTTTAGACTTGTACACTTTTAACACGGTCAAACATTGAATTAGTTCAAGTCATTCGATATTTTCGATAAGATCTTTGGTTTGAATATTATAAATGAAAAATACTAATACTAAAAGAGTTGTCTTTTATTTGCTTTTTATTAGTAGTCTAACTCGGTATGAGTCAGGTTATCAATGATAAATTTTAAGTGCGAATAATTTAGATATTAAAAAAAAAAAGATCTTACACTTTATTTTCATTTTGAATTTTAACATTTTCTTATGCATTTATTGTCACCATTGTTGTTAGGGTTAAATATATTTTATCTCATAAATTTTAGATTATGTGAAATTTAACTTTGATATTTTAAATATTAAATCAACCTTCTATAGTTTTCAAATTATGAAAAATAAATTTTCTGTTAACGAGACATCCATTTACTCCATGAAGTATCTATGTGCAAGTTGCTGTGATGTATTTTTTGAACAAAATTACCTCTTGACTTTCATGAAATTTTCTAACTTAATCCCTCCTTCAAAATCACACCCTAACCTTCCAAAACCCCTCAATTACCACCACGACCACCATCTTCTTCTTCTTCTTCTTCTTCTTCCACCATGACACTTCTCCAACTCAAAACCAAACCCAACCGCAAACTCTCCTTCACAACAAACCCATCCTTATTTCTTTTCTCCATTTCCTCTCCCTTATCCTCCTACTTCACAGACCTCAAGCACACTCTCAAACACCACCAACAACCCACACCTATCACCATTCACTTCATCTGCTCTTCTCATCGAAGAACACTTCAGCATCCAAACCTCTGCATAATTAGACTAGGGAGTTCACTAAAAGGGAGAGCTGACTCAAGGGTTGCTAAATGCTAAACGACAGTGATTTTGATGTGGCTAGGCAGAACACGAGTGACAACAAGGAGACGGGCATCTGATAACAAAAGATTGAGCAACGGAACAGCTGAGGAGAGAGACAAAGGAGGTGTTTGTTGCGATTTGAGTAAAGGGAAGGACGGGAAGTTCGCGACTTTTGCAGAGGTGGCATGGTGCGGTGCACCCAGTCATGAAGCAGCAAATCGCACGACGACGCTGATGGTGAAGCTGAGCGAATGAAGCTGTTGGTTTGGAGGGTGCATGTTGATAGTAATATCAGAGTTGCATACACCCCAAGTGTAATAAACACATTATGGATGTGAGTGGAAGCGCCAAATTTGTGGAGAGTAACAAAAATAAAGCATGTGAATTGTACTTTGTGTAGGACGCACTTTTCACTATTCACACCAACAAGAATAAATTGAGAGAACGCACACCAAATTTTAACGTAAAAATCCTCTAGTAATTTTAAGGGAAAAACCACGGCCAAACTCCGAAATTATTTCACTATATTAAAGAGTAATTACAATATAGTGTATCCCAAATGACCCTCTTCTACTACAATTTGTAGTATTACAGAGATCTAAAGAATATACCAAAAACTCCCATTGTATACTCACACTATACTCTTGGAATTTTCTTACACACACTCTCTATTTTTCCACACTACAAGAAGCTTATTTTGCTTCTTTAACTACAACTAAGAGAATGCTTCTCAGGATATGCCTTCTCTAGTCCAAAACAAGCCTATATTTATAGGCTCTCAACTTATGCAAAGCATTTTCTAGGGGGACAACACATATGGCCTATCAATGAGGTGGAAGGAATAAAAAATTCTTCCTCCCTAATAATGCAAACCACAAAACCACGTTCTGACAATTCTCCACCTTGGCTTACATTTTGCAATAGTCTTCAACCTCTCAAATATTGACCAAGCCCAAGCAATGCTTAAACTTGCCAATGGGCTATGGATTTTTCATCATGTCAGCTGGATTTTCAGCTATAGCTATATTCTAAACCAATAGTACCATTATTAATACTTTTCTGACAAAATGAAGTCTAACATCAATGTGCTTTGTCCTTTTATGATAGACTGGGTTTTGGCTATGAATGGCACTTTGACTATCACAAAGTACAATCAGGACATCTTGATTCAACCCAAAACTATCCAAAAGACCGTGCACCCAAATGCTCTCTTTAATACCTTAGTCAATGCCATATACTCAGCTTCAGTAGTTGACAATGCTCCTGAGATTGCAATGTCGCCTTCCAGCTAATAGTGCATCCAAAACTTAAAGATATAGTCTGTCAATGACCTCCTTTTATCCAAGTCACCAGCATAATCAGCATACATAACCTATAACTCCACAATTCTTCAAACCTTCAAACACCAAATATATCGGTAGAACCTCTCAAGTACCGCATGATCCATTTCACAACTTCCTAGTGTATCTTTCCAGGTTTGCTCATAATGCTTACCACACTCACTGGATATGAAAGATCTGTCTAGTGCACACCATGGCATACATGTGACTGCCAACTACACTAGAATAAGGTATACGAGACATGTGCTCCACCTCTCTCAGTTCTCAAACATTCCTTCAAAGATAACTTAAAATGTGCAGCTAACAGAGTGCCAACAGGTTTGGGCTGATCCATATTGAAGCATTGTAGCACTTTCATAATCTAGTTTTGTTGCATTAAGCACAACTTGCTACTACTCCACTCCCTACTAATCTCCATCCCAAGAATTTTTCATGCCACACCTAAGTCCTTCATCTCAAACTCTTTTCCCAACTAAGTTTTTAACATACTAATTTCAACCTTGTTGCGAGTTGCAATTAGCATATCAT
The DNA here is from genome assembly GCA_030441495.1 of Dalbergia oliveri. Classification (NCBI taxonomy): domain Eukaryota; kingdom Viridiplantae; phylum Streptophyta; class Magnoliopsida; order Fabales; family Fabaceae; genus Dalbergia; species Dalbergia oliveri. The sequence goes on from JAMLFY010000011.1 coordinate 13,554,617, forward strand.
CTACATACAACAATAGATAAATCCGCAAACCATCCTGGAAGCTCCTTAGAGTAGATGCAATTATCATATTGATTTCTACTATATCTGTACTAATCATAAATGCATCAAACCTTTTGTACCATTATCTTGGGGATTGCTTCAAGCCTTACGATGACTTATTCAATGGAAAACATGGTCCTCCTTATCAGGAACTATGAACCCCTATGGCTAACTCATGTAAATTTGTTCCTCTAGTTCTCCATGTAAGAACGTCGTCTTTACATCAAGTTGTTCTGCTTCAAATCAAACGTACTCACAATAGCTAATAAGATTCGAATAGAGCTATGCTTCACCACAAAAGAGAACACTTCATGGAACTCAACACCCTCCTTCTGAGTATAACCCTTTGCTACCAGCTTCACCTTGAACCTTGGAGGCTCAATGCCAGGGATTTCTTTCCTTTTATAGACCCTTTTATAGCCAACTACTTTTTTCCCTTTTGGAAGTTGTACTAGCTCCCATGTCTGATTTTCTAAAGAGATTCAATTTCCTCATTCATTGTTATTAGCCATTGCTTCGACTCCTTACTTTCTATTGCATCACGGAGGTATACGGTTCATCTCCAACTACACCATCCACCATAGCCAGGGCAAAGGCTATGGTGTCTGATCTAACGACTCAAGTGCAGGTAGAGAATCCAGATATCTTTTTGGTTTCCTGATTTCTCGTTTTCTCCCCAGTAGCAATACTATATGGCTCTTCTTCTCTAGTTTGTTCACCAGGCATCCTCATAGTAGGTTCATCTTGTTGTTCTACTTCAAGTTAGGCAATCCCTAAAGTACTTGGCTGATCTTCTTGCTTCACCTTCCAACAATCAATCTCTAGCTCCACCCCTTCTTAGCACCACGATCGTCTCTCTCATCTAAGTTTGATTCCTTCTTCTGATTTAGCATTGATGCCCGTCAAAGTGAAATCTTTGCTGACAAGATTTTAGGTGAACTTTGCTTTTTTGCACATGACAGCTTGTAGTCTTTCACCCTTCGTGCATACCCTAAAAATATACACCTTCTTGCCCTCGCCTTAAGTTTACCATCATTCACATGAGCATAAGGACAACCAAATATCTTCAAATCAGACAGTTCACAGGTCGAATTCGAACCATACCTCTTGAGGAATCTTCATATCAATAGTAGTTGATGGAGATCTATTTTCCAAGTATAGAGATGTACTGATCGCCTTAACCCAAAATGATTTGGGAAGTGCAGCATTAATTTGCATGTATTTTGCATGCTCCAGAAGTATTTTGTTCATCCATTCTACAACTCCATTTTGCTATGGTGCTCCTGTAGGATGGTACCTTCCTATACCAACATTTTTGCAAAACTCCACAAATTCTTTACTAAATCTCTCGCCATTGTCAGTTCAATCCGTTGACTGACCTCAGTTTTCTCGACCATGGCCTTCCAATGCTTGAATTTGTCGAACACCTCTTCTTTTTCTTCAGGAAATAAATCCAGACTTTCATGGAATAATCATCTATCAGAGTAAGAAAATAGCGAGCTCTAGCTATGGAGTTAACAGGGGCTGGCCCCCAAACATCTAAGTGGACATACTCCAATATTCCCTTACCTTTGTGTTTACCAGAACGAACTTCACCTATTTCTACTTTCCAAATACACAGCTTCACAAACCAAGTTTGCAATTCTTCAGGCCTTTCAAAGCCTCCCCAACAAGTATAGTCATTCCTTTCTCACTCATATGACTAAGCCGCATGTGCCACAATCGTGTAGCATTATTATTTCTTTCAGAAGATAAAACAAATGCTTCACCAATCTGCTTCCCAACAATAGATAGATTCCACCTTGCAACTTTCCTTTCAATACCACCATCAAGCCTTTGAATACCTTCAAGAAGCCACCTCTCTAGTGAACTTGTACCCTGATTATCTAGGGCACTCAATCAGATCAAGTTTACAAGCCATGCTTGAAATGTCCTTTTAGTACCATAATCCAAATTGACTTGCACATCTTTCACCACAATCAGAATAATTCTATTTTCCAATCTAACTTTTCCCTTCGATTTTTATAGGATAAGAAAAAATTTTGATTAGGTGTCATGTGAAAAGATGTGCTAGAGTTCAGGATCCACTCATTTCCTGTTCACCTGAATACTATCAAGGCCAAACCAGGATTAGCACCACTATCATTAGAACTTTTAATTGTTATATTGGTAGAATTTCTGACTTTCTTTTCTCTGGGCAATTTCTTCTGATATGTCTCGTCTGGTGACAATGAAAGCACTTTACAGACTTTGTACTTTTTACTTCGACTTCTCTTGTCTTGCTTCCAGGTCTTTTAAACTTGCGCCTCTCACAAACAACCCATTTAATACCTTCTGCACCTGGATCCACTAACTTCTTAATGTTCCTTTATCATCAATGATTCTTTGATATTTTTCATTTAGATATCAGATCTACCATAAAGTATGGTATCGGAGAAATTATCATAAGACCAAGGTAGTGAAGTCAACAAGATTATAGCTTAGTCAACATCTTCAACTTTAATTCCAACTGCTCCAACATCGGAGATTATCCAGTTGAATCGTCTATATGCTCTTGCATTGATTTTCCTCCTGAATATTTGAATGTGTACAGTCTTCCTTTAGATAAAGCTTGTTGGACAAGGTCTTTAAGGAATATTTCTCTTCCAATATCTTCTATAGTGAATCAACGATTTCTTCTTCCATAACTTCTCGTAGAACATTATCCGCAAGACTCAACTGGATTGTACTCAGTGCTTTGGCCATCATCTCCTCCTTTTTGTCATCAGGTAATGACTCCAACAATTTTTCTTTGCCCCCAACATTTTAAGGCCTTGCATTTAGCAATGCCAGCACTTTCAGCTTCCATAGTCTGAAGTCGTTGGACCCGTCAAATTTCTCTACTTCAAATTTTGGTATCAAAATCTTGGATTTTAGCCAGAACCTTATACTTGGTAACTGGATCCTGGAATAGTGCAAATCAACTATAAACTGTGCACTAGAGGTTCCCAGAAAGAGAGGTGAGTCACAATGGACACGCTTAAATACCAAGTGTTTCCTTAGCCAGAATTTTCCAAACTGGACTATCGGAGTATCACATTATCTTCCAACAACAACAACCAAAAGATGATCCTTAAGTACCATGGAGAAAATTTTTTTCTAGTGTGGAAGATTAGACTAACTACAACCACAGAGCATACTAAGAATAAATATTAACCAAAGTTTTGATACCATTTTTTAATATCAGAGTTGCATACAGCTCAAGTGTAATAAACACTTTATGGATGTAAGAGAAGCGCACCCAAATTTGTGGAGGAATGGATAAAATAAAGCATGTGAATTGTACTTTGTGGTGGGACCTACTTTTCACTATTCACACCAACAAGAATAAATTGAGAACTGCACACCAAATTTTAACATGGAAAATCCTCCAGGAATTTTGAGGGAAAAAACCACGAGCTAAACTCCGAAAATTATTCCACTATATTTAAAGAGTAATTACAATATAGTGTATCCCAAGTTAGATCCTTTTCTACTATAATTTGTAGTATCACAGAAATCTAGAGAATATACCAAAAACTCCCAGTGTATACTCACACTATACTCCTGAATTTTCTTACACACACTCTCTATTTTTCTCACACTACAAGAACCTTATTTTGCTTCTTCAACTACAGCTGAGGGAATGCTTCTCAGACTTGGATGCCCTTTCCAAGCTGAAACAAGCCTCTATTTATAGGAAGTTCTCAAACTTATGCAAAGCATTTTCTCTAGTGGAAGGACAACACATATAGCCTGTCAATGAGGTGGAAGGAATAAAAAATTCTTCCTCCCTAATAATGCAAACAACAAAACCACATTTTGACATATGCGGTTGTTGAACGAAGATGACAGAGGAGGAACTGGCTGTGGCCTCTTTGGAGGAGTGACGGGGAGTGATAGTGGCAGGCGTACCAGATTGGCTCCACCTGGCTCGTGTGGTGGCTGATTGACATGAGTCCAGGAAGGAGACAAAGACTCTTGCCTTTTTTCTTTTTTTTCTTCTAGTTTTCTGTTAATTTTTGTTTTGAGAAAGATTTGTGGTTCTTAGAAGAGACACAAATAAAGTGAAAGGAGAGAGATGTAGGTTTGTATTTCTAAAAGGGGGATTAAGGTTAGGGAACTTCATAAAAGATGAGAGTAATTTTGTCCAAAAAATACATCACGCAACTTGCACATGGGTACTTACCCGTAAATGGATGTCTCATTAACGGAAGATATGTCTCATTATCAGGATCTAAATTGTACATGACCTAAAATCTAGGAAGGTAAAATAACCTTGTTGATACACTTCCCTCATTCCATATTAATAGTCGCTCTTAGGAAACTATTCAATTTTGGTACATTGAAAAGTGAATGTATTTCGCTATTAATATGAAATTGCATGGCTTCACTTTTCAATGTACCAAAATTATATGGTTTTCGAATAGCGACTATTAATATGAAATGGAAAGAGTAGTAAGAGCACAACTGCAAAATCTAATTATATTTTCCTTGTAATAGATTTTGATCATCATTATTGTGCTTTACTATTTTCTCTTGATTATGTTATATGTAGCATGGCTCTCCACTAATATGGGAAAAGTGGTTAAGTCAAGCCCAAAATTCAAGAAACCTAAAATCAATGAGCTAAAGCAAGGGCAAGATAATAAACCAAGATTTGGTGATATTGAAATTGAATGCAAAAGTAAATTGGAGCTGAAATTTAAAGTCACCTATGTCAATGTAGTCCAACATGTAGCTTGTGGTGGCCTTCAACAAGATTTAACCCCAAGACTTTCTTGTATTTTGTGGTGAAACTAGCCTATAAAAGGCTTGTATTCCACAGTGCATAAATCATTAAGTGTGTAGTGAAAGAACTATTAATATAATTGCTCATTTCTCTTTGTGCTTTTTAAGCAAGTGTGTAAGAGATTTTTTGTTAGGTGTATGGTGCTGATATCATTCGCATTAGAGTTCGTTAAATTTAGTCCCAATTTTCGGAGAGTTTATGAAGAATAACATTGCTCTCATATTCCTTGAGTTTAAGTACATTGCGAGCCAACAAAAAAATGTGTGCTATTCAACTATGAATGGTATGATTAACGTGACTCACTTGGACACGACAACACAACAATTACAAAATCATTGAAATCAATCACACCAAAAGATATGAAAGTTATGATCCATTTATTATAGCCCAAAATGCTAAACAGGTCTATTATATGTCTTATCCAGGGAAAAGTAGGTCACACTGGAGGGTTGTGAGCAAGACAAAATGAAGAGATATAATTAAAATAGAGGAAGATACTGTTAAATATGCTTATCAAGTGGATGATCCACCCCTTTCAAGGCCAGGAATCATAGACAATCCTAAAAATCCTCTTCCGTTGATAACTGGGGAAGTTGACATAATTGAATGAACAAGTAATCACCCAATACGAAATCATGAAGATGAAATGAGTGATAGTAGTGGTGATGATTCAAATAATGATCAACAACAAAGTGATGATGAAAACACTTAACTTTTAGATTAACTAAGATGTTCAATATTATATGCAATGCTGTTATGACATTATTTGAAATTTTTCGATGTAATTTATGTTTTTTTTTGTGGCATTTTCATTATTTCAGTATGGTTGGAGAGGTAGAGTCGGCCTCGGAAGGTTGGTTTACCCACCACCCCTTCCACCACCAGCCTTTCCACTACCTCCTCCACCGCCCCTTCCACCACCTCCACCACCTCCACCACCTCCCTTTCCACCACCTCCACCTCCATTCCCACCACTACCCTTCCATTTAAGATGATGCATAGTCTTAGGTATGCTAGCCACCTACTTCCCCCTTAGTCCCAGTCTCAGCCCATCCACAAGGTGACCCTCCCCCAGTCCTACCACCGCCTCGACTCCTAACCCTCATCTCACTAGACTCCTGATTTGAGTGGGTCACAGACCCGGACCCAAATGGGAAACTCCTCGGGCCAAATGGTAGGCCACTAGGACCTAATGGTAGGCTCCACCAAGATTGGGCCGAACGGTTGAGATAGGTAAATTTAAACAAATTTTCTATTATATTCTAATTTTAAATTGCATATGATATTTAAAATGTTTTCATTATTTTTAACAGCTTTGACCCATTTGTTGAGGGTCACCACATGATCACGGAGGTTATGCAGATGTTGTATAACCATCCTGGCCCATTGGACTAACATTCTACAGATGTCAAGGAGCTATGATGGCGGGAATGGAAGGTAACTTATCATTTATTCGCATTTGTTAAAATATATATGTTTATATTATTAAATTATATGGTCATGATTACTTATGTGTTGCTTAGTTTGTGCATAGAGGATATTTTATTTTTAGCCCAAGCATGAGCCCACCGTTAATAGGGCTTGGGGGATTAGGTCCTCTAAGAGCTTGCGAGACATGTTCCACGATGTCCTCAAGGGGCATACGAACTATTCATGGTTGAGTGATGCCACCCTTAGCGAGTTGCAATGCCATTGGGCCTTCTGACCGACCTTTAAGGGCAGGTAGAAGAAGGGAAGACAAATCCAGCCTCCCAGAAAGGCGAATCATGCATCGATAGGTCAAACACCAAGGAGGGTACTCGATAGCGTATGGTAAGTTTTTAACCTTTCTATATTTAATATATTATTAAATGTTAGTTTACTACATTTGAATTGTGGCAAATAATATGATTTTATGAATTTCTTGTGCATATCCTTCGAGGAAGTTAAACCGCCTCAACCCAAGGAGAGCTCTTCAAAGACCCACACCCAAAAGGGTATGGCATGAGCCAAGTCAGGAGAGGTCTAGGTAGATCCTTGCTCCGAGGCCACTTATGTAAGTTTCAATTCAGACATCTTTTTACTTAATTTTTATTACTTTTTTCATTTATATTATAATTATTGCTTACAATGTATTTTATCTTTTTTGTTTTGTACTGAGTTCACAGACCTATGGAGTATGCGAGACCATTACCAAACCCAGGTGGCTATGCTGGGCCCGATGCTGATGTTCCTCCTCCTCCAAACGAGGAAGATGTTTGGGCCCAGGATGGTCACGGCCCATACAAGGGTCGCGTATACGGATGGGTATTACCCTTAGGTAGATCCCCATCATCCTCCACTAGGTTTGCTATTGGGATGACACCCTGGAGGTGTGCATGCCTAAACCAAGAGATGTAGCAGGAATAGCTGATCCAGGAGGCAAGCAGTTAATCTAGCAACGGAAGCAGGCGGCAGCACCTCCAGCTTCAGCAGCAGAGGCCGAGCAGAGCAGCTGAATGGAGTGGAGATCAACAACTAAGCTGTCCATGGAGCATCAGGAATAAGAGAATGCCAGGAAAATGAAGATTAAGTTTAAGAATATGCAACAGAAGATGCAGCAAAAGGTCACTCCGATGTTATGGCCTTCTTAGGGTTTGCAGGCTTAGGATCCTTTGCTTCTGCAAGATGCTCCCCCAAATGCCTCTCCCTCAATTTCTAAGGCCTCATCTCCCTCTGATGCCGCAGACCTTCTGATGATGGCGCGACGACGTAACGACCGGCAAGACTTTAGCTAGGTTTTTATTTTGATATTTTATTCATTTTTTATATTTTATTACGATCTTTGTTTAGTTATCGCACTTTGTATATAGTTTTAATATTTTATTCATTTTTTATATTTTATTACGATGCTTTATTTAGCTATTGTATGAATTTGTTTATTTTACTATTATTTTATTATTTTTTCGCTTAACATCACTTCAATTGGTAATTGAAATTTTATATAAAAAATTAATTAAATACGATCCATAATTTATATAGGTGAGTTATAAAAGCGCAATACCATCAACCAAAACAAAAAAATTTGTTAAAATTTTACCAAAATAATACCCGTCGAAAATAGTTATAGTTTAAAAATTAAATAATTTAAAAAATATTATCCCATCGGTGAACCCGTTAGTAAATATTAATAAAAAATTATTTTTAATTTAAATAGTCCGTTAGGAATATTACAAACTCCCATCGGTAATATTAATTACCTGACACCAACTATGACGCCTTTAATCATATTTTACCGATCAATTTTCATTTTTAATAACGGTATAGCTATTGAAAATTACCAATGGTTAAGATAACTTGTTGGTAATATTCGATCAACGACCAAAAAATCGATGGCCCATAACCGACGGTAAACTCGTTGGTATAATTATCACCCGTCGGTAATATCATCGGATACCGCCCTTTTCTTGGGGTGATTATGATATCTTATTTTTAATCAATTTAATAATTATTAGTTAAATTAAACAATGCAAGGCCATTGCACTAGTTGTTATTAATATTGTTAAGTAAATATTCTTTTGATATATGAAGATTTGTGCTTTTGCATCTTCTATTTTACGAAAAAATTCATAATAATTTTAAGTGATTTTTATTAAGTGACAATTAATTAAATTTTAAAACTTTTAATATTGATTTTATTTTTTGTTTTTATATGGCCATGATATATTCTAAGTATTTTTAATTAATTTACTTTATATAACAACATAGACATAGTATTTAATTAATTTTAAAATTTTTAATATATAATAATTATCTATAAAATATAATAATAATTTAAAAATAAACGTTGGAGGAAAAATCCTTTAATATGTATGTTGTATATTATAATTTATTTGTTTATTTTTTTAATTATCGGTTTTCTAATAAAATTTGTATTATGTTTTGTAGAAGGGTATTTCAGAACAATTAAATAAAACTTCATTTAATAGAGTATGACAATAGATAATAAGGTGCGACAATAGCTATTCCAGATATTTTAGAAATTACGACATATATTCATAGGAGTACATATTACATAACAAATAAATTTTAAATTTATTCATAGGAATCTCAACAAATAATTTCAAAACATTTAATGCTAAGCAAACAAATTTTTCATAATATCTGAGAAAAGCATTCCGAATACTACATTCCAAATAATATAATTCTTGGAAATGTAATTTCAAACATTAAAACAAGTGTTCCCTTATACAATGGGGGCTGAAAAAAAGTTAAAATCGCACTAACCTTGTGAGCATGGTGATGATGCAGCTTATATCGCACATAACTTAATACGGTTTGAATTTTCACTCAGGTATAGGAATAGCACCTGAGAAAATTGAATTAACTTTCTAATTTCATAAAACTCATATAAATCAGATATCTATAGCTCAAGATATTAGCAAATTATTAGACAAAGGTTATGTTTGATAACATGGGAATTGAATAGAGTTTTATTTCAAAACTTGTGTTTTGGTTTTCACCTAACATATATGAGAACTAGAATGTGATCATTCTAAAGGCAATGTTTGAGATATTTTCTTGATTTCTATGGAATATTTATAATCAAGATATTACACTCCCACACTCATCAGCCACACTTTCCCTTTAACACTCTCCAACTTTTCTAAATTCCAAGATCAAGTTCTTGATTTTCATCACACTCTTCTACTCCTTCCCTTAAGCACAAGACCTTCCTCCCTCACTTGTTTTTATTGCCACCCTCGTTGTTGCCACTCTTCTACACCTTCCCTTCACCTCAACACCTTCCTAACTTCGAATATGAATAGGTTGGTATAAAAAAACATGCAAATAGGTTAGAGTATGGGAAAGGCCTCCCTTTTATTTCTTTTGTGTTGTGCAATTAGAGCTGCAAATGAGCCGAATTTGGCAAAACTCATACTCGACTTAATCATGATAGTAAGCTCGGTTCATAGTTGAGCTCAATAAGAGTGGAGCTTAATTTTGAAACTCACTATAAGCTGATGAACAACTCAAGCTTAATGACTAGCCACGAGCCAATATAACTTAACACTTTTAGCCTAAGAGAGCTCACAAAATACTTAATTGAACATAACTAAACTCAAACTAATGAGTTAGTTCATTTAATAAATAAGTTCAAATATTATACTTAACCTCAACACACAAGCTCAAAAGCTTAGCTTATGAGGTTATCAACAAACCAAAATTAAAAGAGAAAAGATAAACAATCATCAGGAAACTTACACGTATACTTACATTTTGCATACTAGTTTATAACTTTTTGCATGCTGGTTTATAACTTTTAATTTGGTGTAAGTGTATGATGTAAGTTTAGTGATGGTTATGTATCACTCCTTAAATTAAAATAGGTTAGGGCTTAACTCACTTCACCCTAGGTGCAATATCTCCTATCTAATTATAAAACCCCAGATGCTCTGAGATTGTCACTTCTCATTTCTCAATAATCCAAATCTTCAACTTTTATTATGGGTTGTAAATTTCATATTGAGTTACTCTAAAGTGAAAACGTTGGTAAAGTATAAAAGTGATAGGTTAATTATCCTTAGATGAATAACTTCCATTATGTGTAGGTTCCATTAAATGATTTAAAGTTTATTAACCTCTCACTTTAGTACTTTACTAACCTTCTCACTCACTACTAGAAACAAGCGTGGTACCAATGGATTTTACCGACGGAAAACATTTTTATATTGTAGACAGACGTAAGATTACCGAGATTTTCCATTCAAATTTAGCGCCCTGTGGCCAGATGTCCATGGCATATACTGATATTTTTCCGTTGGTAACTAATTATTAAAAAAAATTGCTTGAAAAATAATATTATCAGCGAAATTTTTAGTGAAAATATTAAAAAATAATTTTTGTACCGACAAAAAATTGCTAGTAAACATACAAATTCCGCCGATAATTTGAAAATTCATCGAAAATTAACTTAATAAATTCTTTCTTTTTAGATTCACTCTCTCTCTTCTCACTCTCTCACTCTCTCACTCTCTCTTTTGGCTCTCTCACGAATCACTTTCCGTGGCGGAACCCTGACCCGACCTAGGCTATCACGGAGTGACCCGGCGGACCAAGCGTGACTCGACGGGCTAAGCCAAGGCCCTTAACGATGACCAAAGGCCGGCCATCCCCGCACCAGGCGAACAGCATCCGTGACCACGACCCCAGGTACCCAGCAACCGCGTGACCCCGCACTTGCGACCAGCGTACCCTGCACCTTGACCGGTCGTTTTGAAGAAGGTAAGCTTCCTTGCTGTTTGTATTTTTTGTTTTTTGCAAGTGTATTTAGGTTCTCTTTATTGATATTTGGTTTATTTTGGTTTTTGTTTGTTAATTTGAATACAAGAAATTTGGATAGTTTTTTTGTTGATATGGTCTGGTTTGATATTTCTTGTTTTTGGGTTGCAAGAAGTTTGGATATGTTCAATTGGGGGTTTGGTTGAACCAAGTTTGAATTTGTGTAATTTGAAAGCTTTTGAATTGGAATCATTTTTAGAACAACGAGCTTGACTTAGTGTATTTGGTATTAAAATCTTAATGTGAATCATGAAACGATTGATTTGTTTTATTTAGTTTGGGCTCGTATTCTCATTATTCTTTTCCATCTTTAAGGATCTGATTTTGTTTGAGAGTATTGAGTCCACTTGGAATATTTCTATGGTGGAGCATATAATTATCTTGTCTTTTCTAAGGTAATATAAGTAACCTTTTCTCCTTATTTAATTACTTTTGTTGTTAGGATAAAGACTTATGATTTCTAAGATAGAGTTGTAGGAAAATGAGATTGCATGACTGGGGGAAGGGCATAGAGGTCCTTCCGACTTATTTGCATTGTTTGCTGGAGATTGATTGTGTATGCGGAAATTGCAGGATATGCATATTGTGATGTTATAAGAGGGTGTGCTCTAGAAAGGTTTTAAGATCTTTAAATGTTTGTTTGATTGTATTGCGAATTTTATTTGACTGGATTGATATATGTATATATTGAAATTAATTTTTTTGGGATGTCTTAGTTTTAGGGGAGGTTCTGCCAATTTTTTTTTAATTTAAAGAGTGGAATGTTAATTTAAGGGAGGTGCCTGCCAAAATTTTGTTAAGTTAAAGAGCACAGACTATTTGCTGAAAAGAGTTTTACTTTTAGAAGATGGTTTGTTGAGAGATATTTATAATTAAATAAAATTTTAATTTGGAAAACTTTAAATAAATTTGTTAGGTTAAATTACACATTCAAGAACCATAAGCTCCAACAGACTATGGATGTATGACAGGGTGACCCAGTTTAGGGGAATCAAACTTGAATTTTATGCGGAGTTGAAAATTGTAAGGTGTTAGACAATACAATTTATGAATAAGGAAAAAGTTAGGTGTCCATGTGCTAAGTGCAAATGTATGAAATATTTTGATATAGACACCATTAGGTATCACCTATAAGGATGGTTTTATGGAGATTATTGGGTTTGGACTATGCATGGGGAAGTTGCCACACAAAATTTTGAACATGCTAGTGTTGAAAATACATATATTGGAGGTAATTCAAGTAGAGTTAATATTGGTGAGCATGTCACGGAAATATGAATTGGGAGGATAATTCTAGACAATATGAGGAAATGATTTATGATGCAGTTAGTCCTCAAATTCATGCAGATTATGAACTTTCTATCAAGGCTCCTAGTGCTGAGGCAGAGAAATTTTTCTGATATTGGAGGTTGTAAAGGCCCCTCTATGGGAAGGGTGTATACACTCGAAGTTGTCTCTAGGTTAGGATGTTAGCTATAAAGTCAGAAGCTAACCAAAGTCAAAATTCATTTGACCAGTGGGCAATATTGATGAGCAAGATTTGTCCACAACCTAGTTCCGTTCCAAAGGATTTCTATCAGGCCAAGAAATTAGTTTCAAAACTAGAGCTGAAATCAGAAAAAATAGATTGTTGTTTGAAAGGATGCATGTTGTACTACAAAGATGATGCATACATAATTCAATGCAAATTTTGTGAATGCCCTAGGTTCAAACCAAAAGATCTGAAATGGAAGATATAAGGATGTTCCCTATAAAAGAATGCACTATTTGCCCCTAATTCCAAGATTAAAGAGGTTGTATGCTTTAAGTTCATCTCATATGAGATGGCACTTTGAGAATAAGAGAAATGATGGTGTCATGACCCACCCTTCCCATGATGAAGCCTGGAAACACTTTGACTAAACTTACCCTGATTTTGCTGCGAATCCTAGGAATGATAGGTTGGGGCTTTTGTGCAGGTTATTTAAACAATCAGTTTAGCAAACCCTATTCGTGCTAGCCTGTGATTGTTACACCTTACAATCTCCCTCCTAAAATGTGCATGAAAGATCCTTATATGTTTCTAACTTGTATAATCCTTGGCCCGATAATCCCAAAGCCAAGATTGATGTTTACCTCCAACTATTGATTGATAAGCTTAAAGAGTTATGGTATTTAGGTGTACAAACTTATGATATTTCCACGAAACAAATTTCTTGCTGAGGGCATCATTGATATGGACTATCAATGATTTTCCAGTGCTATGGAATGTTGTCAGGTTGGATGACACAGGAAAATTGGCATGTCCAATCCTATGGAGGATACAAAGGCATTCACATTGAAACATGGTCGAAAAACTTGTGGTTTGACCTGTCATTAGAGGTTTAGACCTTGATCATGAATTTAGGGGTAAAAAAGATGCATTTTGAACGTGATGAGCCTCTGATGAGGCTAAGCGATAACCAAGTTTGGCACAGAGTTAGATTTTCCAAAGATAATTGAACTGGGTAAATCCATACGATTTCCAGGATATGGGATAGATCATAATTGGGCCAAATAAAGTATATTTTGGGAGCTGCATTATTAGGGGGATAATCTAGTTCGTCATTGTATTGATGTAATGCATGTGAAAAAATGTGTATGATAACATTATAAACACTGTAATGGACACCAATAAGACTAAGTACAATGTGAAAGCAAGGAAAGATTTAGCAGATTATTGTAAGAAACCTAAGTTGAGTTTACAGAAGTTACCAAATGGCCATGTGTATAAGCCGAAGGTGAGTTACGCACTAACCTCCGTAGAACAATCTATGTGTAAGTGGATGCAAGAGTTAAGGATGTCTAGGTTATGCCTCAAACTTAGCTAGATGCACCAATATTGCATAAGGACAATTTTTTTGCATGAAGAGTTATGATTGTCATGTATTCATGGAGTGTTTACTTCCTATTGCATTTAGAGAACTACCTCTCCCCTTTGGAAGCCGTTGACGAGTTGAGTCAATATTTTAGAGACCTATGCTAGTCCACTCTGAGGGTTGAAGATCTCCTAATTATGGAGAGAAACATCCCTATAATTCTATGCAAATTAGTGAGAATATTCCTCCCAGTTTCTTCCATTCTATGGAACACTTGCCCATACACTTGGCATACGAAGCACAGGTGTGTATGGGATAGTTCAATACAGATGGATGTATCCTTTTGAAAGAAATATTGGAAGTTTCAAGAGAACTGAAAAATAGAGCTCAAGTAGAAGGTTCCATATGTAAGGCATATATCTCCAAGGAGACGTCTTTCTTTTGTTCCTATTATTTTGAGTCACATGTTCAATCTAGACGAACAAGGGTTGGTTGAAGTGATGATGGGGGTGAAAGTTTAGTTCAACATACCTTGTCTATATTCAATCAGCCTGACATGCAGCTGGAAAATCCAAACCCTATTGGCTATCAAAGAAAGAGAAACATGGTGCGCACTTGCATATCTTAATCAACTGATGAAATGCAACCATTTAAAACGTAAGTGATATCAATCTATCACTTTAAATTGTTGATGCCCTGACATAAATCAAATCTTATTTTACCTAATTTTTAATTTACATGTATTTTGAACAAGTTGATGAGCGACACACCTTTGAACAATTTCCAGCATGGTTCAGATCATTTGTATATGACCTAACTATCTAGTAACCATTTGATCAAAAACCATACACATCTTCTAGTTGTCATCTTTTGTGTTGATGTTTGAATTTCAATTATTCATGTAGGTGTTTGATAAAAACAATAATGTTTCATGTCCTTATTTACAAAGTTTGGCTTGGGGTCTTGCTAACAAAGCAAACAATTGGCCAATGTATTTTGTGAATGGATATAAGTTTCATACATTTGAATGGGGCCGAGGGAAACAACAGACAATAGTGGGGTTTGTGTCAGAGGGATAAGGCAGTGGGGAGGTGATTGGCATGGAGTAATCAAACAAATACGGAGATTGAATATGTAGGTGATGGACATAAAAATTGGTAGTGTTGTTCAGTTGTGATTGGTATGACCCAAGACGTCTTGACGGAACACGCATACACAACCAATATAAAATTACCGAGGTGAATCATACAAAGAGATACGGTGCATATGATCCTTTCATTATTGCTCAGAATACAAGATGTATATTATGTATCATACCCTGGTAAGTGCAGAAAGGATTGGAAGATGGTCATGAAAACTAAACCTAGGGGTCGAGTTGAGGTCGAAGAACTACCTGACGATGCTTTTCAAGTGAATAATTCAGTCCTCTCAGGTCGTTGATATAGGAACATTGCCAAGTTTATGTTCTGTTCGGGTGAGGTTGAGATAATTCACTCTTCCAGTGATCAATTAGTGAGTGAACACAATGAAAGAAATGGTAATGATGAGGAGGACGAGGAAGATGAGTTTGAGGATAATGTTGAGACTGAGAATGATGAAGATAGTCCTCAACTTTCAGATTAAATGTTTTGTATCTACCAGTCTCATACTCATTACATCTTTTTATTTTAAATTACCATTTTATTTGTTTTTTAATATGTTGTTGTTTCTTTTATAGATATGGCACCTAAAGGGAAAAATAAGGGCAAGGGTAAGGGTAAAGGTGTCCCAAATAATCAGACAATCACCCCTCTCACTCAGGCATCTACCATAGCGGCTCACACATCCACTTCTAGCCCTTCCATGACACCACCTCGTGCCCATCTAGAGTTTACCATGGTCCCTACTCTTAGGCATGTGACAGGAGTCGTGCCTTCACCCCCACTGGAGACCCGTCCTCACTTCCACACATGAATCAGAAGGGTGCTGAAAGTAGGGTAGTTGATGGCTCCGAGGAGGGCAATCAGGACATGGATCCACAGGGAACAACAAGTACCACTTGTACGTCTTGGTAAGAACAGCTAAGTAATTTAATTGTTCAATTCATGAATCTTGTTGTAATAATTTGAATAATTTCTTGATATAAAATATTATTATTTTGTACTATTTGCTATGTAGTTGGCATCCAGCTACATGGGCCATGCACGAGGTGATACACACCATCCAAAAACTGAACGGCCGATTGAGTCATTTGGCAAGCTGCGAAGAATGAGAAGTTGCGTTGGTTTACCGAGTGGAAGGTAAAATAAAATAGTTATTATAAAAATGTGTGATTTACTTTATAAACTGCTTTCAATTACCTTTTTTTTGTTTGCATGTGTAGAGCCACTTCATCATCTATCCAAAAGATGAAGATTATATGTTTAAGCTCTTCAAATCCAGGGTAGCTCACAGGCTGCAAGACATGCACATTGACATCCGAGAAAGGAGGGACGAGACTCCAGATGGATAAATCAAGCTAGCCTGACTATTTGTGGCAATACCTGGAGAAGTGAGAAATTTAAAGAGAAATCTTTGAAGGCTAAGGCGAGTAGAGCGTCGCAAAAGGGTGGATCTATTCATTGTGGTGGTTCAGCTACTAATGAGTCTACATGTCGCCAGATGGTCTAGTCATTATTTTAAACATTTTTTATTCCTCTTGTTAAATTTACATTTTTAGTTACTAATGTCGTCAATGTTCACTCAAAATGCAGGCTAATGAGTTAAAGAGGCCACCCACATAGAGTGAGTTATTCAGAGAGACCCACATGCGCAAGCAGACAAGACATGGATCGATACTCGCTAGAATGTTTGGGTATATATGTTTTGAGCACTTATTATTTGCATTTGTGTGTTTGTGTGTGTGTGTATAATTTATTACTTCATATATTTGATAGATGTTTAATTAATTTTATTTTCATATAGCATGCCTATGAGCAACGCTATTAGGAGGCTACGACCAGCGGGAGGAGGAGGTAGGATAAGGAGTGCCCACCGATTGATGGGGACCAACTGGCAAAGGTAGTCGCGGTCCTTACAAGAACCACATCTATGGCATGGGATCATTTTATACTAGTAGTTTGTCCTTTGCCTCTGTCACTAGGGCATCTAGGCACTAGGTCCGTCGCGAAGATGGTGAGGTCCGCAAGCAAGTGCACCTACGCAATGCGGAGCTTCATCATATGCAAGAGAGGATGAGAGACAATGCCAATTGCAGGAGATGTAAAAGAAGATAGAGGACAAGGAAAAAGCCTTGGAGACATAAATAAGAAAGCAGATGAAGGAGAAGGAGACAAGATTAAGAAAGCAAATGAAGGAGAAGGAAACGAGATTATGAAAGCAAATGAAGAAAGAGATGGTGTCTTTGTGGAAGAAGATGCAGCTGGCTCCTCCGCCTCGCCAGACACCGATGATGATGATGATGATGATGATAGTAATGGTGATGGTGATGTGATGGTGGTGGTGGTGGTAAGAATGATACGATGATCCTGCATACTTCTCATTATTTGGGTTATTATTTTTTCTTTATTTATTATATGTTGAACTATTTATATTTTTTGTAGACTTTCAACAGTTTTATCTATTTTACATTGGACTTAAATTTATTGCTTTTCTATTTATTAAGCATTCTTTAATAATTTTTTTAGTATTAAACATATTTACATATACATAATTGGCTTTAAATAAAATATAAGCTAATAAAATACAGGGAACATTGAAATTACAAGGCAAAAATAATTTTAAAAAAATTTACTTACCGACGGATTTTTCATCGGTAAAATAAAAAAAAAATTAAATAATTAAATGATAAAAATAAAAATTTATAATTACCGACCAAAATTCCGTCAATAAAAATTCAAAAAAAGATTTTAGTTTTAAATTTCCTAAAAAAATCCGCTGGTAACTTTAAGGAAAAATAAAAAATAAAAAATAAAATATTACCGACGGATTTTTCTATCGATAAATAAAATACTTTTAAAATTACCGACAGGAAAATCTATCGGTAACTAAATAAAATCCACCGGTAATTTTTTATAGTGACAAATTTGCTTAGCCCTTTATTGAGGATTTTTGGATTTGTTTTAAAAAAAATCCTTCGAAAATCTCAGGAACTTTTCGCGGATTTTTCTCTGGAATACTTGCCGACCACATTATTACTGATTTACAAAATCTCAATAATTTTCTGGTAACTAAAAATTCCATCGGTAACACCATAAAATCCGTTAGGAATAGTGTTATTTCTGTAGTGACTTTAGAGGAGTCAAATTCTCAATTATATTAGTTCACAAGGCACACAAATAAAGATATGTCATACTTTACTCATTTGTATAATATAAGAAAAATAATTTTACACAAATTCAACTGGACTCAAAACTCTTGAAACAAGCAATAACTATTCCTTGTTCTTCAATGTTATCATTGCTCATTTTTGTTAGGTGGGATGGTCTTGCGGTGGATAATCTTCCAGGCAACATGGATTAATTTATGCCCCACAATATAATTAAATATTTACAACAGAATAATATTATTTGTATATAAGATATATGAGATATCTTGTTAACTTATACTTTGTCCATATATTATTTGAGATATTACCAACTTATATGTAATCCTCACCCTATGATAGTAAATAAATTAATATAAGTAGGCATGATATCTTACATACCTTATATGCAAATAGCATAACTCTTTACAATACTCAGAAGAGTATGAAGGACACATCTTGTAATTCTTACCTGACAAAAGTCGCATGCATTTTACTTTTTCCTTGTTTTTGCATACCACACATTCCCAGTTCTTATAGTGACTTTTAAGTGGAGATTAATCAAGCTTGCTCAATTGATTAGGATTAAACTTAAAGTACAATAAGCTCCATTAAAGCTTGAATCTTGGATGACCATAAATGGGAGTACTCTCTATTTTCCTGAAACTTTTGGTCCAAATGAAAAAGAATGCAAGATATTCGAAACATTTTGGTTTCCCTGCAAGCAATTAGTTCTATTTCATTCTAGCCATTCTTCCTCCATTGTACTGGATCAGACTATATATGCAAATAAGTGATTCACAATATTATACAGATCAAATGAAGAATCACCTAATAAATAGTGGAAAAGGAAGACACAGAAATATTTTATATAAGAGTATTAAAAAGGATTTAAATTTTATTGATTTGTTTGTAGATACGAACTATAACAAAACGCAATTACTTTGTTTGAACCATACAGCTGACATCATCTAATGAGACAAAGACTTGGTTGTCATCATTGTAAGTGTGCAAGAAATTTGTTTCTACAATATTAGTGTAGTTAAGAATTATTTAGTTTTATTAGTGTGAAAATTGTAACAATTAAATTCCTCCACTGGAACAGTAACAAACGGTAATTGATTGCAAAACAACACCAAATGCTTATTGGGAATAGCAATGTTGCTTAGAAAAGTTCTTATATAAAGAAATTACACTCGAGCAACAATATATGAAATGAACCAAGACAGTATGTGGTTATTAACAAGCTAGTCTCCACTGCGTGTTGGGCAATGGAAGCAAAAACAAATACAAGAACAAACTCTTTCTCAATAGAAGAAATAATGCAAAAAAAAAAATATATAAAGACAAAATTTAACGTTTCCCTTACCCGTACATCGACAATCCTATAAGGAGTTCCAAATATTTCACTATCTGTAACTTTTGAATGATTGAAGTTGCAAACCATCCTTATAAATATTTCATTACATGGACAACTCATAAAGGCTATCCAAATAGATCACTCCCACTTTTGGAGGATCATTAAACTCAAATAACTAAAGCTATATTTATAGGTCAAAATACTAACAAGACTTCTATTTTTTATCGATGTGGGACTTTGGGTTAAATCTCAACAAACCCTTCCCTTAAACCAAAGTCTCATCAAAAGTTGGCTGGAACAACCGCTTTCACAAACATTCCTCTCTTCACTTGTATTGTCATTGCTTCACAGTGACACTGCCTGGCCTTAACATAGTCAATAAGACTTTCACAAGGGACCCCATAAATCCAAAAACTACCATTCTAACCAATACTCGTCAAGCCCAACTGATCCAAACCATAGGCTCTGTATCACCTGTTGGACAGTGAAGTAAAGAAAAATACAAGAATAAACTCTCTTTCAATAGAGGAAACAACGCAGTTTTAATACCACTGAGAGCATGGGAGCCAACAAGAGAGATACTACCAACAAACTAAGTGAAAACACCACACATCAGGCTTGATGCCACATATTGATCCAAAACTTTAAGACAATGAATCATGGCTCCTTCCATATTATATACTACTCACTTCGTCCATCATCAACTAATGTGAGACTTCACCTTTCACACTTAACTCCAACACTGCGATAGCCTCTTGAGTAAGAGGAAGAAAGGAATTAAGAACACTAAGAGAGAAGGAGTATTGATTATATCATCACAATATACCTTCTTCCTTTTTTATATACTCTATTTTTTTACCTTTTTTTTTTCAATGACAAAGTTATACACTCGTGCCTCCATTCTTCGCATTTGCCTTAGTTTAATACCAGTAGTTCAAGGTTTTATTTGGCTCTTGACTCTATAGGCCATTTGAGCCCATTATGTTCATTGCAAAAATGCACATAAAAATCTTAGGCCTATGCCTTTTTTTTCTTTTTTTTGTGTGAAATTACAACTCGTGACTAAGAAGCACCGCTTACATTAAAAAAAAAAAAAGAAGTCATGATTAACGACAATTTCATATGAAGGTTTAAATAATATAATAGTTTATTTGCTTTAATTTTGACTTGTGCTTTTCATAATCGGAAAACTATATGCCACTGAAAAAAATCCTGACCTGACTGATATGATGTGTTTGGAAAATAGAGACCAGCCGTTACAATTTTAAAAATAAGGAGCACACCCATGAGTATGTAAATGACATCCTCCCACTTGGATCGGGCACTGTAGTTTCAGGCTTTGTAGCAATTCTCTTTATAATTTTGTCCCTTGGGAACTTAACAGTTCTATGTTGAGCGATAAATCAATTCTAGCAAGTGTATCGGGTTAAAGCTAGAGGTGGGTATCCGGATTGATCCTTTGTTAACCTGTTCATGATGACCACATTAACCTTGGTTGATGCTGATTTCATAAATGGACTAGGTTTTATCCTTCATTCCCATAGCCTGCGGCCACTGATTGCGTAACCTTCACATTTTTGCCCCTGCATAACCCCATAGACCAGATCATGGACCAACCCATAGACCAGCTTGACCACGGCGCACACATAACCCCCTTTTTCTTTTTCATATATTTTTTTTTACTTTTTTTTATACCCGATATTATATATTTATATTATATAGTATATTTTACCAAATATAAATACAAAAAATAATAAACCAACTCACCAAAGTTCATCCATCAAGAATATAAATAAATATTACAAATTGAAGCATTTCCTCACTTATGCCTGCTGAGCCCGCGAACCCCGGGCAGGCCCATTTAGCCCACGGGTTAAGCGTGAATCAAAAAGTTTGTTGATGGACTAAAAATTTTATGATCCATTTTGTGCAGGTTACAAGTTAAATGTCCTTTGATCGTTGTATACCCAACTTAGTTAGAAGTAATAAAAAATAATAGGAAAATTATATTTTACCGTACGAAACATGAATTATGGGCATTTTAGACCCTAAATTTTAGAAAATGAAATTTAACCCCTTGAACTTTTTTAAATGTGTAAATTAATCATTTCGTTAATTTTTTCACCAATATTTAACAAAAATATCATAAATTTAAAAAATTTTAGAGTATTAGGATACATATTTAGAAAAGTTTAGGATATGTTTGGTTTTAGTTTTCAATTTTTCAGATTATATGGAGGAAATACTAAAAACTATGAAAATTACAAAATCCAATTTTCAATTTTCATTTCCAGTTTCAAGATTTCTTTTACAAAATTTTGAAAACTGAAAATTAAAATGAAAATCAAAAACTAAAAACTAAAAAAACCAAACTAGTTAAAGGAGTCAATTTGTGCATGTTCCAAAATCCAAGGGGTATAGTACACTTACTTTAGCTAAAATATATATCCGTGAAACTTTAAGTGGTCAATTTGTACTTTTTTAAAATTTAGGGACTAAGGTGCATATGACTTACAATTTCAGGGGTAAAGTGTATTTTTTCCAAAAATAAATGGAAAAGTGTCATTTCTACAAGAACTACAAATAAAGTACCAGTTAATTCAAAACAATTATGATTTTGGCAACAAAAAATATTAAGATTGAGAATAAAAATAATAAATAAATAAAATAAAACAAAGTAAAATAAAATATGCAAAAAATAATGATAATAAAACGAGGGACGTTAGTAGGAGATTTCAAGTCCAATCAACTCATCAACCCAAACCACTAACTAAATATAATCTACGCCGAAAATTAAATAAAACCACAAAAGTTTGGATTGGAATAGTTCTTGATTTTTGACAAACTGTTTGAATTGGATCGAATTCAGCTTTAATTTTCAAAATCATTCAAATCTAATCCAAACCGAATAGTATTATATAATATAGTTTTTGCTTCTAAGTTTATACTCTAACTATAATAATTTTAATTTATCACATAATTATTTGCTCTTTATGTATCATTCTCCCGTAAATATTATTTTACAAATATTAAATGAGTTATATTTTATTTTTTTATTTATTCATTTTATTAACTTAAGTTACACATATTTTATAATGTTCTAAACTTAAAACATTCAAAAACTATCCAATTCAAATCAATAAAAATCGAATTATACTAAATTGGATTCAAAATCTAAATTAAACTGATCCAATCTAAATTACAATAAAAGTTAAGGGTTTATTATATCTAAGTTCCTCGATTTTATATTACCCAAATATTAAATTAATTTTTTAACAATATTGCTACTGATTAAGTTACTCAAAATTAATATCTAAAACACAATCCCTTGTATATTAAGATTCACTTAAGATAGTTGAACAATCAATCCCTTAGACTATTTTAATCCTATCATAAGAATTGAAATATAAAGATGCATAAGCAAGTACTTCTATTCCTAAGTACTACTCTGATCTAACTTATATTAATTTTTAAATTGCCTAATTTTATAAAGTAAATTTTTTTTATTTTGGTAAATAAGTAAAATCTCCTTTATAAAATTATAAAACCATATTTCAGTTTAGGGTTGCACAAAAAGCCACAAACAGCGGTAAGGGTACCCTAGAAATCAAGCAACGAATTGAAAATAAAATTAAGATAATAAAAAAAATACTGAACCAATTTTCTAAGATAACATCTCCCTGACACATAAAAAAAAAGTTTGTAAATATAGAGAAAATAAAACTGAAAAATAGAGTAGTCATACCAATGACGGAATCATTCTTTCTCCAATTCTTTTCTCCATTTAAGAGGCAATTACAACAATTTTATAATAATTTCTTTCAAAGTGAGCAAAACTTCAATTATTTTTTTTTATCTTCTCTTTATTTCCCAATCTATTAGCACTTTAATTATCATGTATCAAAACAAAATAAGTGAGAATAACTATCCATTAAGCATATAAAATAAATATATTCTCACTGGTAGCATTCAGGAATTAAATTTATTAAAATTAATTAGGGCACTTATCAAGTTGAGAACAAAGTTAAAATAGTTAGTGCATAAATATAGGTTAAAAATAATATTCACAAGTTATCAAGTCACCGCACTTAAATTTTTGTATGTGATCAAACAAAATAAGAGATAAAAAGTAAGAGAAGAACATGTCTCTCAACCTTCCAATTACAACCAACAAAATCTCAAGCTTATATACAATACAAAAAATGTTGGATTCATAAATGTTCATGTAACTTTAACACCCATCGGAATTTGTGCGTGACATATGATACATGATTATATGGATGGGTTGTCGTCTATTTTTTTTGATAAACTAATTTATAAAAAAACATGTTAACCTATTGATACATCTATCGGTAGTTGGAGATAACATGATTTATAAAAACCTTCATCCACATCCTGCATCCTGCAATAATCTTCATAGTGCAAGTTCTTTTAGAGATTTTTTAAAAGGAAAAATAAACTAGAGTAAATTAGAGGTTGTTTGGAAAATATTTTATAAAATAATTTTTAAAAACATGATAACCTTCATCCGCATCCTGCAATAATCTAATAGTGCAAGTTCTTTTAGAGATTTTTTAAAAGGAAAAATAAACTAGAGTAAATTAGGGGTTGTTTGGAAAGTATTTTATAAAATAATTTTTAATTTTAAAAAACATAAAAGTAAAAAAAAAAGCTTGTTTGGTATGCTATTTTTTTAAGATTGGTTTTAAAAATAAAATACATTTTTTGTGTTTTAAAAACAGAAGTTAGAAAATAATTTAAAGATGTTTTTGAAAATAAAAAACAATACGGTGGCAATTTTAAAATTAGAGTATTTTATTGATAGAAACACTCCTCGATTCTTGTGTGCCACAAAATTGAAATTTTCTAAGAGCCTGCCAACCTCTCTCTCTCTCTCTCACACACACACACACACACACACACACACACACAATGACCGAACATGATAAGACATGGCTGTTTTCCCTACATGAGAGAGCTCAAAATCGAAAGGTTTCGGTTAGAGTGGAAGGATTGGGATAGTGTCTTACTTGAATGTTACAAAATGGGTGCGTACTGCGTAAATGGTGGCTGGTGGGTTTCATTCACGGACACATTAATATTTTATTTTACTACTCAAAATTTATTTTAAAAAATAGTTATCCAAAACACAAGTTTTAGTTTTTATAATTTAAAAACTGTTTCCAGAGAAAAATTATCAAATAGAATTTTTTGTTCTTCTGTTTTTTGAAATTGGATTTAAATTTGTTTTTAGAAACTGTTTCAAAAAACACCAAAAAAAAGAAATTTCCAAGCATTCCCCTCCCCAGAGATATGCTTTTGTTATGCAACTTTCTTCTCTGTTTCTAAAACATACACTTTAGTCCAAAGTACTTTATTATTAATTGAATTATATATGTAAATTTACAAAGCTATCTATCATACAAAGTACAATATTAATTACTATTAATATATTTTTAAAACTATTTATTATTATTTAAATCTTTTATATTTTATTATTAATTATTTATTTTAAACATTTTTAAAATTATTTTATCTTTATAAGGTTTGTGAAATTGATATGTTAAAGTAAAATATACTATATTTATTGAGACTGTTTAATCCTTATTTAATAAATTGTAAGATATAAAATTGACTTTTTATTTTTTGAACATAGTAATATAAATTTTATTAACATTTATATATTATCACAAATTATAGTCTAAAAATATTGAAAATAAAAAATTACATATTTCTCACCTTTTAAAATAATCATCGCAATTATCGTTATTGTTAATAATTCTACATGATGATAAATATTTAAAAAAAGCAATTATATATATATATATATATATATATATATTTAGCCACATAAATTATTAGAGAAAGTCAAAAAAATATCACATTATTTTTATTGAAGATTTTTCTAGATATACTAAAATATAATTAATTAAAAAATGGTTATGAAAATTTTGATATGTTCCCTGTATACGAAGCCAAAGTAGAAACTGAATCAAATAAAATAAAAAACAAAAAAGTAGATTAGATATATAGGTGAAGAACATATTTTATTTAATGAATTTTATAAAAAAAATTAATAATATATGAAACAATGCACAATATAAGGGTTTGTTTGACACGTGGAATTGAAATTGAAATTTAGAATTTAAAATTCAATTTCAATTCTAATAGAAATAGAATTAGCTCATAATCTTAAATTTTAGGACAAATTGCAACAATCTCTTTTAAGGTAAGCTAATATTATACATACTCTTAGATTTTAAAATTATACTACTACGCTTAAAAAATAGTGTTAATATTTGTTAAAATAATTTATTAAAATTTCAAAATTACCCTCCAAAGGAAAAGAGTGACACCCCTACTATTCTGATTTGCCGTCGCCTTTTTCCCTCTCTTCAATCGATCTTAGTCAACAGCCCATCACCCTTCCGATGGCCAAATCTTGAAGAAAGAGACATATCCACACACACACAAAAGAGATAAAAAACCAAAAAAGAAATATCACAAATAAATTATAACAATCACAAACCACCACTAAGGTGGAGTAGGAGACCAAGGCTAGGCTTTAACTTAAATGAGCCTGCCTATTACCTTACATAGGTTTTTGTTTGAGTCCTAACCTTATCTGCAAGCCTATTTAAAAGTCTATTTGATATCAAAGTCTTTAAACGGGCTAAAAGCCTACTTCTAAATAGGCTAATAGGCTTCTGAAATAAGCCAAAGCCTATTTCTGAATAAGCTAACAGGCTTCCTAAGCAGGCCACAAAACTTGGAGCTTAACAATTTTCATGAACTACATAATTACTTACTCTTTGACTTCCAAAACCATGACAACAATCAACAATCAAAGAGAAACAAGAAAAACAATTTGATTTATATGAGAATATAAAGTTGCTTCTATAACCAATACATAAGAAAAACAAATCAATAGGACCCTAAATGCATTTCCACCAAAATCGATATACTCCCTATACTATCAACATAAAATCTCAAAAGCATAATCCTTGGATAATAGTTTGATATTATGTGAGAATGGCCAAAGGTAACCAAAAAATTCCACAGGAGACCTTTAGAGTAGAGCAACACCTAGATTAAGCAACCTGTATCATGGAACATACAAACAACTCAAAAGAGAAAACAAAACTTATAATGACCCAAAACCACGATAGAGCATACATGAGTGATGAGACCTACACCTTCAAATCATCCCAAAGTTAGTTAAAAAAAATTCATAAGCGATTCTAACATTGGTTCAAACCATTACTGAGAATTAAGGAATTGGACAAAGGGAAAAATGTAGGCATGCTATAACTGCAAATCAAATAACATCTAATAGGGAAAAATTGTAAAATGAAATTCAAAGGAAGAAGTTGCTTCACCTGTGTTCTGCACTAGAGGAGCTTTGATGATGTGAAGAAGAAGAGCTATAATGGCAACCTGAAGGAGCGCGAAGAGACGAGTAGACGAGCGACTGAGCGCCATGAAGGAGCAATGGGCAGTGGCGCAAGTGTAGCGACACAGGAGCAATTGAGCCAAAACACTGAGTGAGTGATGCACAAAACATGACCTCACAATGATGCAGGAGTAGTGACACTTAAAACTAGAGTAACGATGGAAGAGCAACGATTGAGGAGCAACTATAAACAAAGCAGTGACATAGGGCAGCGTTACAGTGAGATTTGAAGTGAAAGGCAAAACAGGAAATGAAATTAGGGTAGAGATAGAGAGGTAATACTATTGCAATAGTATAAGAGATTGTGAATTTACCATAATAGATGTTTATTTCTTTTATTAAAATATTAAATTAAATTATTTTAATTTATTAATTGGAAATCATAAACTCATAATGATAATATAAATATATATATATATAGTATTATAATAATATTAATTTTAAGTGTATTAAGAACATCAATAGGCTGAACCTGCGACCTTTGTAGGCTTTTCCTTTAGCTTATAGCCTAGCCGATTTAGTTAAATAAGCTTTTAAAAAAGCCTTAGCCCAACTCATTAAACAAATGGGCAGGCCAGGCAGGCCTAAGAGGCTGGCCGGGCCTCTTAACGAGCGGCCTATCCTACTTCCTCCCTAACCACCGCCTATGTTCCCTTTCACAGCCACACCTTAGCCCATGAACACCACCTCACCACCATCATCATGTAACATGTATGAAATGGGCCCATATATCCCAATTAGGAGAGTAAGCACACAATAGTATAAATAGGGGTAACTAGGAATTGTAATTCATTAAGTGATATACGTGAATTGAGTCTTCTCCTTTAATATTCTCTTTATCCTCTCCCAGATTTCATAATTTTTCTATATCCAATTCTTATCCGTTTCACATCATTCCTTCCACAATCATCGTCAAATCCAAGTCCTTTGCCCATTATCTTCTACAAGAATCAACCATCATTGCCCTCTATCACAGCTTTCATCGAAACCCCTCCACCACAAGCTCATAGTCAATGTCGCTTCACTGGAACACCTTCCATGAGCTTTACCTGTTGCGATCTCCCGCTTTAGCTTCCTCTCTCCTACTTGTTACCATCATTTGGTGGGCATGACGGTGCGGTTGAGAATGTGATGGAAAATAGCCGCATAGTAGGAGTAGCCAGGGCTTGTGACAAAGTGGGACAGGTGGAGCATGAGGCCCTTCTAAGAGGAGCTTTGGGAGATGGTTAGGGAATTCACTACAAGAAAAATGTAAGAACGAGATACCAGTGGCTCTTCTACGGTACTAATTATATGGATTGGTATGAGCAATCAGTTTTGGGCTGTCGATGGAATATTATCAACGACTTATAACATGTGTTGATAATTTTTTAGGTTTGCGATGGGTATTAAGGATGAAAACTAGTCGATACAATCAGATTAAGGCGTCACATATGGCGTGAGGTAATTAATATTACCAATGGAAATTTTTAATATTATCGACGAACTATTTAAAATAATAATAATTTTTTATTAATAATTACCGAGGGGTTTATCGATAGTTCTAGTATTTTTTTTAAATTATTTAATTTTAAACTATAATTATTTACGACGGATAGTAAAATTTTAATAATTTTTTTTTACTGATGCCATTTCTTTTATAACTCAACTATATAAACTATGGATCGTATTTAATTATTTTTTTATATAATAGTTCAATTACCAATTGAAGTGTTGTTAAGTGAAAAATAATAAAATAATAGTAAAATAAACAAATTGATACAATAACTAAACAAAGTATCGTAATAAAATATAAAAAATGAATAAAATATCAATAAAATATAAAAATAACTTTAGGAGCTTCCGTCATTAGAAATTTCAGTCAATTCAACAATAATAGATGTTATTATAAAGATCAACAACAAAATAGATATAGTGAAACTTATATCTTAATAATTACATACAATTCACATAATTCTAAAAATTGTTCTATTATGCATCCCCTTATAATTCCATAACATGTATCCTGAATCTCCGCAAACACAAAAAATCCCACAAATAATGTAAACAAGTCGGGAAGGATCTCTACCCTTCCCTCCAGTCATACAATCCCCATTAACAACCTCATTCTAGAAAACATAAGTTTTTATCCTACATACATATTAAACCATATAAATAACAAAGATTTAGTTACTAACCTCTAATGCAATGAAAACAATAAAGAATCTGAGCTCCGGTAACCAAATCTAATCCTAAATCCAATATGAAAATTTTAACTCAACACACTTATATACATAGAAAACATAAAATAAGTAAAATGGCAAACCTATCTAAACATCAAAAAGTCACTGCCACCCTAAAACAATACTCCTACATTAACAAAACAACAACAATAATTACTCTTCAATACAATAAAATACAACACTATGGCCACCCATAAACGAATGAAAACTAAACAGATTAAAATGCTCACCAAAGCTCCTAGATTGCAATGGTGGTCTCCATCTCTCCAAGAGAGCTTCTGGCCCGCACCGTGGCAAAATAAGCGGCAGCGGTGGGGGTTTAGAGAGAGAGAGGAGTGAGAGAGAGAGCGCCCAATGAAGTGGGGAAGAAGAAGGCGTTCTATTTTACAAACGCAGGTTATTCAAGTTTACCAACGGTAACCAATTAATGAAACAGTGTGTTCAAACCTCATTTATAACCGAGCTTTACCAACGAATAAGTGGCAACACCAAAGGTTGTGCACCAACGTACGAAATTTTCAAAATCCTGCGATACACCCGTCAGGAATTTAATGACAAAAAATTAAAATATAAATTAAATAAAATAACCATCGGTAATTCCATTAGTAAACGTTAATAAAAATAAAATAAAACATCTGAGGAAACCCATCAGGTAAGTTAATGACAAAAAAAGTTAAATTAGATAAATCACCCGTTATATGTCCGTTAGTAACTTCTAATAAAAACAAAATAAAATAACCGTCGATACACCTATCAAAAACTATGAGTGCGATGTGGTGCATTGTGCGCCATCATTTACCGACGTTTGTCATACAAATTAATAATCAACTCATTAATTTTCAAAAATGCGACAACTCGTTGGAGATACCATCGATAACTATAGACGGGTACGACACGTCCTAGTACCCGTATGTAGCTACCGGTATCCTACGAATTTCTAGTAGTGATTTGGAAGTTCCAATATGGGCATAAAAATCATTTCATGTATTTTTAATTTTTAAAATAAATTTTATATATTATCATTAATTATCTATTATCAATAAGAGGTATTATTGTTACAACATTTGAATAATTAAGGGTGGTACATGACATTTTATAATCTATGAGGTGGTAAGTGTAATATCAATTTATCTTAGGGGATGTTGTAGTTTGCCCTAAATTTTATGTTTGGCACTTACAAAGAATCAAGATCCAAAACTAAAATTTTAAATTCAATTATATATTTCTATTGCTTGGATATGTGATATATAACTTCAAACTATTTTCACTATATTAAGTTTGAGGTAGACGCACAACGCTAATGGGTGGTCTTGAACAACGCGCCCGGTGGTCGGTCTTAGACCGTGAGGGACGGGTTGTAGGGGACCAGTGGGGCAAGTGGTCGACGAATGGTGGGTCAATGAGTCGGCATGGGGCAATCAGCCACTGCAAAGGGCGATCGACCACCTATGTCAGGGCGACCATTGGTGGGCGATGAGGTGGTCACAGCGGAGAACAATAAAAATTATAAGAAATGAAATTGGCAGTTTTTAAGGTATGAGTTAAGAATTGGAAAATGTTTGAGCTAGTTATTTTTCAATTTCATAGAATTGTTTTATGAAATTATAATTCTAATTTTAAAAGCATTACCAAAATTAGCAATTGGGTTATCCAATTCCAATTTCAAACGCCAATTCTATACTCAATTTCATGCGCCAAATAAGCAATGATTTGTTTTACATCTCCTAAGAGTTCAATTTCTCTATGTATGGATGGACAAAATATTTTATCTAATTTTAATCCACCACATGTTTGACATTTATCTAAGCAAAAATCAGAATCTAGTTTTTAAATATCGTATTATTTCTTTTTTTAATATAAGCAACACATATGTGTCCTAGTCTATGTCTATTATCTAGTATATAGCATGTTTTATGTTTATGCATGGTATGGGTGTCTATTGGGTTAGGTCAATCCACCAAGATGTGGATTTCAACCCAATCCAAATCACAAAATAAGAATTAGGGTCATTTGACAGATTGGATTGCGTTGAAAAATCTTTAATCCAGTGTGTATGGGTTGGGCTATGGATTCGAAAATTTCAACCCACACAATTCTACCCGACCTCCTTTTTGTACTAATTTCAAACTTATGTAGAACATGTACAATGCAAAGAACTTTTTTTGTTAGGTTTGAATAATTATTCTTATTGGACATAAGACCTTGTTTGATGCATCGTATAAGATAAAACTTAGTATTAAACATAATAGTATAAGGTCTGATAGTATAATATAAGAAATTCATTGTATATGTTTTTATATTATCTATTGTTTGGCGCACCACATGATCGATGGTCAATCAGTAGGCAGGTGGCGACCAACGAGGGGCAAGGGGTGACCTTTGGTGGCAGGTGGGATGGGGATGATGGGTGGTGGCAATCGGCGAGTGTGGGACCCCGTGAGCAAGCAACTGGAGACCGGCAACAAACGGGTGGTGACTAGTGAGTACCGAGCTACTATTGGGAGTGGATTAGGATGGGGTTGACGTAGAAAAGAAATCAAGGTTAATTTGAATTGACTAATAAAAATAATACTATTAAGTGTTATCAGGTCTCTTAAGACGTGATAACTTTGTCCTATAGTTATAAGATAAAAATGATTTGACCATATAATATTATCCTATCATATGTGATACTAAACATGTGAGAAAAATTGATTTTATAGTATTAGCTAATACTATCTGACTTTATACTTTGTATCCAATGGGACCTAAAAGAAGTATTGTAAAAGTTAAAAAACCTATTTAATGCATTTATGATTCATGTATACTCGCTTGAAAGCTTTAATGAGTCATGAATTTTTCATAAATTAAATTTATGCTTGTTAACTCATACATAGTTGTTAAAAGAAGTGTGTGGTATTTATATTTGAAATTACGTGTGTGTCTATATATATATATATATGTTGAAATTTAATACACTTTCCGCATTTGAAAATAATAACTATTTAATTTTAAATATGAACATTAATTAAGAAAATAATACAAAATTCTCAATTTTAACAAACTCTAAATATATTTTTCAATATTATCCATAATACTAATATCCCTCTTGGAAATATATCATATGAGAAGGTAGTTTATTATGAAAGTGAGAAGAGCAAATCTTGACTATTGGATTTTATATGAATGGTCAAGATTAAAATATAAAGTCACATGACTTTTTTAAATAAGCATGTGAACATTAATTGTCATTAATTATCTTTAAATCTTGATCATCCATATATGGTTATATGGCTCAAATTTACCCTCTCTCATTCTCATAACAAGTCATCTTTCTCATGTGATACGCTCCTATCTCTCTTCTTGAATTATTTTTTCTCATCTACTCTCTTTCGTCCATCACTAGAGGGTAGTAACCAAAAGAAAACAAGAAATATTATCTAAAATTTTTAAATAAATAATTATTTATAAAAAAATAAAATTTCAATATTGGACAATTATTTTCAAATAGATGAAGTATCTAGCTATATGTTTTTGACATGTTTTAATGCGTAAATATTGTTTTAAAATATATATCAAATTCATGGATTATGTTTGACCTCACCTAACCCACTCATAACTAGGTTGAGTTGCGTCAGGTTGAAAGAAAAATATTTGTTGGAACCCATCCAATCCAGTTTAAATGAGTAAGTCAATTGGGTAAAAAAATAATAATAAATCACCAGATTTTTTTAGTTTAACACATTCTATATGTCATTAGAATTGGTCCAGTGATGAAAGGTTTATAGTATGCATCAGGTTTTGGTTCAAAATCTCATTATGATTAATGTAATTTTAAAAGATAAAAATATATAAATTAAATTCTATAAACACTCTGAAAGACTTTCTCCTTGAAACCCAAAATTGCAATGTCCTTTTATTAATTAATGTAAACTTTTGCCCTACTAGAAATCACAACTAAATGTACCACTCCCTGTGTAAGCAGTTTTGACTCTCAGTGATTCAGATTTTTTAAACTAGTGATAGTAGACATTATTTGTTGATTAATCGAAACCTCATAACTCTATAGCGTAGTCCATACATCAAATTTAATTACTTTTGATTTTTTGAGAGTTTTGGAAGTGCGCGCTTGCTTATTGACGACGGTGTTCATGTGAGACATTATTCTATAAGTCAGAGACATAATAAGCCTCCATTGATGAATCCTAAGCCAAAAGTATTACCATTCTTCAATTATTTTTCCTATTATCAGATAGTTGTAAAATTTTGGGTCAACAGTCCTTTGTACGAAATTGCATAGGCCTCAAAAGAGGGAGAAGAGTAGCGTCTAAGGGAAACATTACACAAGATCCGACTTTATTTCCCCGCTAAGGTGCATGTCTTGACTGCCACAATATTTGAGTCTCATGCTTATGATACTATTACTATATTCTCAATAATTCTCATGACACATGCAATGCTTAATAAAGAAAACTACATGGAACATAATGGACTGGGTTCTATTTATATTACTGACTTCATCTGAATTACCAACTTGTTGGCTTTCTCAATCAATGCATGTCTTCTTCGTTACGGCACATATAGATGACTTTGAGATGAACAAACCTGAATGTTACGCTAGCCAGCAACCCTCCCTTTGTCATAAATTATAATAAGGTCAAGGGGGACAGGGTTGACCAGAAAATGACACAGTTTGCATCTTCCTCGGTGCAACTGAAAAGTAAGAATAGCTACGTGTATGACACCCCTTGATTGCAAAACTTTGAGGCTTTACTATGAAAGACATAATTTTCTTTTTATAAGAGGATCGAATTTTAATTATTGAATTTTACATTAATGATTAAGATTAGAGGATAAAATTCTGCGACTTCTTCAAACGATCGTGAAAAATGTAGTCCATCCTCTTATTTAATTTGTTGTGCCTATTGTAGGTACGTAGAACTATCTTATATAGATTCTCACTCTAAATCAAACATGAATACTGTTATATTTAGAGGTTTTGTGATTCTTTAACAAGAAGAATTTTTTTTATTTTTTTGTTGATTCATAAGAAGAGAATAATTCAAACCAACTGGATATGACATCTGGTAATATTTTGAAAGGTGGGGACTTGGCCAATATATTGGTGGAATGTTGTAGTTTACCTAACACGCGGATTTACTTGGGTTTAGGCATAGCCGCTCGCGCACTGGGAATATTTTATTCTAGGTAGATAATTTGTGAGGTATTGTATTGACCGTATTGTTGCATCCTATCGCACAAACACATGTAGAACGAAAAAGAAGGAAAGAAAAAATCGTTGTGTCTCTTATATTATATATTTTGCATTTCTGATAATTTCACCCATTTTGTGTTCATCATGCACCCAATATGATGATGGACATCGCCATTACACCAATTTTAGTTTATCATATAATGGAGCGTGATGAAGAATTCCGTGAAAGTGAAAGAGCACTGTGTCACAAGTATAGTTAATTAGATAATATGTTATGTAAATATGTATATTTTTCTTGAGTTTTAATTGAATAATATTTATTTCTTTTAGATATGATAATTTTTATTTAATTTTTAAATAAAATATAAAACTACCAAGGTATTTATTTTTTATGTAACATTAACTATTTGGTATTGGCCCAGCTTCCTAATAACATAGTCTAACTCTGCCCCTAATTAGGACACACATCATTATGAATGGCTAGCTAATAAAAGTATCTCTAATCGAAGGACGGATGTTTATTTTTGTGTCTTTCTGACCCACCTTAAGAGCATATATCAGTTTAGTGCGTGATTGTATAACAAAAACCATATTTTAAAATTAATTTAATCCTAAACATGCTTTAGTCTATGCAAAATTAACCATAACAAAACAAAACATTCACCACCAGTCCAGTGTATTAAATGGAATTCCAGTTGCTTCTGTGCTTAGGCCCAGTAAAACATGTGATGTCTTTCTTTGGCACCGCAATGCCCTTGCTGTACGAATATTTCCCAGACGAAGCGACATTATACGTTTACAATTTTGTGGAGACAATATTCCATATTAGACCAAATTGATGCCAGCATGAGACATTTTTTTTATGAACAGAAGTTTAGGTGGGTTCCACCAGCCATCCACTAAAAACATGATACGGCTCTAAGGCTCACAAAATACTTATAGTGAGTTTACGAGATTGACTATCAAAGCAAACCTCACAACAATAGTAAGAATTGAACTTGTGTCTTTGTGGAATACGAGCCCACTTGTTTCCATCATGCCAATGCGCCTCATGCTTGATTGCTTCCCAAAGTAAGGGTTTACATGAAGATTTAAATAAATGTTTGGTTTAGCTAATTTTGGAAAAAAAATACATTATTTCTTTTCAAAAATTATTTTGACATGATTTGAAGCTAGAATTATTTCGAATATGAGTCAAGTTAAATGTATAACACTTATGAAAAAGGAATACATTTTTATGTTTACACTTGGTTTGTCATGCTGATGCATTTTGGGCTTGATAAGGGTTTTTTTATATGAATTTAATTTCTATAAACTGATAATATAAATATTTCTTAAATAGTTATTCAATTATGTTTTATCATATAAATGAAAGATTTTGATGGTTGACCCTCTCATCCAATATATATGATAGTTGACTGCTGTTCACTCCTAAAAAAGTCATATAAATAAAATATTTTGATTGGATAACCATATATAAGTATTTTATATTTGCATTCTATCAAAATTAAACTGTAATTGGTATTTGAATTTTATTAAACCTCAGTAAATCTGTGTTACTGATTCGACACACATCATCTAGTGGGAGTAAGAACTCTTTTGGTGCCAACTTTCCTCTTCTTTTCTATCACAAAATTTGCACCGAATCATTGCTTGATGAGGGATTTTTTGCTTCACCTAATGAAGGCAAGCATGGAAAGGGGGCAGGAGAAACAATGGTGACCAGCTCCACCTCCTCTGCTGCACTATCAATGTCATTATTACTATGTTGCAATGTATTGGGACCTACATGCACAACTTACAGCTAATTTCATACGCGATTAGTTTGTGACTGAATCCATCCTAAAATCACTGTATACAAGAATCTCGCATCCTAAAAACAGTGTTCATATAGTTGTATTCAAATATGAAAAAAATACTACTTAGCTAATCAACTCATGAGGCTTTTATTGAAGTCATCCCACACACATGCTTCCTCAGATAGTGGTGTCTGGTGCTTACAGTACCTATGTGGCCCTCTCTTGTCACCGCCTTGTTTATACTTTGTATCTAAAGCATGTCAACTACTACATTGTCTTCTTCTAGTGGTAAGCGAACAAACCATGATTTTATTAGTTGAAACTTTGTTGATGCGAAACCATCTTGCAGGCCATATTTTTCATTTACTTGGCGGGTCAACTTTGAATTACAACAAACCACAATAGATGCATGGTGATCAATTCAACAATATCATGTTTCTAAATTGAGAGGGATTAAAATTTGGAAATTGAAAAAGTACTAAAAGGGTATATATGGTTTCAGATTTTATTTCATATATTTTCTGTTTTCAGGATTTTATGAAAAAATTAGTGAAAATAGAAAATAAAAACTGAAAAAATAGAATTTTATTAAAATGTAAACACGAAATGAAATCAGTAAGCAAACATGCTCTAGTCTTTGCGCGTGGTTCATGTAAAATATAACTAGTGTGTGTGTTCATGAGGCATATAATTATTAAGATAGACTAGTATTAATTCCTTCTGAAGGTGAATGTCCAAACTCTTAACCAGTGTAAATTGGAGACCAA
Source organism: Dalbergia oliveri (assembly GCA_030441495.1). NCBI lineage: Eukaryota > Viridiplantae > Streptophyta > Magnoliopsida > Fabales > Fabaceae > Dalbergia > Dalbergia oliveri. The sequence continues at coordinate 13,591,680 of JAMLFY010000011.1, forward strand.
GTGAGAAACTATAAATCATAACAATCTGAAATTCGTTTGCAATATTTTTCCATTATTTCTTGACTGTACAATCAATATTTATGTATGTTCTTACCCAATCAACTTAAATAGATGAGGAAAACTACACAACACACAAAACTTATCTATGTGCTGTACAGATATGAAATGAATTAATAAAGAAAAATATATATCATGAACAGAGCTTGGGCAAAGATCTTGCATAACTATTGGCTGACACTTTTGATTTTGTGATCTTTGCCATCTGGGTTTGCATTTTCCTACAGATTTTCTCTAGTTCCATTACCCTCCACTGCATTCCTTGCAAATGTGCCCTGAGTTTCTCATTATCAGCTGAAAGGTCAAAGTTGCCAGCATACAACACAACCTGCTCACTGCTTTTCTCTTTTCCCTTTTGAGCAGCACCACTTGAACTGCAAGGTGAATCACTTATTGGAGTTGTGCTGGGAGTAACTTGGAGTAAATTTTTGAGCTTTGATTGTTGAGAAATGAGAGCCTGAACTGCTGATTTTGAAGGGAATTTGGGGTTCTGAGAAAGGTGTAGGCAAGCTTGAGGAGAAAGCTTTTCATAATTTAAGGCACAGCATATCTTCACCCTTTCTTCTTGTGACAATTGAGAATGTACCTATAACAGATCATAGTCAGTCCAACTACACCATGGTCTGTGGTAGTCCTTAAATTCGGGAAGATTCACGTTTTGTGGTGTCTAGCATGAGGGAGAAAATTTTGTAGATGAGTTTTATGTGTAAAATTACACATGGAGTTCATCCGTGAAATTTCTCCCCGTTTTTACCCTCATACCAAACACATCGGTAGAAGTTTAAGCTATACTTTGAGAACTATGCTTCACATAGAATTAAGTCAATTTCTTAATCAAGTAGTTCACCATATGACCAAAATTAAAGACATCCAATTTGTAATGAAACATGGAAGAAATTATTATACCTCAAGATACATGTCCATTGCATGGTAGAGCTCATCATAAGAATCTCTTGCAGAATCTGAAAGTGACGTGGCAAGAGCCAAGAACTTGGAAGGTCTTAGACAAGGATCAGGGGCTATTTCTGCTATATACAAATCTATTAAGCTTGCAACTGTCCTCATCCGAATGGGAGTGACCAGACCGGTTCCTCGATGCAGGAATGCTTTCAGAAACCTCAGAACAAGGTTCACATCATACAAGTAACTTATTCCATAGGGAGATGGAACAAGCAGATTGTCCAAGGTTGCTTGATCCAACTGGGAACCAATCATAGTCTCCAGCTTGTTCCTGCAAGACTTGCTTATTTTCAAACTCAAAGTAACCCTTAGAATTCCAAACAAAGTCTTGCAAGAAATGGTGCTGTGGTCCATCTTGTAATGCATATCTATGACCATTTCTAAGATCTTGCACTTCTCAATGGTAGTACTAGCAGTGGAAAATCTTGACTTCTGATAATACATCAGAAACCTGCTGATAACAGCATGGTCCAACTTTCTTGATAGCATTGACTTCACCAACATTTCAACCAACAATGGACTTAAAAATAGGAGATCCTCAAACCACCATGTTGCACGAGAGAAATTAGTCTTTATACTCTCAGTGCTTTTAGAGTCACATGAAAACCGAATTCCAGAACTGTCAGTGGAACATGTTGATGGACATGGACTTGCTTCACTAGACAAAACCATCCTCCCCACTACACTATCCAAGCATTTTTCTAGCACCACAGAAGAATCTGCAACTAAGGACAAGTTCTGGCACTGCTTCAAAGCAATCAAAAGTTCTGGCCATGTCCAATAGCTGATCTCTTGGAGTGATTTCTCTGTTTGTTCCAATAAATTAGAAACACCAGCAACAGATTCCTTCATTTCCATGTACTCAGCAGCACAACGTGCTTGTAACAAATTGGAAGGATTCATGTCAATTGTTCCATTGTTGTAACAAAATCTTAACAAAAGCTCAAAACCTTCTGCACCTCCTGGAAAATCATGGAATATTACTTTAAGCTTTCCAGTGGCACCACTTGATTTTCCAAATAGTTTAGCAAATTTGCCTGAGTACTGAGCAATAATTGCCTGCAAAAGTACACATATAAAACAAAATTAGATGATTATAGAAGGAATGATTTACAATACAACAGGAACATAGGGATATGAAAGAAACTGCAGCTAGCTATAATGTTGAATGGCAATTTTTTTTTATTGTGGAAGAGGCTATCAGTGATAATATGTTGAATAATGAATATCAAAATAACCCACCAAAAACATGGAGTCGCTGGACAAGCACATAGACAAGGAAAGGAAAAGGGTAGAAAATGGGAAAAATGGAGAGAATGACAGGAAAATTCCACACCTAGTTAAAGCTCTTAACCAAAAGAATGGAGTGCTGACAAAGAAGTCGCTATAGACAATAAATTGTACATGAGGCGTGAGCAGGAAGGATCACTAGCTAATAATCATCTAGCATGGAACGGTATCGAAAAGAAATTAATGGCTTGAAAACAACCCTCGGTCCTCTCAAAAGATGTGAACATAACAAACAAAATGAAGTTAAAGAACATTAAAGACCCCTCAGAAGACCATGGCAGCAGCATTTAATATGACATGCAGCATTTAAAAAAAATAAAAACAAAAGAGGGAAAAAAGGCAAGAAACAAAAGATGAAAGAAAATGGTGTCTTGTGCTTTTGGTTTGTGAAAAGGAGTTGGAAATTATTGTTAGGATGGATGTACAAACCGCAGTTACCCCTTGCCCCACCTCACTGCTATGTAGGTGCAAATTAATGATAGGCGGAAAGCAACCATCATGAAGTTTACTGAGGGTAGCTAGAATAAGCCTAGAAAGCAGGAGATAAAAAGAAAAATTTGCAAATTAAAAACCAAAAAGGCATAAATCATTGAACCATAATCATTTCTAAATTCAACAGTAGCAACATTTAGCACAAACTGAAACCACCAACCAAAAAGATTGAAAAGACCAACCTTTGTGACTACAATTAGACCACTATAATATATACATCCTACAACCAAAAGCAATAGATAAGAAAACCAAAAAAAAGAAGGAAGGATTGAGAATTTATAATAAAGTTAGAGGAAGCAAAGCAAAAGCATAAAAGATAAAAAGTGAATAATTGTCCAGAACAGTTTGTAAAACAAAGTTCTGAAACAGATGACAAGATTTTCAAAACAGGAGTTTTGACGTAACAGAGAGAAGGAGGGGGGGGGGAGGTTATTTATTTACCTTGTCCACCATGAAGGTCTCTTCTCCATTTACATCCACTTCAAGGTTGCAGTAAGCTTCCATTATAACTTTCTAAAAAACCACAAAACACACACACACCCCACAAGAACCAAGAGAGTTCTCAATTGACTTTTTGGAACTTGCAGACGAAATAAACCAAGGAAGGGAGGGGCATCATGATGAGAAGGCAAAAGTGGGGAGAGTGAGTGAAGAGTGGAGTTGGAAGAAGGAAGGTGATGACAGAGCAGGACACAAAGATCACAATATATTCTGATACTAAGAAGAAGACAAAGAGGAAGAAGGCACAGACAGAGGTCCTTAGAATGGGGTGGTTGTACTGGTGGTCAATTGGTGCAGAAGGAGAATGCGGTTCTCCTAAGGGATACAACAAAGACAAAGCTCGAAGTGAATCAGAAGGAACAAGACATGTAAAGACACAAGAGTGACATTGGTATATAATATGTATGTGTAGGGGCTATGGATGAATCAGTCAGAGAAAAAAGGGTAATAGTTTCTTTGTGCGTGTATATATATATATATAATACAGTAATATACTATATGAAAAATAGCATATTATATAGCATATAGCATATGGCACCACTAAAAAGTCTAAACTAAACCTCCTTCTGACATTCCTGTTAAAAAATAGAACCGGAACCTTAAGTAAAACAACCACATATAGTTTATGAATAATTCTTTTCTTGTTGGTTTTTTTTTTTGGCTTCAGTAAGTCACACACAAAAAAAATAAATGAAATAAACAAAAGCAAACCTTAGAACTGAAGCTTTATGTCTGGCTTGGCCGTTGTGTTATTCCATTTTCATATAGCTGCAAGTCTCTATATTTGTGCACAGCCACCCACCACAACACACTCAATACTTTAGTGGCCTTAATGCCCCCGTCTCTCTCTTTCTCTTTCTCTTTCTTTCTCTTTCTCTCTCAGGTAGGAGGGACCAATCCAACTTGTTACTACTTGCTAGTTACCCCACTAGGTCACCACGTCAATGATCCAGTCCTGGCCTCGGTTGTTATAATTATTAATTTATTTTGATAGGGGTAACTGATCGTACACGTCGATAGTGGTTAAGGAGACAGACTCGAAATCTGTTGGGCTTTGCCTGCGCAGGTTCGAATCCTGCTGTTGACGCAACATCCATTTTTTAATTTATTGCCCTTTTTGTGTCATATATATATATATTATTGCCTCATTGCATGTAGTGTCAATGAGTGAGTGATCTAAGATCTAAGGGCATGTTCGGATTAATAGATTTTGGTAGAGTGAGTGGAGTGAGCGAAATAGAATTTTAGTTGCTCTATTATTTGAATTTATAAAATTTGGATAAAATGAAACAAAGATGTATGTACTTTATTCCATTTAATTCTATCAACTCTTCAAAATTTCTTCCTCCTTACAAATTGGAAGGAATGAGATGAAATGCAAGTTACTCAAACAATTAAGTGAAGTAATTATTCCACTTAACTCCACTCCATTTTATTCCACTTCATCACACTTCACCAATGCAAACATACCCTAAAACGGGTCAAGTGGTTCCATAACCCAAATCCAAATGACAAATTTAAGCCATCAATCGCTGCTTGGATTTGCAAGTCACGTGGTCTTCTCAAAGCCTCTTCTACTTCAATGAGTTCACTCAACACATTTAATTGATATTTTCTGAGATTTTTAAATTCATTATGACTCCCTTTTATTTATAAAATTTGTTATAAAAGTCTCTAAGTTTATGAAATTGTTATACTTACTTTTTTTAGTTTTTAAATCATTACACCGTCTTTTTCTTTATCAGTGTAGAGTTTTAAGACCAAGGGCAGCTGACCCCTAATTTTTTTTTTAACTTTATATGTGTTTATATATATATTATTTCTTAAAAAATATATATGTGATTAGTATGATTATTAAATAACTAATATGTCTTATTATATGAGAGGGAAAAAACCCACCAAACTTTCTCTATGTTTTCTATGATATCATCAAAACATTTTATTTGAATATTAATATTTTAAAATTTAGAATTTAATTTATATGTATTGATAGTGTAAAAATTTTTTTTTACATTGTCATATAATCAAATCATATTGTTTGCATAACTTTTTAAGTTATGAATGTAAGACTTAATTATTTTGCTAATGTGGCAATACATGATTGGATGACAATATAAAAAAATTTTGCATTATCAATGTATAGAAATTAAACTCATAAATTTATTTGGTTAGCATATTTACCGAAAATAATATATCTTCCCGGTTGGTGTCCATAAAAATCTTCTTTATTCAAAACATACCTTACATGTTTTAAATAGTCATTAATATTGTGTAAATTACTTGCCATTGTCAGTGCAAATTCAAATTAAAAAAAATTATTAGATTAATGATTAAGACAATATATAATCACTCTAAGTATTATTATCTCCCCTAATTTTTTATCCATCTTCAACCAGTGTTCTCTATCATATAATAAACAGTACATTAATGGACCTTAGCATCACCTAACAAATAAAGAAAAGTCATGGTACATCATAAGAGATCATTGTAATTTGTCCATTTAATAATCTTATATCACTCGAGTATAAAAGTTTATATTTCCATAAGCGCACCTGTCATAACTTTAAATCATGTACATGTTTTATGAAATTTTAAGACGCGAGTACATTGAACATTAATGTAATAGTTGAATGAAATATATTGAAAATTAATCTAATTAATTGCCAAGTTTAATTTTGATTTAATTAATCTGCAATCCTATAGTTTCATCAAAATTTTAATTAGGTCATTACATTTTAAAAGTTTTCAAATTAGATTCCTATATCTTGAAAATAAATTTTAATTGAGTCCCTCCATCATATTGTTATAAAAAAAGTTAAATTAAATGAAATATTTCTAGAATATTCGTTAGCTACAGTTTTAAATTTTAAAAATGAATCTTAGTCATTCATTCCAATTGGAGCATTAACGCAACTAATAATAAATGATCCATTCTAAAAGCATCACCAAATCTTAGTTTGAAAGAAAAAAATAAATAAAATAAAAAAAGAAAAAAAAGGGGCCAGAATAAGAGACTAGGATTTAGAACATTAAACATTGGGGTTTCTCTGGAAAAAGGGAAGAGGGCAGTGCTCAGGCAGAGGCAGGGAAGGGCGGCACTGCTGCGGCTGCTACGCGGCAATGACACTATGCAAACAGCGAGGTGGAGAGGCGAGGACAGTGGCAATGTTCATGGCATTCGCGGAGGGAGGCTCGCAGCGTTCGTGGAGGCACATGAAGATAGTGTTACATTCGGGGTTTCATGATTTCAAGGAGAAAAAGCATAGTGGTTAGCGGCTAAGGTTCGAGGTCGATGATTAAGGGGTATGCAATGGTGGATGCGACGGTGACAGGCAGAGGAAGCGGTGGTTTTGGGCTGCGTGATGGGTAGTGGCTGGCTCGCACGCAAGGCTGATGGGTGTTTACAGCATTCCTTTTCTTTCATCTCTTTCACTCTTCACGTGTTCCTTTTCCCTTTCCTTTTCTTTCTTTCTTTCTTTTTGGGTGTTTACAACATTTTATGGGAATTCATTTTCTGGGTTGGAACAAAATTTATGAGCTAAAGATTGAATCTTTTAGATTTTCTGGATATTGGATTGCTGCACTTATCAGTTATTTTTTCGTATGCGTGGTGGCTTGATGATTTCGCCATGATGATGGTGGTTTGTGGCAGAGGTTCAAGGCAGGGATGAAAGGGCTCGCGGCTAAGGAAAGGTTTCTGGTTTGTTAGGGGTAGTAAAGAGCCTAGTTATAATATAGAGGATGTTGTCACGTCATCTCATTAACTCTCATGTTTCATTGTAACAGATGATGGATAACCAATTAAAATTTATTTTTAGTATAGGAATCTAATTGAAAATTTTAAAATGAAGAATCCAATTGAAAATTTGATGAAACTATAGGATTGAGTGAATTAAACCTTTAATTTTTATACACTTTCAATGTAAAATTACATTATCTTCTAATTATATATTATCACATCAATAAAAGTGATTAAATTTCATACCTACTACTTAAAAGTCATGCAGATTGGGTGATTTAAAATTGAATGCAGGATAAAAAAAACTCTTGTGGCTAAAGGCAAGACCCACGTATGTGAACTACGCCTTGAGGGATTAGTTGTTGCTTTAAGTGGATACCCTTGGTTCAATAAAAAAATCTATATAAAAAAATTTACATTGTTAGTGCATAGAAATTAAACTCTTAATTGCCAACATAAACTCAAATAAATATATTGGAAACCAAGGGACACATAGGTAATTTAATAAACTTATAAGTCACTCAAAATATGAAAGTTTAATTTTTACCCTCTTATTGTGAAATAACTAGATCAATATTGTTATTTTAACATACCAGAGTGAATGTTTCATTTGGACATCTACTTCATTATCATTAGATGAGATAGATGAGTGAGGGTGACTAGAGATCATCTTCTCATTTAATAGTGATGAAGTGGGTAACCAAATGGGACACCCACTTTTATATGTCAAAATAACATTTAACTAGATAAGCACGTTAAGTATTAATTTATATAATACTTAAAGGGGAAAATACTTTATTCCCCATAAACTATAACCCATGTACATTTTAATTACATGGCTTTAAAAATTGCAAATTGATCCTTTAGCTTTCTTGAATATGCATTTTACTCTTTTGTTAAATTAACTTTTATTCATTGTTAATGGGAAATGAAGGGAAAATGAGATGGAAATTGTAACATTCCATGCTACTTTATGGATTGATGGTCCCCGCAAACCAACAGAGGTCTTCTCAGTGTGCTTTGTCCTCACTCACATGCTCCTTGGAAAACTTTCCAGGAGGTCACCTATCCCAAAATTTCTCCAAGTCAAGCACGCTTAATTGTAGTTTTTTAATAGGCTACCAAAAAGAAGATGTATCTTGTTAGTATAGATAATACCAATCAATTCATATAAGTCATCCTGAATTAGAGTCTGAGACCTGACACAGACTCAAAACCCCTCTCATTCCTGATATGTAATTGGTTCATTCCTACCCTCGCTTAGAAGTCTCCAAGGCCGCTCCTTGTTTATGCTTTCTTGCATCCTATCACTCCCCTTTGTTGCTCCAGTGTTACATGCCCACAAGCTTCCGCATTTGTCCCTAAACCACACCATACGGAGAGGTGCTACTCTGATACCATTTGTAACATCCTATCCGCTTTAGGGATTGACAACTATTCCCACAAACAGAGGTATTTTCAGTGTGCTTTGTTTTTACTCATACACTCCTTGGAAAAACTTCCTAGGAGATCACCCGTTCCAAAATTTTTCTAAGTTAAGCACGTTAACCGTAAAGTTCTTTAGTGATGGGCTACTAAAAAGAAAATGCATCTTATTAGTATAAGTAGTACTAATCAATTCATATAAGTCATCTTCAACTGGATATCTCTACCTAAATAGTCTCAATATCCTTATTTTGGTGTGTAATCTGTCGTTCATGTATCCCTCCACTTAAAAGTCTTTAAGGCTCCTTGTCTGTATCTTCTTGCATCCGATCACTCTCCACCTCAGCCCGGGCATTACAAAAACACTATAAACTTTTACCTTTTTACCAATCATCACCATAAACTTTAAAAGTTTCTCAATTAGTCCCTAAATTTTGACTAATATTTCAATCAATGTTCTAAAAATCAAACCGGTCTAGTTATTCATACCAATTGGATTGGGAACCTATCCTTTGGCCAGCCTAGTCACAAGCACAAAAATCAGATTTTAAAAATCGTGTAAACCAATCACAAACCAGTTGAACCGATCGAGTTATTTAAAAATGAAAATATCAATTTGTTCAAATTCAACAACCATTCTATGATAAAAGTAAAAAGAAATACACCTTGTTTAATATATAAGTTTAGATTTTGAAGGGGAATGAAGGAAAAGAAATGGTTTATAGTGCAAAAATTTAAACTTTTACTCTATAAATTCTTCCAGCTTTCCCCCTCTTTCCTCTAAAATCCAAAGTCACAAGTTTTAATCTATAAATCTTTCATTTCCCTCTCATCTCTTCTAAAATTCAAACTGATAAACATATCCTAAATATTTGAAAAAGAGCTTAATGTAAATATAAAATAATGTGATACATAAATATTTATAATTATCCTAAAAGTAGAAACTTCATACTCTAAGTAATATGGGACTTGAGTTACTTATAATAGTCTAAAGAGTAAAAAGCTTACAATTTAAACAATGTGGGACTTTATCAAGTGCTCCATGTTTCAACTCTCTACTTATATTTTTAATTTTTTTTATCTATTTTATAACATAAAATTCATCATATGTATATATATTTTTATATAAATATATTTTTTATATATTTTATTACATTCCAGTTGAACCTCCTGTTAAACCAATAAATCTTTGAATCAATGCTATGTCCAATTCGATGACTGGTCCAATTTTCAAAACCTTGATTTCAATAGATTCTTTTGTTTTTAAGTTTGTTCATACAATAATCAATAATAACACAAAAACATATTAACCATTTGTTTTACATTGAATTTAGACTATTGACTAATTTATTTGCTGATCAAATCTTATGTTTTAAAATTTAAATTGATAAATTAATGGATAAAAGTTTTAAAATAAAGCATAAATATAAAATATATTTTATTATAGAATTGTTAACCATATTAATGGATGGGAAAATCTTATCATTTGTTATAACTATTAGTAATTTAGAAAATGTTTTTTGTAAAAGGATCTATTGATTCATAACTTAAAGTTTCAAGACTAATTATAAAGATTTTAAAGTTTAACGTGATAATTTGCAAAAGAATATAAGTTTGAGGGGGTTTATATACTCTTTTCCTGAAAATAAATGTATAATACTCCCAAACTTTGGGTCATGTAAATTTTACTCCCTAAATTAAAAAATAGCTTTCTATGCCGCACTTCCACCGTTCCTCTGCCACTTCAGAGCGCTGCCACTCTTCCCACCCAACTCCTTCCCCATCACCCCGCATCTTGCTCCCTCGACGGCCCAATGCCGCGGCCCACATCGTTGTTTCCAGCCTCACGTGGCCTTCCCCGCAAGCCCAGACAGCGCGCCTTCCCTCCATTGCGAGTTCTCCTCCATGCAAGCTTCGCCGCCACACCTTCCCTCTCACAGCCTCACTCTTTCTCTCTCTTTGCATCTCCATTTCTCTTTCTCGCTTCCTCTCTCTCTTTCTTTTTTGTGTGTTTGTGTTAGTGAATGAGTGTGTGCATGTGTTTGTGTGTGTGAATGGGGAAGAGAGTAGAATTAGGTTAATGAAATTAAATTTGTAAAATTAGTATAAGTAAAATTAGGATAAGGAAAATAAGGAATTTTAATTTTATTTTATTTTATTTAATTTATATTTTAAGATAGTGTTGTTTTATTTTTGTTGGATTAGATTTTGGGTTTGATTGTTTGGATTCAGGTTTACTTGTTGGGTTAGTGTTTGTTTTATTTTTAGCTTTTAGGTTTGCTTGTTTGGGTTTGGTTTAACTTGGGTCTAAAATAAAAAGTTTTATTCATTTTAGGTTTAAAATAAATACCTGAGTATGTTGTTTTACCAAAAATTTTCATTTAATTAATCAATAAATTACTTTTTTTTAAATAGGATTAACCGTGATGACTTGTTAATTCTATGTTCTAGAATATTTTAGCTATGACGCTTGATATTCTAAAATTTTTTTATTATAAAAAATAAAATAAATTAACCCACAATTATTTTGTAGAGAACTATGTGGTTTTGAGTTCCTCATTATACCAGAGGATATGTAGAAGCAAGAATTCCCTATTAAGTCAAACTTTAAATTTTCATAATTTTGTCCCTAGTTATTATTATTTTATTTCCTCTATTTGTAAATATTTTAATTTGATTTTTTCATTTATTTGTAATTATTATATTTATTTATCTTTTTGGATAAATTTTTCTATGCTTCAAGTTATTCTAATTTTCACAATTAACTTTTTGATAATCGTTTAGGATGGATGTATCAGGTCCTGTGAGGTTTAGTCTTCACCCTTCCTGTATAACAGTTTAGATCTAATTCCTTTTTAACAGACTTGGTTTAAAATATTTTTACAAAAAGGTTTTCCCAACGGTTTTCCTTAATAAGCCTTAGTGGCGACTCCAAAAAATATTTTCAATAATATTTTTCGCTACCCGCCGCCATCCCAATTGTGACAACTAGACTTTAACCTAAATAGATCCAAGTCTATATTTTTAAAATAGAGCTTAAACCTTGACCTATTACCTAACATAAATCTTTTTTATAGTCATAGTCTGACCTTTCTAAAAGGCTGGCTTACCTAAAATTAAAGCTTATCTAGATACCTATTTGTTTATAAAATATTTTAAAAAAACTAAAACACTTAAGTTAGTTAAAAAAAAATATTTAAAATAGATTAAAACATTTTTATTATCATTAAATATTTAAATAATAATAATAATATAAGTTAGTCACTGTTAGGCCCAATAGATTATTTTTATAACCTTAAGTTTGACCTGATTAGCTAAAAAGATTTTTTGAAAAGTATTAACCTAACTTATTTACCAAATAGGTTAGGCCTAGGCTTATGTAGGTTAGGCCAATGCCTAATGCGGTTTGATCTACTTCAACCCCTAGTGTGTGCCCAGTTACTTAAGGAGACATCATTTATAAAAAAAAAAAAATCATATAGGATGTATTTGATTGAAGGACAAAGATAATAGAAAAAATTCTATGGAGAGCTCAATATAAAATTATACATGAAATTCATCTATGAAATCATCACCTTTTACCTCTAACCAAACATAGCCATATTAGTGTGAAGTTTTTTACACAGCTATCTAATATATTGTTACATTAGTACAAGTGTTTAACTCTTTAGATAGTGTTTGAAATTATTAAAAACAATGTTATCAAATTCTCAAGTTAATTCGTATATATATCCCTTAATCGAATTTACGATTTTACAAATAAACTCTTATAAGCTTATGAGTTGAATTTTATGAGTTTACGAATTAAAGAGTTTAATTAAGCTCATGAGTTTAAAGTTTGATAACCTTGATTAAAAGAATTGATTTAATTTGATTATATAAAATAAATCTTGAATTGATTCAAAAGTCAATTCTTATGTTTAAAATGCATTAGACAATATTTAAAATAATTTAAATAGAAATTGGTTTGATTTTCTTGCATTTAAGTTTTGATAATTAAATCAATCATCATTATCAAATTGTGTCAAATTTGATAGAACTTTAAAAGCAAAGCAATAAAAAATCCCACATATACGAGTTGACAAATGAAGCCATTTATTTATTTATTTTGAAAACATCCAAATACAAGAATTGATTTATAAATTAAATTAATTATTATTTTTTCCAAATAAGGATTATTATTATCTAAAAACTCACACATGTTTTCGCATATTACTGGACACTAACCGCTTAATAAAATTAATACATTTTGTAATATTTGCAAAATTTTTACTTGCTGTTATGTTTTCTTTTTAAGAAAAACGTAAAATAATTGGGCATTTTTATAAATCCTGATAATTTTAATTTGAAATTGATACTATTAGTAAACATGGAAATAGAACTAAGATTTAATTACAGATCCATAAAATCTTGAATATCAAAGTTGTGAAAACCAAAACAGGAATTCTGAGGCTTTGTATGAACGGCATAGCAAATCAAGAACATAATTTATATTTTTCATTCACTGATTTAAGGATTTTATTAACCAGTGCATTGACAAAGGTTTTCATAGTAAATTTTCAAATTTTCAATATATTAAATACACTGAAAACTCAAAATTATAATTTTTTAATGAAAGATTATTACTTTTAAAATCTTAATCAATGCCCTTTAACTAAACCCTAAACTTAATGAGGTTAACCATATATGTATATCCTATTCAAGTTAAATACAAATTAATTAGCAATGATGTTTGCTTCCGTCCATTCATTATAAGAAAAATGAATATTTTAAATGGTTCTTTACATTTAAAATAATAATAAAAGTATTGTCAATAAAAGTAATAATTATTAATAAAAATTTATAAATATTTTTAACTATTACTTTCTATTAAAATTATTTTTCTTAATAATACTTTTATTAACACTTTAAATATTAAAAATCACTGAAAATATTTAATTTTTTCTTGTAGTGATTTTAATGCCAAGCTGACATCTTGTCACGACAGATCTAACACGTGACTCAACATGTGAGAAATCTCATTCTCACGTCGCCTGGACCGATTAACTATCTCTATATGCATGTTTTGTTCTTAAAATTCATGAAAAATAGAAAATTTATCTTTTTCTATATACAAATCACCTCTTTCTGGAATCAAAATAATCATATCTAAAAACTCATAATGTCTTTTTAGTTCCAAAATCACAAAATTATTCATATCATTGAAATACACTTTAAAGTTCAATTATAATATGCTGAATACAAACATCCCATACCCTAGATTGGACACCTGTTTGTCCTTGAGCACTAAACAACCCAGAAAGCATGCCTCACCCCATGAAGCTTATCGTCTAACTCTTTCCTGGTTTAAAGAATTTGAGTAACTGCTCTCTATCTAAAAAAAAAAAAAAAAAAAAGAGAAGGGTGAGTTTTGATAAAACTTAGCTGAGTGAGTTCACACTGAACCCCCTTCATGGACGTCAAAGAAATAATGCATGAAATCATTATAACATCAATAGTACTCAAAATCATACATAATCAAGTATACTTACATTTTATATATCCATATTCAAATCATCATTTATTAAACTCAAAACTATTTTCTCAATTCACTTTTATACCTGAAATCATATAAGTTCATAATGTAATAGCTTTTAGAGAAATAGTAACGTATAGTTTGAAATATCATAACAATAAACAATAATAGAAAGTGGGTGCCCATTCCTCGTGAACAAGAGCCCTAATTGAGATTTTAATGGTTCCTCGTGAACCATGCCCCTCGTGGGCTCATTTATTCTCGATAGATTGCCCCTTGTGGGCTTATTTATTCTTGAATGGATTGCCCCTCGTGGGCTTATAATTCTCTAATAGATTGCCCCTTGTGGACTTGTTTATTCTCTGAATGGATTGGCCTCGTGGGCTTATAATTCTTCTAAATAGATTGCCTCGTGGGCTTGTTGTCTCCTGAGAGCTTTGAAACTTTATAACTCTAACAGTTTGACCTTAGCATAACTGACTATGAAATCATACATAGTGATTTTAAGTCCACAAACATGTATCCGCAAGCTGTTCTAAGTCATACACAGATTCGTGCTCTAAAGTCCTTTTATGTCTGAATTTCTAGATTATTTCTTATTGACAGAAATTCGTGTACTTTGAGAACTTTGAATCCATTCATTCTAACAGTCTAACTTTAGCATAACTGGAGCTATGGAACCATGTCCAAGGGATCACCCTTATAGACATTGTGATTCCATACCTTCAGAATATGTACCGTAACTGTTCTGAATCTCATGAAGATTCAAGCTCCAAAACCCTTTTATTAATCATCAAAAACATCATTTAACTATCAAGCTTTTTATAACTAGAAAACTTAATTTCATGCTATGAAATTACAAAGTCTAATGTATTTCCAATTTTTTTCTAAACTTCATATGTGGTCATAAATCTATAACATATACAGAAACAATTCCAAAATCCATTGAAATCATCATAAAACTCTCTAACAATTGCATATATCATCAATTCTATACAAAATCAGTATAACAAACATGGTCCCATGAGTTTTATCAAAACCAGTTTCATGCTCAATTCTAAAATATACTAACCAATAGCAAACTTCAATCTTTATACAATATTTCTCTAAAATCAAGTAAATCATATTTTTTTCATGAAAATAACTATAATGAACAACATAGAAGTCATAGATGCGAACCCACTCATCTGGAGGGTGGATATGCAGAAACCACACTAATAGACTTTCAGGAGCGGAATTGACACCGCTATCTAACATAGAAGCGGTGGAACTCTAAATTAACCTCTAAAACTTCTAAAATACCCAAGAATCTATCTCTAACAAGATGGAAAACTTCTCTTCCTTGAGGAGCATGAGAACCACCCTTAACCCTAGAAAACTTGAAGGAAATGAAGCAAAACTAACAAAATAGCATACCTTTAAGCTTGAAGGATTGAAGATTCCAAGTTAAACTTGAGAGAAATGGAAGAAAATGGAGTTTTAATGGTGAAAATAGGATGGGAATCAAGGTTTTCGCATAAGGAAGGGAGAGAAGCATTTTGGAATGCTTTGGACTAGAGGGGGTATTTATATTTCTGTTGAGCATTGTAGTGCTCATGAGCATTGCAGCGCTCATTGAGAGCACAAAAATCTTCCCTGCGCTCCTTTCCGACCGGTGCTCATGAGCACTACAACGCTCACTAGAATATTTACATTTCTTAATTTTAAGTTAATCGATTAACTTTAAAACATAAATGTAAATAAGAAAATACTACCCATTTGGATTCAAATAAAATATTAGAAAAATCAAAATCCCAACAAATCAAAATCTAATTTTTGGGTTTTAGTTCAAATTCGGGAATTTTACAATTTTACAAACTTTTGGGCCAAAAATGAAAGATTTAAAGATTTCGTAAAATTAATTAAAAATCATTCTTTAACTCATTTTTCTCTAGGGAATAATTACCGAGACTTTTGGTCCCAAGAAAATTGTTCTATCACATAGCCCTCCAAGGGCGTGTAGTGTCCAGTTTATGAAATTCAGGACCCAGGAACGGACAATAAGGGTAGCTGGCACCCTTTTGGTTCAAAAAAAAATTTCTAATCTTTTTATTTAAAAACCTAGGGTATTACACATCTTTTTTTTTCCCTCCTATATCAAAAAAAAAGCTAAATTATTATCCTCTTCCCCGGTTAATATGAATACCTTAACAAGGAATTCTTTTTCGGTGAAGGCACAAGGGGAGCAACGGTCAAGGGATTCAAGGCTTTCACGTGAATAAGGACTGACTTATAAGACACGACCAATCATTCACTATGAAGAATAAATATATAATGAATTTCATATTCCTTGAATCAGGGTGGATCAATAAATATGGGTTTTCTTTACATAATTAAAATAAAAATAAATAAATTATAAAATCCCCCTCATTTTTATCCATTTACATATATGTCCTTTTTTATATATTATAAGCGACTTAAATCGACTTTCATACAAAATTTAAAATTTCATTCTAAATTGGATGGAAGTCAATTTCAATCGACTTTGCCTAGATCCAACCTACAATTGTGACATGCATAGGTCATATTATGTCAAGGTGGTAAAAATGCCCAAGAAAGTCAATTTGAATCGACTTAAGAGTAAAGTGTTAGACTTTTAAGTGTGTCAAGAGTAATACAAAATCGATTAAAATCAACTTATTTTTTGAATGAAAGTCGATTAAAATCGACTTCTATTTGATGTAAGTCCATTTAAATCGACTTCTCAAACTACTTTGACAATGCCTGACAAGTTGATTATAATCGACTTTATGTTGCTCCTCAATTATAAATAGAGCTCCCTAGCTTAGGACAATATCATGTTAGAAAAATTAAGTGATTGAGTGTAAAAATTATAGTGAGAATATGACAGAGTTATATTCATATTCTTGTACAATATAATGGTGAGATTATAAACACAGTGGAGGGTGAGACATTTTGTAGTGACAATCAAGCTTGGCTAGTTGTCCGTTCACTAATTAGTTTATTAGAGTTCCAGAGCAGAATACTAGAAGAGTACGAGGGAAACAATAAGCAAATCACAAAAATATTCTATAGGATGCCGATTGATATTAGGCCAAATGGGATTCGATATAGAAGGTTTCATATTCGAAGGACAAGAACGTCAATCACATGTTCGATTATTTCACTCGTTGCTGAAATTCATACAATAGATCTATTTGTCGAACCAAGATGGTCCTTTTAGGTCTAGAGGTTCGAATCCAGGTCTATCATTTATTGCTGCACCTAATGCATCCCCATCCTTTGAGGTGCCCGTGAGCATGTGCAAAGCTCATATGTAGCAAATGATGGCTCGGCTTTTTTAAACTTTGCATATCTTGCAAGGCGGGTGAAGAGCCATTACGCTAAATCCACAGCCAATAGCATAAGCTAGCCCACTTGGGGATTTATTTTATTGTGGAGTACCAGGATGATGAAATTGATGAAGAGAAGGAGCCTAATCATGCAGCAAATGATGATGAAGAAGAATCCAGCGTTTCATGTACAAAACTTGGGTGAAGAGTTCATGTCACAGTCTCAATACCAATCTCAATCTCAACAGCACCCTAGCCATTATTCATGAATGGATTTAGATGCAATGTGGTCTGACGTTAGTGGGTCTGCTTTAGGTTAAGGCTTAGGGGAAGAGAATGATTTGGCACTCAGCTAAGTGTTTTGCAACAAAGATAAAGTTTTGTTTGCCGCTAAACATTACAACATTTGAAGAGGCATCGGTACAAAGTTTATGAGTTTGCCTACATAAAATTTTATTGCAAATGTGTGAAGTTTGGCATTAATTGTAATTGGTGTGTACATGTCATTCTTCACTAGAAATCACAGCTGTGGGAAGTGCGGAAGCTCCGGACGACACACATGTGTCTTTCTTAAGTCTACAAATCAGCACGTCCAGATGGATTATTATATTCTGTGCCCACATATACCCCATGGTACAAGCAGATTCGATAATAGCCATCAAATCGCTACAAGCATCGGTAGAGTTAGAGTTGAGGTTCAAGACAACATATAGGAAGGTGTGGCTAGTCAACAGAAAGCAATTGTTATGATTTATGGTGACTGGGAAGAATTATATAATGAGCTTCCTAGATAGTTGGGTGGTCTAAATTCTTATATGCCATGTACTATTGTCCAATTGAGGTGGACCATACTATGTTGGTGATGTTATAGATCATAGCTACTTTATGTTCCACGTCTGTTTTAGACCTATCTACCATGCATAAAGGTGTTCAAATATTTCAAATGGCTTCTTTAAATTGACGCACTCACTTGTACGAGATTTGCAAACCCAACAAGTGCACCACATCTATAAGACCCTTCTTACCATAAAGCTATACTTAAGCCATAACCTTATAGTGAGTAGTTGTTACTTAAAAACTTCTACTTAATCTTAGATGAGTATATATACATTACATATGAGCCTGCTTTTCCATACAAACATAAAACGCGTTCTTTGTTGTTGTGGACTAGATAGAGGTGGTCCCTAGTTGGACATTTCCTAATCTCGTAACCTAGCTTCCTGCATTGATAAGAAACATATTGTCCAACTAAACATGTTTTATCACCATAATTCCTTCCATATTCTAGGCATCCCTTATTATCCAATAGTTTCTGCGATTGACTCCTTTCATGCCCGTAAGGAAAATTCCTTTTGTGGTGGTAGCGTAGGCTTGAACCTATACCTATAGTGTTAGCCTTTTTCAAGCCATTGATAACTTCAAGTTGTACTTTTCCACTAGAGCATTCTTGTTCACCAATGTGGTGAAGTTCCTGATTTCCATTAGTCCTACCATTGCCAAAAGGTCATCTCTAAAGCCTCCTTCATACGTAACGCATTTCCAACTCTTCATTAAGCTTATACTACTTAGTTGTGGAAAGCTCACCAAACCTTGCATTGTACTCTAGCACCATCATGTTCCCCTAGTGCAACTTTAGGAATTTCCAATTCCTTATCATTTGAAAGGAGAAAAATACTCCTCGTAGAAAACGCCTTTACCAAGATCCTAATTCATTTCATTATTTATCTCCCCAACTAGCGTTCTAGTATCTATCCACTAGAAATCAATATCCGTGTCCAATCACCTAGGCGCATAACCCATTAGAGTCCAGTAGTTGATAATTCAAAGATTATCTTCCACTACTTAATCCCTTTTTTCAGCCTTATTTAGGTTCCTCAAATTTTGGATGGGTTTTTGCTCCTTGCAATGCCACAAACAATAGGCCTTTTCCAGTATTTTTGATGAGCTTACCACCCAATGGTGCTCATCATCTAGCTTGCAACCATAGCTTGCTCCTTGATTGTCTAGGTCATATTCCAAAAATCACTCATAACGTTTACAACTTCCTCCTCAAGCACCCTATCATCATTGCTATTGCTAGTCCAACTACGCCTACCCAAAGTTATTAGTTTCCTATCACACCAAGCAAAAGGCATTGAGTTGATCAAGCTCAATACAATGCTAAACATGATAGTTACTAACTACTTCAAAAGTAAGCAGTCATGCATATAAAGTTATACTTTTTATCTTAATAGATAAAATCCTCTGCATGACACTAATACTTCAAAGTATGCTTTATAAGCAAGTCAGACTATCCCCAGGCTCTAACAGGATGAACCTGGCTCTGATACCATAATGTAACACCCTTCATACCATAAGGCTATGTTTAAGTCATAACCTTATAGTGAGTGGTTGTTACTTTCTAACTTTGCTTGGTCTTAGAGGTGTGTGTGTGTGTGTGTATAGTTGCTTTCGTGACAAACATAAAACGCTCTTGAGTCGCTAAATTGGAACATAAATAATATATCAAAAATACATAATTGTATCATTAATGACAAATCAACCATAAACATAACTATATCAAACCTTTACCCACCTAGACTAGAGGGTTCCTGTATGAACTAGGGTAAGGGTTTAATAGTTATGTATATGGTTGATTTATCGATCAATGATACAATTATGTATTTTTTATATATTATTTATGTTCCAATTTAGCGACTCAAGAATGATTTATGTTTGTCACGAAAGAGGCTATACACACACACACACACACACACACACACACACCTCTAAGACCAAGCAAAGTTAGAAAGCAACAACCACTCACTATAAGGTTATGACTTAAGCATAGCTTTATGGTGTAATTGTACACTCTCTATATGGAAGATGGAAAAAGGTGACTCGGCCTCCAACGCAAAACAAATGCACTTATGAGCACCCTATCATAATCAACAAACATTGGAACTGATGGGTTGCATTTATGCACTCATTATATATCCTAACTTTAAATATTTTGCATTTGAATTATTCTTAAGTGGTATTTAATTAGTGAATTTACACTTTGTCCTCAACATGCATTATTGAATAATTTTATAGCCATCAGCATAGTTTTTAGTGAATTCTTATACTTTGGAAGTTCTCTATGCTTTTAATCTCTTTTTGGAGTTTTTCTGATAACGGGACTTCCAAGTTGGTGCATTGGAGCAAAAATAAAGGACTTAGTAACACTAGAGGCCGCCTGGCGGTGGTGGTGACTAGAGGGAGCATGATTCTGGGAGAGCTTCAAAGGACCGCTCGGGCGAGGTGGTCATATGTTCATGGGTGTTCAGCATAGGCCAATTACGCTGGTCTATGAAAGGCCACTTTGCAGAAAAGAAAAAGAAAAGCACGCGATGGGTAGCAGACACAGACTCTCGATGACGATGCCAATTTTCAGTTTAGAGAACTAGGGAATTTTTATTTTCTCTAACTAGAAATTTCTCCCACTCCCTCTTTAGGCTAGAGTTTCAGTTATTGTTTGTTCTTGATTTCAGTGTATAATTTATAGTTTTTCTTCGATATTGACTATGAAACTCCCCCTATGGAGGAGTAATTCCTTTACCGTGCATAGGGGTGACTAAAGATTGAAATTTCTCACGAGATTCTTGTGCCTTTATCGCAATTTGTGGTTAGTTTCCTTTCTCTTTGTCATCTCTTTTAAATTTTGGTTGTGTTGATTATAGCAATTGTAATTTTAAAGAGTTGTCCCTCTATGTGATAATTATCCATTGGGTAAGGGATTAGAATTAATTTCATTAGAAATTGGGTTGCTATAATTGGTAGTTAGACTGACATAGGTTCATAGAATCATGTTGGTGAATCACTAGTTCATATGTTAGCAAAAACCTTAGCAGGAGTGCTATCGTATAACGCTAAGTAGAATTATACCATTGATATGTGTTAACATTTTAATGGAAGCAACCACCACCACATTTTATCTTTTGAATCAATGACTGAACAATTTTAATCCAAGGAACCTTTGTACAAGTAATTTCTCTTATTAGAATTTTTTTCAATTTAATTTGCTGTCAACAATTTCAAAAACCCCAATTTTAGAATCAATTACAACACTTCCACGTGAGATGACCTGGATCGCACCTTACTGCATTTTTGGTGCAATTCAGGAACAAAAATCTACTTTTTAATTTGTTGCCAGTGACCCAGCATCAAATCTTGGCTCTCCGAGGAAGTGATGTTATTAATTCCTTTTCCTGTTTTTGATCAATTCTTTTTTATATTTATTTATTTTCATTTTCATTTTATTCTATTTTATTTTATTTTGTTTCTTTTGTTTATTAATTTTTGCTTCTCTTAAAAAAAAATTTAGTTTTGTTTAATTTAAATTTTATTTTTCTTTTATTTATTCCCTGTTGTATTTGGTTACTGACGTGAATTAATTTTATGACCCGCTCCTTTCCTAATTTTCCCATACTATCGATTAATTAGAGATTAAAACCGCAAATGGCTTAGGAAGGTCGCGAAGCAAAGAGTTAATTTATAGGCAACCCTCTTCTTCTAATATAGCTAGGGAATTTGACAATAATTTTTCTCATTTTTCTCCTGAACATTCTAATCCTCCTGCTAGTGTTTCAATAACATGGGTGAAGTTAAAGAACGCTGGAGCTTGCTTCCTAAGACCTAACTATCAACCATTGGGGATTGTCTACCCCAAAGGGTGACTTTGAACTTAAATCAGGACTCCTGCATCATCTACCCAAGTTCCATGGGTTATCTGGGAAGAACCACACAAACACCTGAAGGTTCATGTTATTTGTGTGATGATGAAGCCTCAGGGCAACGAGGACCAAATCAAGCTAAGCGCTTTCCCGTTTTCCCTTGAAGGAGCTGCCAAGGATTGGTTCTTTTACATCCCCCATAGGATAGTTGACAACTAGGTCGGCATGAAGCGTATATTCTTGGAGAAGTTCTCCCAGCCTCCAAAGCAAATGCCATCAAAAAGACATATATGGCATTTGGGTTTAGGTGGTCTCTCAAGACTTGGAGGTTCAAGAGGTTGTGTGCTAGCTGCCCTAGGATTAGATTTAGAGAGTTCCTCATTCAGGACTTTATGAGGGATTGCTAGTTATGAGAAGAACATGATTGATGTAACACCCTAATAATTAACCCAATACACCTAGGCAGGTCTGATTAATTACTAGACTTTACTCTTTGCTTCAGTTTCTTAATCATGCTTTGAAAATACTTAGTGAAATTACGAGCCATTTTTTTTTAAAACATAATTGAAAACGTGAGCCGCGCTTAACGTGAATGATTTAGCAAAATTTAAAAGACACATAGGAATTTACAAACATCACATCATAATATATTGGCTCAATCATAGCATCCATAATTACATATCATATAGATATTTTGCCTACCAACAGAATAAGACTAAGTGTAGGCAATCTAACAAAACATAAATAATATATGGATGGAAGGACATCCATTAATGGCACCTAGTAATAACACTCCAGGGATAGGGATAGATATCTAAATATACGAGTGAAACTAGAGGATCAAGTTCAGTTCCGATAGCCTCAATGTGATTCACGAACTCTTCCTTCCGTTTCTGAAGACGAGATGAAAGAAAAATAGAGGAGTGAGAAACTTATAAAAAGAATCTCAGTAGGGTACTCACCTCATGATGCATTGTGTCATCATCATCGTCCCCAGGAACCTCGGGTTATTATGAAATAATGAGCATGCTAAGATTGATTTATTAAGTTTGAAAATATACTTTACCGAGGTCGTCCCTTTAATCATGCGTCTTATAATGCATCATAAACTTAGCATGTCATGTTTATAATGAACTTTTCCTTTCATATATAATAACATAGTTATGCATAAAATCACATCATATTCCTCATCATCATTTCATAATACTATGCATAGCAGAACATCATATTTCTCATCATCATCTCATAAATACTATGCATAGTAGAACATCATATTCACATAATGCATTTACTTAGTTTCTTAGGTGACTTAAAGTTACTTTCATCATCATTTTCCTGGGCCACCCTATACTCCACCCTTTTGGGAGTAATCTAGGTTATGAGCTCATACCTTGCTAGTCGTCACTAGCATACTTATCCCTTTTGATAAGTAAAAATTCCATCTCTACCCTTTTGAGAGAAACTAGGGGCAAGAATCACATTTTCACCGCCTATAGTTTGATGGGTCCAAAGGATCATTTTCAGGATCACCTTTTCACCACCTATAGTCTGATGGGTCCAAAGGGTCATTTCCTCATATATTTTGAGTCACCTTTAAGTCTTTGCATGTTATATCATAATCATCAAGAAGCATGAACATTCTCATTGTTTGCAATAGCAACTATAACATGCAAGCCATGAAATCATTCAATAATATCAAATTCTCAGTAGGCATTACATCATCATATAAACTGACATTCCAAAGCATCAATCTCTACATAGACTTATCATTTAAAACATCAAGGAGGCATCATCATCAATTCTTACAAAAGTCTCAACAATTCAAACTCTAGAATCGGGCAACCTCAATTATTGAACTAATTAATTATGCATCTAAGGGATTCATTACCATCATTACCATTAATTATAAGCCTTAGGAACATTATTAGACTATATGGGGCAGCATAGACAGGAAGTCATTCTTAAGGTTTTACCTGTGCTAGAAGTTGCGTTTTTAACCCTTCTCGTTACCGTCTTTCCCTTCGATGCCAAAATTAATTACTAACCCAATTATGAATCATTCTCCCTTATCTAAACATAATAAAATCTGGTTCTTAAGGCCACTAAAGGTTCTGGACAGATTGCATAAATTTCATTATCTAGAGTTCTAGAAATCTTGTTTTACGTTGTTTTATATAGCTAGTTTCTCTTCTAACTTGCATATAATTGTTCCCTCATCAATAAACATAATAATCACAACTTTAAACATATTAAATCATCATCATACATTGGTAATAATCTCATATCAGAAGCGAATCATGAACCTCATATAATTGTATAAAATCACATTTTAAGTGAACATAAAATATTAGTTTCCCGTAGAATCCTTGCAAAGCTTTAAAACTCTTTTAGAAACTAATTCTTTTTGCTAAACTTGAAAGAATCTTCATAATTAAAATTCTCACTTAAGATAAAAGGAGCAAGTCTTGAGCTTAAGAGATTTATGTGATATCTTAGAATCATAAACATGCTATGCAACCTCATTTTAATCTTGTCATTATAAGGTGATAACTTGGAATTATAAACATGATATGCAAATCCATTTCTTTATCTTTAAGATTTAAGGTGATGACTTGAAAATTAAACATGATGCAAGAGCTTGAAATATAAACATGATGCAAGAAACTGGAGTGCGTAGTTAAAGGACAGTGGAGGGAGAAGAGAATCTTAAAGGAACGGCGGAATCCGCACTGACCTGAAGGGAGAAGAGAATTATTATTACATCTTTTTAAGCTCCAATCTCAAGACTTCTTAAAGAATTAATTCTTTAACTCCAATAATCTTATTTCTTTGCTTGTGATACTTGGGTAAGTCTTTGAGCTCTAGGATCTTTAGGTGATGACATAAAAATAAACATGTCATGCGTTGATTCTTTTAGCCATTATAAAATAAAGTGAGAACATAAAATAAATATGAGATGCAACTTCTTTATTATCTTTAGAGATTAAGTGACAACATGAAATATAAACATGAAATGCAAGCTTGGAAATTTAAACATGAGTATGCAAGTCCATTTATTCATTCTTGAAATTTTAGTGATGACATAGAAAGTAAACATGATTATGCAAGGCATAAACTTAAACATGGATGCAAGTTCATTTGATTTCTTTACTAGAGCTCCTTCAAGACTTTATAGAAATACAAATTCAATATATATATCTTAACAAGACAAAGTGAGAAATACATCTTTCAAATTCTAAACTCAAGATCATAAAATCATCATAAAAATATCATTCTTTAAAGTTTTGCATCAAGTGGAACTTTCAAGCTTTAGAGGCCTAACTTGTGATGGATTCACAACCCACCTTCAAGGTCCTCATCATCAAGCCATCATCTTAGTCCCACCTAGGCCATATGGCTGAATTGGTTAAAGAAAAGGAAGAAGAAAACCAAATGGAAAAACTAGAGAAAATCCATGAAATCATCATTTTGAACCAAGAACAACACTTAGCAAAACATAGAAATAAACTTAAAAACAACTCCCTACCTAATCTGATTTGAAGGAAAGGAAGAGAACTTGGTTTCTTGGAGTGAAATGAAAGAAAATATTCTTGAAAGGTTGAAGAAAGAATTTCAGCCAAGGGGGAAGAAAGAAAGAAAGCTTTTGGTGCTTAGGAAAAACTTGAAGTTGTGAAATTTTTGAGCAAGTCTCTAATGACTTCTAAGCATGCCTATTTATAGAAGAATTCAAGCTCATAAATGGACAAGAGGAGAAGGAAAATCTGATTCAATTTGAGGAGGAGACAAGGAAGGAAAAATCATATTGTTTGGTGGCTTAAAACATGGAATCATGTTTCAAAGTTCCTTGTTTTATGGTGATTTTTGGCATTATGTTTTAGTGCATTATCTTGCAATAATTCTAATGATTATGGCTGAATAATTTCATGCATTACAGCCTCATGGAAGAGGGTTTTGTGTGTTCCATGTATTATTTAGGTGTAGGCAAGGTATTCATGCAATTTAGAGAATTTACGGTTAAGGGCTTAGGTGAATTAGTAAGCAATTTGAGTGTTTTAAAGCAATTTTAGGTTCTAATCAATTTAAATAAATAATTTTGACTCTAGATTAATAATTAGAATTTAATAAGCTTTAATTTGAGCCTAATATTGCTTAGGTTTCGTTAGACGAATCAAAAATCTCAAAATTTGTAAAACTGCAAAAGAGGGGCAAAACGGTCATTTCGGCGTCTGAACTCAAAATTAGGATTTCTCCTCTATTAACACACATAACACAAACAATCCCTTATTAACATCAAAACATCCCCTTGAGGATGAGTGGGGCCCACGATCCTCATTTCGAGAAAATAACCTCAAGGGCATTTTGGTCATTTTACACGTCCAGAAATTCTGGGCTTGCAACTTACAGGAATTGCTCATAACTTCTTTTCTAACGTTATATTCCTCTATTAAGGATTGTTCGGTCTCAAATTATATAAGAATTACCTAGGGTAATTCGGAATTCTAAATGACAGTAAAGTTGGGCGTTCAATTGACCGCCAGTGGAGGTGCCTTAGTTGACAAGACCATTGCTGGAGCTAGGCATTTAATTGAGAACATGGCAGAGAACTCTCAGCTTGGTCCTGGAGTAGTATTCATCAGGTGGTGAAGTCTTTCAAGAGAGTAGCGGGAGAGAAGAAACTGATGAGCTTACAGAATTTTTGAAACAAATTGCACTAAACCAAGCTTCTCCAGTTAAGGCAATACAGTATGTGGCATTTGCTCTTGCGAGTCACACCCTTCATATATATGCCCTCAGTTATAGGAAGATCTACCTTAGTGGCAGGTGGTAACATATTTCCTAGAGGCCTCAAAATCAAGGTGGACAACAGAGGTACAATCCATAGAGCAACACCTATAATCCTGCTAGAAGATCACCCCAACTTTAGGTAGAACAGTGCTCCTCAACAACAACAGGAAGTATGTTCCACCAGGAGAGGTAGCAAGGATAACCGCCCACATTCCACCCACCACCTATCCCATAGCTTCCCCCCCAGGCAACCTCCAGCACCACCTGCACCTCCTGCCCTTTAGAAGCACCATGGCAGGAGATGATGAAAATGATGATTGAGACACAGAGGAAATAGGAACAAACTATGCAAGAGATGAGAAATGCAATTGTGAGGCTTGAAATTCCCAATCCCGGGGAAGTGCATCTACCATTCCTTCACGGAGGTTCCAACCTAAGGGAACGTTCTGCCATTACTTTGAGGTCTGGATAGTTTTGCCTAAGGTGCTGGTCCTTCAGAATAGGTTGTAGTTGAGAGTCAGAAGGATGAGATGGCTTCAAGGAGGTGCAGGAAGATGAGCATGCACCCCAGCAAAGGAAGTAGAAGAGCAGGTAACGAGTCCTATTTCATTGCCCTTCCCATAGAGAGTAGCAAGACCAATGAGTTGGAATTAGAGAAGGACCTCTTCGAGACTTTTAGGAAGGTAGAAGTAAACATCCCCCTGTTAGATGCAATTAGACAGATTTGAAGTATGCCAAGTTCCTCAAAGATCTCTGACTAACAAGAGGAAGTTGATGGGCAATGAAGTGGAGAGAGTAACCATGGGGGTGAAAGCTTCCTCCCTTATTTCAGCCAGGCCAACTTCGGTAAAGCACAAGGATCCATGTGCGTTCAATGTTCCTTGCACCATTGGGAACCTTAACATTAGACAAGCTTTGGCAAATCTTGGGACTGGCATCAGGATTATGCCCCATTCAGTGTATGAGGCCTTGGGTGAAACACCCACAAATTGAAAGTTCATTGGCCAAGGAGCATTCAAGTCCTGATGGGATACTTGAGGATGTCCTTGTCCAGGTAAATAATTTAACTTTCCAGCAGACTTTTATGTTTTGGCTATGGAGGATGATATCAATGCCACCAAGCACACATTAATCTTGGGAGACCATTTTTAAAAACTAGAGGAACTAAGATTGATGTGTATGTGGATACTTTGTCATTTGAGTGTGGGGATATGAAGGCTCAGCGCGTATTGATGCCATGAAACACCCACCTGAGGAGCATTCGTTTTTAGCATTGATGTCATTGACTCCTTGATTGATGAGGTATTTGTTGGCCTAACTGAGAATTTTGATGAGTTGTTGGGGATGGTACCCGAGTTTGAATGTCTTAACCTGACGGAGCCAGTTTGTATAGGGAGTGTGCCACTATTAATGCATCCTTGACAGGGCAAATTTTTTAGAAAACTACAAAACTTTTGGTACCTAATGCCACAAGCCCTGTCATTGATACATTCAGGAGTTGCACCCCCATTTTGAGACCGCTTTAATTTCTAAGCCTATTATCTGTATTTTCCATTGGATATGATGATTATGCCGTTTTAGAATTGTCTAAGCTTAGGATAGTACACAGCAAGTAGGGCCAGAATTGAAGCCCTTGCTTGACCACCTTAAGTATTCATTCTTAGGGGGGGTGAACCGCCTCCCATCATAGCCAATGGCCTCTCTAAACTCAAAAGGATAATTTGATTGTGGTTTTGAGTAGGCACAAGAGGGCCATTGGCTGGACCTTGGATGATATTACTGGGATTAGCCCCTCCACTTGCATGTAAAGGATATTTCTGAGGAGGGAGCTAAGCCGGTTAGATAGCCATAGTGCCGGTTACCCAGATACTTGATGTTGTCAAGAAGGAGATGACAAGGCTTTTGCAGGTGGCATCATCTACCCCATTTCTGATAGTGAATGGGTGGCCCGATGCAAGTGGTTCCCAAGAAGTTGGGGATCACTATGGTGAAAAATGAAAAAAGTGAGTTGGTCCCAACTCCGGTAAAATAGTTGGAGGGTTTGCATAGACTATTGGAGGCTTAATCAGGCCACTCAAAAGGACCACTACCCCTTACCTTTCATTGATCAAATGCTAGAAAGGTTGGCAGGGAAGTCTCACTAATGTTTCTTGGATGGTTACACGAGGTATTTCCAGATTCACATTGCCTCGAAGGACTAGGAGAAG
Organism: Dalbergia oliveri; assembly: GCA_030441495.1. Taxonomy (NCBI): domain Eukaryota; kingdom Viridiplantae; phylum Streptophyta; class Magnoliopsida; order Fabales; family Fabaceae; genus Dalbergia; species Dalbergia oliveri. The sequence goes on from JAMLFY010000011.1 coordinate 13,620,677, forward strand.
ATCACCTTCACATGCCCCTTTGGCACCTATGCTTATAGGCAAATGCCCTTTGGGCTTTGCAATGCACCGACTACTTTCAGGAGTGCATGATGAGCATCTTTTTTGACTTGTTGGAGGAGTGCATGGAGGTATTTATGGATGATGTTACTATTTTTGGTTCTTCTTTTGATTCTTGCTTGAGTAGCTTAGCTAGAATGCTATAGAGGTGTGTGGAGACTAACCTTGTTTTAAATTTTGAAAAGTGTCATTTTATGGTGGAACAAGGTATAGTCTTAGGCCATGTAGTCTCTAGCAAGGGCATTGTTGTTGACCCTACTAAAATAGAAGTTATTACCTCTTTGCCTCACCCCGCATGTGTGCGGGAGATTCGTTCTTCTTGGTCATAGGGTTTCTCCAGGAAGTTCATCAAGGACTTCAAAAAGATTGCCTAACCTCTCACCTCCCTATGGAAAAGGATGCTAAATTTATTTTTGATGACAGGTGCAAGGAGGCATTTGAGAGGTTGAAGAAAGCCTTGACCACCACTCCAATCATCCAGCCACTTCACTTGGAGCCAGCCATTTGAGCTTATGTGTGATGTCTCTTGATCATGCATGGGCGCGTGCTTACATAGCGCGTGAGCAAGGTTCCGCATGCTATTTACGATGCTTCTCATCCCTGGATGCTACAGTCCAACTACACCACTCCTAGAAAGAGCTTCTAGCCATTTTTTTGCTTTGGATAAATTTTGCTTTTACTTGCTAGGCTCTAAGGTGGTGTACTCTGGACCATGCAGCCGTCAAGTACTTTTAAAGAAACCAGAAGCCAAGCCTAGGCTCATTAGATGGATGCTACTACTCCAGGAATTTGATTTGGATATTAAAGATAAAAGTGGAGCTAAAATTTTAGTAGCAAACCATCTGAGTAGGCTTGAGCATCTTGACTAGAACAGACCTCTCAATGATAATTTTCCTAATGAATAGTTGATGAGTGTGTCTATTGTTTTGGTATGCTGACATTGTCAACTACTTGGTTGCTATAGTGGGTCCCTCACATTTTCACTAGTCAGTTTGCAAAGCTGAAAAGCGATGTTAAATATTATGTGTGGGATGATCCCTATCTCTAGAAAATTTGTAGTGATCAAGTAGTTGGACGATGTGTACCCCAAGAAGAATTTGAGTCCATACTCCGATTTTGTCACACTTACACGAGTGGAGGTGACTTTGGACCCTAATGCACTGCTAGAAAGGTATCGGACTCGGTTTCTACTAGCCCACTTTGTTTAAGGATGCCTATATTTTTGCAAGTCTTGTGACAGTGCTAGAGGACAGGGAATATATCTTGGAGAAATGAGATGCCCCAACAACCCATACAATTTTGTGAAGTTTTTGATATTTGGGGATTGATTTTATGGGTCCTTTCCCTAGTTCCTTTGGCTATGTTTACATCCTTCAAGCTATGGATTATGTGTCCAAGTGGGTGGAGGCAATTGCCACCCGCACTAATGATTCCTCTGTAGTTGTCTCTTTTGTCCGTTCCATATTTCCAGGTTTGGCATGCCTAGGACCATTATAAGTGACCAGGGGACTTACTTCTATAACCAGAGCATGGAAGATTTGCTCCATAGATACGAGGTTTTCATAAAGTATCCACTCGTTACCATCCCCAAACTAACGGGCAAGCTGAAGTGTCTAACGGAGATCAAGAGAATCCTGAGAAAGCGTGAAGCCCAATCGGAAGGACTAGAGTGTAAGGTTAGATAATGCTCTATGGGCTTATCGCACATACAAAACACCCATTGGGATGAGTCCCTTTAGGCTTGTGTTTGGAAAGACATGTCATTTGCCTTGGAGATAATGCATCGTGCATCTTGGGCGTAAGCAATGCAACATGGATTTGGGAGAGGTCCTAAAGCCCGAAGTTGTCTTGGAGGAGTTAAGATTTGAAGCCTATGAGAACTCTCGCTTGTACAAGGAGAGAACTAAGGTGTTTCATGATCGGAACACACTGAGGAAAGAGTTTCATAAGGGGCAAGTTGGTGCTCCTCTATAACTCCAAATTGAAACTAATGCCCGGGAAGTTAAGGTCTCTGGGATGGACCCTTCAAGGTCACAAAAGTACATCCCTTTGGTGTTGTGGAGATTGAGGACCCCAAGTCCAAGGTAATTTTTAAAGTCAATGGCACCAACTGAAGGTGTACATGAAGTTTCTATGGATCTTGGGGGTGAAGTGGAAGTTAAGCTAGCTCAAGCTATTTACCCTCTATAAGGGCCCTGCACATCCAACTTAGGGATGTTAAGAAAGTGCGAGAGGAGACAACCCACAGTTGTTCATTTGGTGGTACTTTTAATTATTTGTTTCTATTTTATTTTATTTTGTTTTATATTTATTCTACATGCATAGTGTATAGGTGTTTAGTGTCAGATAAACAAAAACCCCTTTGCAGGAGAATTGGTGCACACTGGAGACCGCCCAAGTTGTCACATGTAAATTTGACACTCATTAGAGATCACCCCAATGGTCCCCAACCGCTCGGCAGCCCGCGTCAAAAAAAAAGGGTGAAATGCGCGTTTCACAAAGGGTAGGGGCCAGGCACATGACCACCCAGGTAGTCCAAGACCGCCCATGCGATTTTCCGTTACTCTTAAGTGCTGTTTCAGTGTGCGTCACCCCTCACTTCCCGCTCCCCCTTGCGTGCCTCTTCCACCCCCTAATCTAGCAAATTTTCTTCCAATTTCTTCTAGGTTTGTGTTTCCTTTTGTTTCCCCTTCCTGGTTTCTAATTGTTTCTTCCTTTGTTTAGTGGATTGGTATTTTTTGGGTGGGAGGGTTATGCACGCTACATGTTTGATACATTGTTTGCATGAACTTCTTGCTCAACAATGGGCTTGCATAGTGGCTTCACCCTTCATCTTCGGTAATAACTATTATCATGCTTATTTTTCGAGTCACTAGCATCCCCATTGTTTGAAAATGGTTGCTCCAATCACCCATTGCTTGAATTGCCATTATTTTTCCCTTTGTGTCTGTTCCTTTTTATTTGATATTGGGTTTGCTTTATCTTTCATTTGAACAAAATTCATGCATGCCATTTGTTTTCAAGTACCATGGCTTCAGGGGCTAATCAAAGCAGGGAAAACGACCTAGGGTGTCGAGCACTTCATCACCTATTGCCAGGCCCACCAATGACCCTTTCCGCTTCACCAGTTTCAAGGTAGGATAAATATGAGACAACTATAAAGAAGTGCCCCTTCCTAAATGGAAATTTGATTTTTCTAGGCGTGAAACCCAAAGACCAGTTATTGAGACCATTGAAGAACAACACTAGGGGTTTCTTTTGGAGGTGCCAGGGGCCACCAACCTCACCATTGTCCGAGAGTTCTATGCTAACTGGATCATGTGGGCTGATAAGATATATGTTCGGGGTCGGACTCCAGCGACCTCCTAGGCCATAGGGGAGGCCTTACAAATTCCAACCCCTGAAGACGATGCTCCTAATGAATGCTTTCAGCTTCTGGAGCAAAAAGTTAACATGGGCGATGTCTTCCGCTCATTGGTATCCTAGATGCCTCATGGGAATTCAACTCATATTCAAAGATCATTGGCTTGAAGAGTTCCCACTACTTTTGAGTCCGTTGTGGATGAGGTAAGCTCTCTCCCATATCCTACCATGTGGACATACCCATCTCATCACTATGGAGCAGGCACTCCTTGTATATTGTCTGATGGAGAGGAGGCACATCTATATTCCTGTATCATCCACCGACACATGTCTTGCATGTATGAGGGCAAGTCTTCTCAGGGGCTTCCTTATCCCGCTTTGGTCACAAAAATGGCCTTTGCAACACAGGTGCCCACCTTACCAGGCGATGAGCTTAGCGCACCTAGCCGATGATCGCAGTTAAGAAGCTATTTGCCAGAGACTCAAGTAGGAGTCGGATGGAGGAGCCAGAGCCGATCCCTCTAACCTATGCAAGCCATTCTTGCCCGCCTTGACTCTATGGCAGCTGAGAGCCCACGTCACTGAGTCCATCCAGGCCTCCGAGGAGCGTGTTATGCGGCATATCACCCGTCTTGAGTGAGGATCCAGGGTATTGATCCTCCTGCGAGCATGAGCAACCACCTCCGCCTCCTATCGGCGACCACCCCCAGCTCGTCCACACCACCCGCTAGGCGCTCGCGCCACGTGCTAACTCTGATTCTGATTTTAGGGAGGACAACCTCCGACATGGAGTTCAGTGAGGGTGAGGACTCCGACGAGGACTAATTACACCACACCTGGTTGGCATCTGAGGATAATGCATTTTCTGGAAGTGTGGGGAAGGGTTACTCTGGACTTTATTTTTCATTGTACTTTTCATTATCTTTCTTTGTACTTTTCCTTATATTGTCCCTTTTGTCATGCATTGCATTTTTTCATCAAAAAAAAAGAAGAGGAGTTAGTTAGTTGATGTCTGAACAATGCTCGTACCTTATAACTATTTTCTATTTTGATTTCCATGGTGCATTGGTTAATCTGTAGTCACATGAGCAATACAATGGAATTTAACATGTTTGGCTTGTTAATTATTTTTACCTTAGCTTTTGGACCTAAATGTGATTTTTACTGTTTAATCACTTAATTTGTTGATGTGTGTGCACTCTCTTGGAATAGATTCTAGAACTTGCCCAATTCTTGGATAAAGCATTGTCTTTGCATTGTCTGGTATGTTTATGATTGAGGCATTCCTTCTTTTCACCCACTTAGCCATAAAGCCTACCTTGCATGCATTTTTCCATTGGCTACCCCCATTTGAGCTTATTCGCCCATTTTTGTTGTTTAGCACAATACAAGCCTAAGTGGAAAACAATGAGCAGCACCCAATTTAGGACCTATAAAAGCTTGGTGCAAACTAATTGTGCAACAACCTAAGTGTGGGGAAACCATTGCCAAGTGGAGAGACAAAGAACTATTGGCCCTTGAAAGATAAAGTTGTGGATTGGTGGAAATCCATCAATAATAAATAAATAAATAAATAAAATGCTAAAAAGGAGAGTGAGATCCACCAATTCACCTTTGCAAGCAATTAATTGGGTCTAATCAAGAAACACTATCAAGGCAAAAGGACAGGAAGGGCAATTAGAGATTTTGGTTTCTCTCACATGAGTTCTTGTGTTGCACCTTGTTCTTGTAGGACTAAGTTTAGTACATCACTCTCATCTATCCCACCTATACCTAAGCCCAATCAACCTTGAGAAGACCTCTTGAAATATGCCCAGACATGTGATTGACAGTGGTGACTTAGAAAAAAGGCAAACTTATGGAAGAAGTTCCCTGTTGAGTGCCGGAGTGTATTATAAGATTTAGGAACTTGAGTGGAGAGTGATACACATCTTCCCTATGAGGTTAACTTGGTCATACTTGTTTTGCTCATTCTTGCCATGTGCTATCTTGATGGACCTGGTGTGTGCTTTTGGATTTTGGCTTCTTTGTTGTGTATTGGCTACTATAACCATCTCTAGCTACCTCCCTTACTTAGTTAGTTCCTGGCATATCATGTGTGTGTCATGCATTTTGCATATTAGTTCCATGCATGAGGACATGCAATTGTTTAAGTGTGGAGAGATTTGATGGGTTGCATTTATGCACCCATTTTATATCCTAACTTTAAATATTTTGCATTTGAATTGTTCTTAAGTGGTATTTAATTGGTAAATTTGCACTTTGTCCTCAACATGCATTATTGAATAATTTTGTAACCATCAGCATAGTTTTTAGTGAATTCTTATACTTTGGAAGTTCTCTATGCTTTTAATCTCTTTTTGGCGTTTTTCTGGATAACAAGGACTTCCAAGTTGGTGCATTGGAGCAAAAATAAGGGACTCAGCAACACTGGAGACCACCTAGGCGGTGATTAGAGGGAGCACGATTCTGGGAGCACTTCAAAGGACTGCCCAGCGGTCATATGTTCATGGGCCGCAACATGGGCCAATTATACGTGTCTGAAAGGCCACTTTGCAGAAAAAGAAAAAGAAAAGCATGCGATGGGTAGCCCACCTCTCGATGACGAAGCCAATTCAGAGGTGAGAACTAGGGAATTTTTATTTTCTTGACTAGAAATTTCTCCCACTTTCTCTAGGCTAGGTTTCAGTTCCTGTTTTTCTTGATTTCTAGTGTATAATTTATAGTTTTTCTTCATATTGACCTAAACTTCCCTTATAGAGGAGTAATCCCCTTCCTGTGCATAGGGTGACTGAAAATTGAAATTGTTCATGAGATTCTTGTGCTTTTATCGCAATTTGTGGTTGGTTTTCCTTTCTCTTTGTCATCTCTTTTAAATTTTAGTTGTGTTGATTATTGTGATTGTAATTTTAAAGAGTTGTCCTTTTATCTGATAATTGTCCATTGGGTAATGGATTAGAATTAATTTCGTTGGAAATTAGGTTGCTATAATTGGTAGTTAGAATGGCATAGGTTTATAGAATCACGTTGGTGAATCACTAGTTCATATGTTAGCGAAAACCTTAGCGTGTATCGTATAATTGTTAAGTAGAATTATACCATTGATATGTGTTAACATTTTAATGGAAGCAACCACCACCGCATTTTATCTTTTGAATCAATGACTGAACAATTTTAATCGAAGGAACCTTTGTGTAGGTAATTTCTCTTATTAGAATTCTTCTCAATTTAATTTGCTGTCAACAATTTCAAAAACCCCAATTTTCCGGAATCAATTACAACACTTCCACGTAAACGACCTGGATCACACCCTCGCTGCATTTTGGTGCAATTCATTAACAAAAACCTACTTTTTAATTTGTTGCCGGCGACACCCGCATCAAGAACCATCAACAATTATATATTATTGTTAAATTCTACATGCTAAACATAAAATAAAAAAAATTGCACTAAAATAAGATTACTTGATACACAAAATTGCACTTAAATAAATAAATTATAACAAAATTATACTAAATTAAATATCCCATGAAATAAAGTTAACAAAAACTAAAATTAAATTAATTGAAATTTTCCATTTACACTAAATGCTCGCTAAGCTCTAAAACTAGAATTATATATTTATTATAACAAATAAATAACACATTGCACATAAAAAAATTAATGTTACCATTCATTAAAATTAAAGTTTAAGAACAAATAATTAATGATTGTTAAATTCTGCAAATTAAACTAAAAATCTACAAAATATCAAAGCTACACCTACACTAAACATAACACTAAAATAAGATTATCTTAATATACAAAATTGCACTAGAATAAATAAATTACAACAACACTAAACTAAATTAAATATCCCACAAAATAAAATAAAGTTAACACAAACTAAATTTAAATTTATTAAAATTTTCCAATTAAACTAAATGCTCGCTAAGCTCTAAAACTAGAATTACATATTCACTACAACAAATAAATAACATATTACACATGAAAAAATTAATGCTACTGTTATTAAAATTAAAGTTTAATAACAATTAATGATAAAATAATATACAATGCTAATAATAAATTGTTTTCCCTACCTATTGATAATAAATTGAACTACTATTATATAATATACATTACAACATTCTACTAAATCACACTAAAATAAAATATAAGCAAATTAAACTACAGTGTACTTAAATTTATTACATTTCACAAATTAAACTAAAACATGTTACCTAATTTCAAAACCACAATAAATTTAACATACACATTACCATAAAAATATAAATAAATTAACATTTACAAATCTCTAAACAAATAAATTAAAATTTAATAACATTGATGATAAAATTAAACGCTAATAATAATAAATTGAACTATAATAAATTAAAAGATAAAATAAAATATAGTGTTAAAAAATAGAAAATTAAATAAAAATTACTTGCACTGCTCCAATATGATCAATAGCATTAAAACGATATAGGTCATTCTCCATGGCCACTAGCATAACAATCCCTCACGCCACTATCTCCTTCCAACTTCAAATCTCTGCCAGGCTCTCCCTCTTCTTCCTCTCTTGAAATTTATAAGAAAATCAGTGTAATTGTTTTTAGAGTCAAACCGCATGAGGAAGTCGATTAATCGTCTTCTATAACCTCTAACACGCTATACAAAGTCGATTATAATCGAATTCTCTCACGTTGAGACCTTAGGAAAGTTGACTATAATTCACTTCTCTTACAGCCTCACCTAGAAGAGCTACAGAGACGATGCCTGATTTGACGTTTAAACCTTGCATTGAAGCTGATTTTAATCGAATTTTGTGTGTTTCATTTTGAAATTTTGAATTTTGTAAGAAAGTTGATTTAAGTCAACTTCTATTATATAAAAAAGGATAAATATGTAAACATGTGAAAATTAGGGGATGTGTGTAGTTTGTTATTTTTTTAGATAAAACACCAATTTTGTCCTTCTAAAATTTTGCGTCAATCAAATTGGTCCATGTAAAAAAAAACTCTCAAATTGGTCTCTATAAAATTGAATAGTTTAACAAATTAATTCTTAAAAATAAATCTCTCAAATTCCCTAAAAACTTCAAATTAAGCAAATTGACCCCAAAATTGAAGAATCCCAAATTATCCTCTCAATAAGTCAGGTAAGGAGGATTAACTTATCCATAATTCAATTTTACATGGACTAATTTGAGATATTTTTTTGTAAGACTAATTTCCCCACTATTCAATTTTATACGATCAATTTGAGATTTTTTAATAATGACAATTTTATATTTAAACATAGTGCCTGATGACTAGCATATAAATTAAGTTCGCTCATCTTGCAGTCACGAGAAAGATTAGTCTCACCCTCACCCGAGTTAAACAATTTTGATTGCAACTTGTTAGTTTCATACATAGAATAATATAAATATGAATATTGATTAGAATAGATACTGGACTTGATTATTTTCAAAATAAAGGACGGATATATATATATATATATATATATGATTAAGAATTAAGAATATTAAACAAATGCCTTGAGATTAGTTTTTACATATATGAATAAATAATAACTCGGTTGTTTGGCCAATAGAGATGACAATCTTGGCTGAATATCCAATTCACATGCACAAAAAACCGTGAGAGCTGAGAGATACAGATCATTGTAGGTTTCTTGGTTAAATTAAGGCAGTAGCGTATACCAAAAAAAATTAAGCCTGTAGTTGGATCTTGGATATGATACAATGAATGTGAGATATAGTCCTAGAACGTGACACAAATATAATTAAATAAAAGTAATTTTATAAGGTCAGAATCTTTCCCAACTTATCCAACAAAATTTCTACTTTTGGCTTTAGATTATGAAAAACCGAACCCATTGTCAGGTCAAATTCGACATCTGACAACATGTGAGGGTTATATTACTATTTCCGTTGGACAAACACGCTTTTTAAAAGTTGACAAAAAAAAACATAAATAAATAAGCTTTTATAAAGATGGGAGTTTCTCATCCCCTGTAGGTTAAAACAAAGCTGACATTTCCAGAATAGTATAGTATTATATTCTATTATCATATCCAAAATGCAGTATATATATTTTGTTTTTCATTTGTAGAAGTAAATATATACAATTTGAAGATTTTATGGTAAATTAAAATCTCAAAGGTTTATAATGGAGAATAAATTAGCTTTACTTAAAATTAATATTATCCTTCAAATTTTATAAAGATAACATGTTAGTCCCTTCCGTAAAATTATCATGTAAATTGTGTCAATGTTAACTTACTTATACATACTGTAACTTATTACATTACACTTAACCTTTGTTAATCCTAACTTGTTACTTTTCTAAATTAAGTTGTTTGGACCTTTTTTTTTATTTGTTATCTATTAGAAGAAAGATTTTAACTTTAAGTTGACATTTATTCTGAAAAGAAAAATAAAGTAGTTATGATTCATTGTGAAAATTAAAAGTATACATAAGAAAGTTAACAGAATACATTATATTTTATTACAATTCAAACAATAATTTGAAAGATAAACTAACCTTCCCCTTTTATTAAAGTTGAGAGGCAAATATGAATTTCTAAATCTGAAGGATTAATTTATCTTATTATAAACCTATAGGACTAACTTGAAATTTTAGTCTTCATGTTATTTGTATACAACTTTTTAATACAACATATAATAATATTTTTTTGACATAAATATACATAACATTTTTTTAACTTCGATACACATATTTCGATGCTTATCTATGTTCTTGTCTATATGTTGTCTAACTTATGTCTATGTAAAAATTGTTTCAACACTTTTTTTTTAAAAGAAAAAAAAAGTTCATTTTTGAAGTCATAATTCCGACAACTCTATGTAATGTAAAATGATAACTCTCCATTTGTAACCAAAATAAAAACCGGGCCATCTATTCTTTTTTTTTTTTTCATGGTCAACTCCATCTATTATTATTATTATTATTATTATTATTATTATTATTATTGGTTTACAACTCCATCTATTATATGTAACATCTCACAAGTTTATAGCCCGCATCAAAGTTCAGTACAATGGGCTAATGATTATAAGAAAACAAAAAGAGAAAGTGTACAGTGGGTCAGAATACTGGCGCTTTTTTCTGCACGATGATTTCATGGATTTGGGCCTTATTAATGTCCAATTTGACAAATAATATAATTCCATGCCAGTGAATTTTAACTAGTATTTTTAGACACCAGTTAACATTGTAAACCGACCTTAGCTCAGTTGGTAGAGCGGAGGACTGTAGTGGGAAGTTCACAGGGATCCTTAGGTCGCTGGTTCGAATCCGGCAGGTCGGAAAATTGTTATTTTTTTTTTTTTCCATTTCAATCGGAGTATTATAATTTCTAACCTCAAAACCTAATCATTTAACTTTGACTCTGACATCGGAAATAAAAAACTGACTCTGAAAGATGATCGTTTGGCCTCCAGATAACGTATATCTTGGTATATTTAAGCTATCCATCTATCTTAAAATCTGTACAAATTGATTTTGAAGGTTGACTACTCACTAAATTGTAGTTTGGGTGGTCCTTTCAAATGTATATACTAAATTATTTGTCTTGGTATTGAAATTGACTAATCACTAAATTAAGCATTTTTTAGTGAATCAAATTACTAAATTAACCATTCGGTAAGAACATATTTTGAGGAAATTTTTAAGAGTAAATTATAACAACCTTCTCAAGGTCAGTTTATATTACATTTACCTCCTCCTAAATTTTAAAATAATACTTGATTCCCTTAATTATTTAAGTTGTTACAACAATATCCCTTATCACTAATAAACTATTAATAATAATGCAAAATTTAATTTAAAAAATTAAAACTATGGTAAAATGACTGTTATGTCCTCAAGCATAGTTTTTAAACTAGCTAACAATCAACTTAGCTAGGTATTTGTTATATTCAACCTTGAGTCACAAGTTGAAAAGTTAAACCAAATTTAATTAAATGAATACATAAAAATATATTAAATATATAATATATATTATTATTTACACAACATAACACGGGTGTTTCACAAGCTTGGTGTTTGGGAGTGCACTTCTTTACCTCAAGTACCACGTTCAATTCACATGTGTGCCATTTTTAGTTTAAAAATACAATAACTGAAGTTCACTCATAACTCATTCATCGAACCGTTATATCAAACTCGCCCTGCCGGTTTCACCGATTTCCATTTGGACTTGGCTTTTAATTCTATGTGCTCAAGTGTCTTCAATTTCTAAAATATGCCATCCATATCAAACTTGAAATTTTGCCTCACTTTTCCTCAAAACATCCAAACAAGTCTTCCTTATAAACCATCATCATCCTCATCCCTTACACCCACCCCTCCATGAAAGTTTATCTTCTTCCATTTCCAAATAAAAAAGCCAAACATTTTCAACCTATTTTGACAGACACAAACCAAACTTTCAATTTTTATCAGATATAGCAAATCAAACAAAAAAAATCCTTCTTCTTCCTTCTTTCCATAGTGCAATCATCCCCAAGCTATCGCCCACAATCTCGCAACACCGCAACCATTCACCTAGCATTGCGTTTCAACTTTGCCTTTGCCTTGCTGCGAAAACCACTACCGCCTTTGCGAGTCACGCTTCCACAGCACCGTCAAGACCCGCGTGACCATCAAGCCCCGCTCACCTCCACCATTGCTCATCACCATAAGCCATCACGAGGCTTCACCTCGAACCAGATCTACAAGCTCTTACACCCGCGGAGCAATGCCGATTTCACGTCGTGACCGTAGGAGTTGCTCCACATTTTCCAGATTGCCTGCATCTGAACAATTGAAGGACCCATTCCCTGACTGCAAAACCAAAGATCAATCAAGATGAAATACTGTAGATGACTAATACCCGACCAGATTGGTTAATCCACCAATATCTGAGCCTCATCCCATGAAGATAGACTCAACTCTCAAGCTTCAGGCTCTATCAAATTATCGAATTGAAGAAATGGGGATATAGGTTGGAAGGTGGGGTTAGCGATTAGGGCAATTTGGGAATTGTCTAGAAATATTTTAACAAATATTAAATTTATTTTTTGAGTAAACCCCAAGTTCGTCCCTCATAATTTCAGGATCAATAAGCTGGTCCTTACAACTAAAAAGTGTTAACTTAGTTCCTACAATGTCAAAAGTCCGAACACTCACTATTCCCTAATGAAAAACTAACCCATTAATGATAATTTTATTACTAGACAAATTGGTCCTCTAACATCATTTACAAAAAAATCAAATCCCCATCCCCTTCCTTCCTTCAACCTCTTCATCACAACCACCATCGACATCAAACTATTGTCCATCATATACACAACTGTCACCATTTTTCTACCTTGACCCAAACAAAACACATTCTTTTGAAAACCCCATGGACCTCCATAAAGGCAAAATCCATTCACAAGTTTTTTTTCATCATCACTGCATCTGCTCCATGAAATTCCATTCTTCAACAACTATGAAAATCATTATCTTTTTCAAGCTATTGAAACTTCCACAAACACTAACCACAAACACAGAATACAACACCTAAGTATAAACCAAACCCTCATTCTTCATTCGAAAATAAACCCAAAAAAGAAGAAGAAGACAAGGGATTAAGGGGTTTGGGTTCTGCATTTTTTTTATTTAGGAATATGAATGGTGAGGGTTTGCTATCATGGTGGATGCAAATGGTGATGGATAAGAAGAAGAAGAAGACAAGGGATTAAGGGGTTTGGGTTCTGCATTTTTTTTATTTAGGAATATGAATGGTGAGGGTTTGTTGTCATGGTGGATGGAAATGACGATGGATTGGATTTTTATTTTTATGGTTCTAGTTTTTTATGGGATTTGGCTATGAGTCTATGGAGGTTCAAAGAGGTGCTCCATTGTTTCCTTTTGGCTTAGGTTTCAGAGAATGTGAATGGATGAAGAGGATGGAAGAAAGAAAGAAAGAAGGGGATGGAGATGTGATTTTTTATTTGTAAATGACGTTAGGGACCAATTTATCCTAATAAAATTATCATTAACACTATTACTATTTTTCATTCAAGGACTAGTGAGTGTCCAACTTTTGATATTATCAGGAACCAAGTTGACTCTTTCCAGTTGTCAAGAACCAACTTGTTCATGCCGAAATTTTCAGGAGCCAACTTGGGAGTTTACTCTTATTTTTTTAAGGGTGGCAAGTGTAATTTTAAAATCTATAATGGGATATGTGTAATATCAACTATCCTCAGGAAGTTGATGTAATTTGCCCAATTTTTAATTGTTTGAACATGTAGTTGAATGTAGGAACATTTCTTTTATTATTAACAATAGGGCAAAAGCCCCAACAAAACTAAAATTAAGCAACCACTACTCTTGCGTAATCAACATGGAAAGTAATAGATATATAATTAGGCAAAGAATAAAATAAAGGGGAAATTAAAATAACCTCCTTTAAGGTCATTTAATATTAAACTTACCCCTTCTAGTTTTAATATTATATTTACCTCCCTTAATTATTTATAAGTAATTACAGTCATATCCCTTATAAATTTAAAATGACTTTTATACCCCTCAATCTCACAACACAATCATCACCATCACCACTAATCTTCAATCCTCTTTTTCCTCCCCCACTAAGCCTCAAAAGATCCAACCCCATAGCTTTTTTTTCCTCTCCGTTGAGTACAACCAAAGTCTCCAACCAAGCATGAATAAGGCTAAGGGAAAAGCTAGGGAACCAAAAGAACAATAGAGAAATTCAGGATAGAGTATCAAAAGAAAATACAACGCCACCTCTAATAGCTAATAACTAATGTGACAGTAGTTCCCAAACTATCCACTAAAACCCCAATCTAATACATTAAAACGCCCTAATTCTTGAACTCCTAGTTAACAATGAAGATTTTGCAGATTTTTTTTATCCTTCAAATCTTTTGATGCTACACAGGATTTAAGCCCAAGTAAGACTGCACACTCCACTTGACACCTTCTACAAACAAAGTTAGCACCTAATAGATATTTAACATTGCTACTCCAATCAAGTTATGCATTTTGGAATCAAGCTTCATGGTTTCTAGATATAGTTTTTCTATTGGAGAGGAAGTGCTTTTGGTGTTCTATTTGATGTCACCACTGATACATATGTATATGAAATTGTTAGGGGTTATAATATTTTTGTTTTTATGTTCTAGCTAGTAGGTATTTGGCGTTAGTTGTGGCTTGGTTGCTCCACATTATTGATGGGGTTAAGGTGGTGGTGGAAAAGCATGCAAGGAAGAAGAAAATATGGGGAAGATGTGATTTTTTTTTAGTTTTTTTTTTTTTGTTTATAAAGGGTGACTTAGGAATTCTAAAAGGTTATTTAGTGATAAGAGAGGTAAAAGTAAAATTACAAGCTAGAAGTGACAAAGTGTAATATTATAGGACCTCAAGGGAGGTCCTTGTAATTTACCCTAAAATAAATGTTAACCCAGTTGAAGCCTACGACCTAGTTTAGCAAGAGTGTCAATACAAACATTGACCTCTCTAAAATGATGAGTGATTGCACCTCCAAAGTAGCTCCTAATGGCAAAAATCAAGGGACCACAAACATGACTCCTAATCACATTAAGACAAACCAGTAGACCACTTAAGAAGTCAACTTCCAAGATGACCTTGTCCTTTCCCAAAGAGTGAGCCACTTTTAGACCCAAGAACATTCTATAATACCTCAAAAATTATTTAAAAATTAATGTGAGTTTTATTAGTCATAATTTCAAAAATCTGAAGTTTTAGCAACAATGATGATGGTCCAACGAACGTGTTAAAAAAAATTTCAGGCCGAGCATGAATAGTAACCTTGGGCCCCATGACCCATCGGAAGAAACCTAGACGGGATGAAAAAATGCCAAGGACTGAGAAAAGAAAGGGTTAAGGTTAGAAATAGTTAGAAATGAGGATTTTATACGTAGAATTAATTTTTGGTAATATTTGATTACCCATATATATGTTTTACCTGTTGGTAAAATTTTGGTGTGCGATTTTTAATACCGAAAGATAGTCAAATCTTTACAATAGGATAAAGTTTTCCTTATTAGCCAAGTGTAAGGCTAAGCTTGATTTACAAGATTAACTCCTAGTCATTCCTTTCTTTTTATTATTAGAAAGAAGTATACTTTGATTACATCATTAATATATCTAGCTTAGGATATATTAAAAAGCCACCAAGCTTGCCCTTGAAGCTTGCAATTCTAGCCATGACAGGAACCCCTCATTCCTCCATTGTTTCTTCACAAAAACCATGAAAACTTAAATTCAAACCTTCATTTTTCTAGTCTAGACTTGATAAAACAACAAATTCCCTTCACAAAACTTGTTATATTCATTAATATCCACAAAACTAACCAATTAGAATTTGAATCCATCACCCTTTTTCACCTTGAGATATCATCTTTTACTATTTACGAGAGAGATTAGGTGCTGTTTGGAAGGTTTGAAGTGAAAATCATTCTTGGAGCATCCTTTAGAGCCAAGATCTCTAAAGCTCCAAAGGGTAGGGATTTTGAATCTCTTTTACTTCAAATCTATTTTTATGCTTTGCTTACATATTTGGCTTAATGTTTTTTGTTGTATTGGTTGATAATATATGAATATAGATGTATTAATTTTGGTGGAGTGTTTAGATGATGTTAAAAATCCTTTCTCAAAATATACTTTGAACCTTGTTGCTAGAAAATCCCGATTAGAGATCTTGGATTGAGCTAAAAATTTTATGGGATGTATCTAACATGTTAAGGTGTCTCAGTAAAAATTTGGAGTCATTTTGGGCACTTTTGCGATGTTAAAAAAATCAAGAATTGAATTGGTTATGTTGCTACCTGGACAATGCAATTTGGACACTGAAATTTTTTGATTTTATTAGCATACCAAATGATTGATTCTTGAGTTGAAATTTTTATAGGGTGTTGAGGACATATTGAAGTCAAACCCTAAATTTTTGTATAATTTGATATGTTCATTTGGTATAGTAATAAAATTGGAAACTATGGCTGTTGGCTTAATGATGAGTTTCTGACCTCCGAATTTGTCTAATTTTGTTAACTTAGTTAGAAAATTATTCTTGCTCTGAAATTTTTACAGAACCTTGTGGATACATTAAAATGTCTTAGATAATTTTTATAGCTTTTAAATTGGTTTTTTGTTGTGCAAATTAAATTGTGCTACAAAAGTGTGAAATCTATCCATATGCTGTATTTGTGCTAGAATGAACTCAAGTATTGATTTGGTGTTATAATGACTCTTAATTCAATTATGATGAGTATGAATGCATGCTATATAGTTTAAAGATTGGTTTATGAGAAACGAATAAGAATTTCATTGTAAATGAATGCCTACATGTGGCTTATGCATACATTTGAGAAAAGAAAAGTACATGCCACAGTTATATGAGAAAAGATAATGTATAAATTTCAATCGTGCATGTTCTGACATATGGCAAAATAGAAACAAGACTTATGTTGAGTGAAGGGAAGGCAAAGAGGACTTAGAGATTTGTGAGTCAGGATATATCAGCTAGGAATAGATATGTGAGATTCGAAAAGGAAAAAATGAAGTTTAATGATCACTTATAGGAATGAGCTTAGTCCTAATAAGCAATCTATTTCTCATTGTTGCCACATTGAGAATGGCATTAATGCCCAGAATGTGAGCCACTATAAATACCATGTGGTATAAACTAAGTCTTTCCTATGTCGATGAAAAGAAATAAATGCACCGAGTTGAGTTCTATAGCCATAAGTGAAACCAGGTCACTTTGAGATAATTTCATTGCATTTAGCACATGCATAATCATATCATATTTAATTGCTTGATTAGAATAACTTACTATGTGTTTGAGCTTTGTGATATATGTGCACTAAGTAATTGATTAATAAAAGCTACCTACTTCGGAAAGATTGATTTTGAACTTTTACAATGAACCATTATTATGTAATGCATGATCATCCTTTTTATAAATAAATCGAAGTGGTGAAATGATGATGATGACATTATTGTTGTGTATTTGGGAAATGCCTTACTGAGAATTTTAGAATTCTTACTCCTATGTGTTTGTGTTCCGTGTCATCTCCAGGTTGATGTAGAGAACATATGTGTATTAAAACTCATGGAATAGCTTCTTTTTGTATTCACTTTGTATTAAATGAATGTTTTATTCTTTGTTATATATTTTAATAGAATCACGATTTAGTTACTACACGATTCGATTAATCTTACCATAGATATTTAAGAAAAGTCCGCTAATCTATAATTAAGTAACAACTCTCAAATTCAATGTCATGACTTAAGACTGATATTGTATTTAGGAGGATGTTACACATTCCACGCAACTCAACCATTGTTATGGTGCAAAGACCTAACTTGACACTAAAGTCCATAAGGAAATGCCCATGATGATCTGAACCAACTGATAGGTTACATTCATGCACCTTTTTTTCTATATAACTCTATGCATATTGCATCATTTATGTGCTTAATTGGTTGACATTTGGTTGATTTGTATTTAGTCCTCATTGTAAATCATTGAGTAATATGATGGTTAATTGCACCATTTTGATGAACAAATATGTTTTGGAGCTTCTCTGTGCCTTTAATCATCTCTTATGAATATAATTTTATTACCCACAAGTGGCATTGTTCCCCTAGAAAATAGATCCATTAGAATTAATTTTACACCAATTCTCATGGGAGCTTTCCAAACATAATTCAATTGAAATCTAAGCTATGCTTTTAGTTATAGAAGGCATGTTTTGCACCAAATGATATCTTTTGCAAACCAAATAATACTATGGAAGAGATCATGAGGAGTAAAGCATATTGCACATCCTCAAAGATGAAAAGGTCATGATGCTTCCATAGCAAATTACAACAAGAAGCAAAGTGCAAAGGCGAAGGAACCCCATGAAGAAGATAAGTCTGATCTTCTCGGTTATTTCCAACCAATCCAAGAAAGTAAGCTGGAAAATCTCTATGAACCAAACTAACATAAACGCTTATCCATGTAGCTCTCGCGAACTAGACAATCACCAACATGGAGCACTGTCTCCACCTGATTCCAGCACAACATAGGAGCATTATTGGTAGATGAAAGGGAACTCAATTTTCATTAGTCAAAAGTGACTTATTTGCCATCAGCCATAAGAAGGACCCAACCCTTTGTGGAGCATGAAACTTCCAAATGTGCTTGGCAATTCTATTATGTGGGTCATTTTTAGCACCGTCTAGATTAGGATCAATCAACACAAAATTAATTTGTGAAAAATCCAATACCTCAAGGATCTTGTTTTGCCAATGTTTAAAATGGTTTCCATCGAAGGGTTATACTTTTTGAAGCATCAAGAATGACCTTAATTGTAGCTAAAATACTAGCTAGCATTCATGTTAACAGTAGTGTAAACCTTAAAGGACATTGGAAATAGATAAAAGATGCCGTATTTGAGCACACAATTTCAACACTTAACAAGCAATAATTTGTATAGAGTAGAGCAAGAATAGGACAGGAAATAATAGGTAGTGCCTATGGTAGGCTATAGATCTATTAGCAATAATTAATTCAATAATTAGAAAATAAAAGGTTTTCAGGTCCTTGAAGAGGTGAGGTGTGCATCTCTATATTTAACATGGGCCTAAGTCCATAAGGCTAACTGAGACCTAAGGTATCTACTAAATAATTTCAAGAGAAAATTACACTAACGTCTCATGTGGTTTACTGAAATACATAAACATCCCTCTATTTTGCAAAATTATCACTGATCTACCCTATAGTTCACTAAAATTACAATGATTCCCTGTAGATATTGGTTCATTAATTTAAGTGACAAAAAAGATAATTGTAACATATACATAATTATTAATGAGAAATTATCATATTTTAACAATATTTAACATATTGATTCAATAAAGATATCTTTTATCACATGAAGATGGAACTTAAATTTATAACTTATGACAAAATGGGTTATTTTAGTATATATATATATATATATATATGTATATATATATGTATATATATATATATATATATATAAGATATTGTCAAAATATTATAATTTTATCACTAATATCACGTACATATCACAATTTATCTTTTTTGTCACTGAAATAATAAGTTAACATATATATAGGGGAGGTTAGTGTAATTTTGGAAAAGAAGGAGGCATTTATTGTAATTGCACAAAATCCAAGGATGCCAAGTTAACCTACTCTTATTTCCAATCATATATAAAGTCTCTTTGAGAGCTTTATGTGAGACTTATTTCTTAGCCCAAAATACATATGAGACCTTTTGAGTTTGAAACAAACTAAGACTCATAAAAATAAAACAACATGGTCATGTTTAAAAATTAAACTCTTAAAAATTAATACTTTTAAAAAAATAAAATAAAAATAAAGGTGGCAACAAGAGAGTTAAAAAATACGTTATGCCTTCTTTTGAAATGCTATGAGTGTGTTTGAATAGGTACTTTTAGAGGATAATGTATCTTTTGAGAGGAATTCTAAATGACTTGGATTATGTTCTTGTTTGGATATTAACAAGAGATTTTCAAAACTCCAAATATTTTTACGAGTATTCTTAGAAAATGAAAAGTATATTTCAATTTCCTTTGAGAGAATTTTGAAATTCTATCTTTGGATCTAATACCATCATTCACTACTTGCTCACCATTGGCTTGTCATGGACCGATTGGGCATGTGAATCGTAACCCTAAATATCATCCCCATATAAGCCTCGTGGTAATAAGTCATGCTACATTTTAAAATATAATTTTCTATCCAACACATTCAAACTTATAAATTCAAAAATATGAAAACATATATAATTCCATTTCCTAATCAAAGTCTAGTATTGAATCATTAATAAAATATAATCGCGTCGCTATATACAAAACTTAAATGCCAAAATCATAAATACATATCAAGTCTAAATCATGACATCAAAATAATGTGTATGCATCGTCTAGGACCTTGCAAAATCATGAGACTCTGAATGCATACTGTCAGTTGATCGGATCCTACCGAAAAATTGTTGTTAAAATTGCTTGAATAGTCTTATTTAAATTTGGAAAACATGAAAAACCCGTTTTATTAAAAATTGGTCTTTGAAACCAGACTTTAAGCTCTGAGTTGGTTATGCATATTAAGGTGTGGAATCCTGACGCACCAATAGTACACGCCCTGTAAAATCGGACCTTAATTTATTTGTGCAAATTATTAATAACCTTTCAAAATAGTCATTTTTGTATTTTTAGAAAAGATTTTTTAAAAAAATTGTGAACACCAAGCCATAATGAATGTGTTCAAAATACCTGTTTAACAACTTTATCCTTGAATTAACATTTTCATTCAAATACATATTTCACAAATAAGTAACAATTTAAACTAAATATATGAATGAAATCTTATTAATTATAAAATATTTACAAATAATATAAGAATTTATTCTATTTTTACGAAAACTAAGTAAAATATAAAAGAGATCATACTTTTAAAGAAAAATTTTTACATCAAGCTTCACAACTTAGATGTTCAATATTGAGTGAACAGCCCGCAAATTAAATTTTTTATTTCAAAACATATTTCCTAGAAATGATTATTTAAATGAAACAAAATATCTCATAAAAAATTTTACAAATAAGAAAAAATTACGAAAATTTAATTTTGATTTTAGTGATTAATCGCCCCCACGTATCTCCGAATCAAATTCAAGTCACGTAGTTGCAAAATAGTTGTGGTTGATCGATTTTATTATTTAAAAGAAATTTTAATATCAAGCATCACAACTAAATATTCTAGAACATGGAATTAACCGTTGATTTCAGTAAATCCTATTAAAAACAATTAATCAATTAATTGACTCAAATCCTTTTTTAATAACAAGCTATTCTAGTATTTATTAAACCCAAATTGTATAAAAATATATATTTTTTATTTTAGTTCCAAATTAACCCAGATGTAAACAAGCAAAGAAGGTAAATAAATATTAACCCAAATAGTAAACCCGTCCTAACAAATGAATTTAAAATCTGATCCAATAAAACAACATTATCTTAATAATCCATAAAATAAAATTCAAAACCTCCTATTTTCCTTAACATAATTTACTTAAACTTATTTTTTTTTTTTTAAATTTACCTCATGTTTTACACCACATGCACACCCTCTTTCACTAACCCAACATTCATCTATAGAAAAGAGCAGAGAGAGAGAGAATCAATCTAAAATAAAGAGAAAGAAGATGAAAGAAGGAAATCCGAGAGAAAGAGAAAACCCCATGAAGGAAGTGCTGATCCTCGAGATTGAGCAGGCCCGAAGAGGCCGCTGCAAGCAGCGGATGGTGGGAAGGGATCTAGGGAGGGCAGAAAAGACAGGAAGAGGTGCCACACCTTGCCTGTAGTCCACCACGGAAGTACATTTGAATCCGGTGATGAAGGATAAGGCGCCCATGGGTTAGTCCGCAACTTAAAAGGGAATAGAAAGGTGACCCGACGCGTGAAGTGGCGAGCGGTTTGAACCCCGCGATCAGCGAGGAACCTATTGCGTTGGCTCTAATATGAGGTGGTGATGCGCATTCGCCTTGAATCGCCGGTGGATAATGTGGGAATAATCCAAGACCTGCAAGGCCTTGGTTGCCAAGGAAGAGGAGTTTCCAGCGAACGTTATACGATCCATCAAGGCTGACCTCAATTGTAGCCGATCCAGCTTGCATGCATCTGAGAGAAGAATGCACGACATTGAGGAGGGAGCCGCAGGTTGTGTGGACACAATTTCAGGGTGGTACGTGGCAAAGTCGCGCGGGTGCTAGGCGAAGAGAGTGATAGGAGGATGGTCTGGTTTGAGGATAATTAATTGGTATAGGCGAAGAATAAAAGGTGAGATCCTCCAGGTTGTGCATGAAGAAGAGGACATGGCGCCATGGTGACTTATGACGATGACATATAATAAGGAAAGAGATGATGGAGGGAGGACTCATGTGGGTACCCATGTACATGAGGCCGCCATAATGGGGAATGCCCATATCCCCTTTTCATCCTTTTTTGGTTAATTTCGAATGATGATGATGATTTGTCACTATAAATTTACCTTGTTCTTTCTATTTTATATTGAAATTTGTATTTGTTTTGAATGAATTGGAATTTTTGTAATTGAGTATGATTTTAATGAATTATATTATAAAAAATTGAACTGTGTTTGATTTTGGTCTTATTCATGGATTGCTTTGATTCGCTTAAAGTGATATTGGGTGTTGTTGGGTTCTTTTTTAGAGTTTATGGTTTAATCCTTAAAAAATGGAACCCAGTTCCTCCCTTACTCCTCTTTTTTAACTCCTCCATAAATCCAAACATTCCCATTTTTTTTAACATGCCGGCTCCTAAAAATCCTTAAATCACAAGGAACTTAAATAATTGCTTTAAGTGAGAAGAATAAAGGTCAACATGTGTCAAAAATATTTGGTTTCTGTAATGCTTTCCCTCATTCCGTTGCTTCATGACTAAACCTCTGGAGGAGTAGGAGTTCATGACTCCCCCTTTTACCTTTTTTATTTTGTTTTTTATTTTTTTATTTTATTTAAATTAAAAGAAATGAAATGAACTCAAAACAACATACCAGCAAACATAGCTTGCTGAACAAAAAAAAGCGATTGGATTGGGATCATGGGAATTACAAACATAAAAGCCGTAAAGAAATTTTGGACATAAATAATTGAATTTTTTTGCTTCAACTTTTAATTTCTATGATAAATAAAAAATCAACACAAAACTTCTTTTTTTTAATTTGTTTTCAAAAGAAATTAGATATAATAAACTATGCAAAATTGTGTATGCATTGTTAGGAGACCTTGCAAAATTTGTGTCTATGACATACTAAAAAACGCTTTACCGCAAAGTGAAACTCACCAAGCTTGGAACACTACTGACTAGGAGAAGGCTGAGGGTCTGAAGTAGTAGTTGTATCTATAAGGAGGAGGAAAATAGAGGGATGTGTTTCATCTAAAACTCAGTAAGAAAGCTCTCACCTATAAGCCCCACATGGGAGATAAGCAACAAGGATACATGATAATAGTAATAGATCCAACAATTGCAAAACAATTTTCATATTTAAATACATAATAATCCAAAACCAGGAATTTGTGTAAATAATGAAGAACAGGAAACTAAAAGAGAAATAGAAATATTTGAATATAATAATAATAATAATATATAGATATACTCTTAAGGGCATCTAACAAGGTCTTGTTTTGGACACCTAACTAGATTTCGTTCTCTGAATACTTTGATAGAGGCTAGATTGTCCTTTGACAAACAACTTGATACCAAGGTTAATGATCTCAAGTCGTTAACTCATTGTTTATTTCTCTATAATTACCGTCTAAGATAAAAAGCATGTAAAATAAATAATTCTCTCGATTTCATAATTAGGCTCTAACACTTATCTTTGTAATCAAAATTTGCAGAGATGTATGTCCAGAAAGCATTGGGATAAACACAACATTTCTAAATACTCATACTCATAATAAAAATCTATTCATAAAACAATTTGAGCAACAAACATAGTCCCATGAGTTTTCTAACACATTTTTCATAATAAATTGGAAAGCATAGAATCTCTAAACTTAACATAATTTCTTAATAATTCATACTAGTCATGAAATAATTTTAAAATCATGATTTAATATCGTAAGCTAAGAAAATAGGTCTAATGACAAAAAATAAAGGTCATGTGATTAAACTCACTCACCTTGAAGAATGGAACAAGAGGTCTTAGCACCAACGAAACTTCGGGAGCATGAATGATACCAAATTCTACCATGGAAACAATGAAAACTCATGAATAAATTATAACCACACTAAAACAACTCTATCAACATTGGAAGAGTAACTAAACTTGACAATAATCAAGGACAACAACACCCAATCACATGAAAAAGGAGGAAACGAGTGAAGCCTGCATAAACCATTATTAAATTCTTACCTTGAAGCTTGGAGGAGGTAAAAATGGAAGAGGATGAGATAAAAGGAGAGAAAGAGGAGGGAGAACCTTAGGTTTGAATTTGAGGGGTTGGAACTGGTTGGAGGGTGTTTAAATAGGGTTGGGGGTTTATTCAGTGAAATTATGTCATTTTGGTGTGTGACAATGCATAGCCGCTAGGCAGTTGATATGGGAAACGCCAACGACACATAGGTCACCTACGCAACAAAAATGGCGTGGTTGCACCAACCACCTTTATAGTGATCACATAAATGCAAGTTCTGCATTTTGGGGGGGGGTTTCATGTATCCGAGGCCTTCTTGGTGGCACGTCGTCCCAAGAAACCCTAAGGCCACACTAGGCTTGACTAGGGACATGTGGACTTATAAGGCATCACACGATCAACATGGCCAACAATCGTTGCCTGCCCTCTGGCACCACTTACCATCGGCCGTCGATCACTACCGCTAGCATTTTGCCACTTGTTGTTGATTGCCTACCTTCCACCATCGCTCACCCATCATTGAATACAATCGTGCTGCCGTGACCGTTGTCCATAGAGAATGTGATATAATTTGACTACACAAATAAAATAGTTTATAAATGAAATCATATAATTACCTTATCCAAATAAATGAATTTTAAAACAAAGGGAATTTGTTTAAAGTAATTATAATTCCTTACACTTTTAATTTTCAAAAATTTAAGAATATTCCATCAAACAAAACCCGTGGCTCTTAAACCTTTTCAAAATTTGAAATTCTCCAGTAAAGTTTTTGACCACAATTAGAAAATATAACTTCAACCTTCTATAATTCAACGCATGCCCCCACTATATATTTATGTAGTCCTGCCTAATAATAGAGCTATTAAAGTGGGCCAACTCATATGGGTTGCGACTATGTTGCAAATTGAAATGTCAAATTCAGGTTGACCCACTTTATTAGTGAGCCAAAAAATGCTTACCTCATTTTAGCCCACCAAGTTGGTGGGTTATGCAAGTTGGCTCATCAAATAATTAAAAAATAAAAAGAAAATCCAAAAATCCTTAAATTTGTTTAAAACCTTGAAAAAGAACATGAGATAAGTATGTGGGTGTTGACCCAATATGAGAGAGAGGAGTTGGGTTTTTCAAAAAAAAAAAAAGAATTAACCATTCCAATCCACTTTAACTCTGGTTATATAGGTTAAACCCACTCAATTAATTTGTGGATTAAGTAGGTAAGGTTAAATTGACTCACTTAAATGAGCCAATATTTTATCAAATTAACCCACCAAAATAGTGATTAGTTTGACTTTAATAAAAGCTCACTTTGACAGCTCTATCTTAAAATCTGTGGGTATTTTGCGTCTGCTTGCATGGGGGATTAAGAACGTGTAACGTTATTTATTCATTGAAAATATTATGTTTTATTAATATATTATATATTAAAAAAAAAACACGAGACATTTGATGGTGCTTGAGACTTGCTCATAATCACATAAAACGAGCTCATAAACGGGCAACGTTGGTGACGCCATGACATTGCCATGTAGCATTTGGTTTTTGAATAATTTGATTGATCATCATGACGGCTCAAAAAGCTTTTCCCTCCAAAGAAGTTGATGACATTTAAAGTTTTAAACATTTTAAACTCCTTCCAGCAAAAGCATTAAAATATAGGGTAATATGTAGCTGCATCGTGCGGATTCGAGTGGACCAACTGGGTAACAGTTCAACCAGTTTCCGTCAATAGAATCTCACCATACTCTCACTCACTCGATGTCCTTTAGCCATTTCCCACATCTTCGCGTACAAGTGCGGGCGCTGTGGTTACTTCCAATTCCGTAACCCCACGTCAAAATTCTCAATCTTTAACTCTTTTGATGTGTTTGGTGTGTAATATTAGATATAATAGTATAAGTTAATATTATACGCTCTTATTTATTATTTGGTATAAATAATATATTATATAAGCTTATCTACTATAATTTCCTATATAATAAAATACTATATAACTTAATATAACATGTGAGGTTGATTAGGTTTGATTGCTTTTAAGATATAATGCCACTTTTATTTTTTTAATATTATATTAAAATAAAATAATTCTTAAATAAATAATAATAAGTAAAATTCTAAAAATAAAAATAATTTTTAACAAAATTATTTCATAATAAATAAAAATTATTAAAAAATAATATATGATATCAATTTAGTTGTATATAATAAAAATAAAAATAATTATCATTGAGACATATTAAATAAAATAAAATAATATATAATATAAAAATTGTAAATTATTAACTAGTAATTAATGTGTTCAAAATAAAATTACAAAACTAACCTAAACTACAAGTTGATTAAAGAAAGAAGGAAGAGAGTATTTTATCCAAAACAAAATGTGTACCTTCCTAACCTCCACATGAATGTGTGTGTGTATATATATATATATATATATATATATATGGTTATTCAATCATGTAATAACATATCAATAAATATGATTAATTCTCATTCTTATTACTTAAAAGGTTATTTAAATAGAGATATTTGATTGGATGATATCATCATAGTATAAAACATTCTTATATTGTTTGTAAATTAAAATTAAACTAAAAAACATTGTCATTATGATGTTTGACACATACTAGTCATCTTTAGGAAAAATCACACGTTATCCCTTATTATAAGTTATGTGCACTTTAGACTCCCTTAAACTTTAAAAATGTACACTCTGACCCTTGAATTTTTTGAATGTGTAAATTAACTATTTCGTTGATTTCTCTATAAATTGTTAACAAAAATATCACAAATTTAAGAAATTTTATGGTATCAAGTTATATATTTAGGATAGTTCAGGGGTCAATTTGTGCATATTACAAAATTCAAGGGTATAATACACTTACTCTGATTAAAATACATGTTTATAAAAATTTGGGAATGGATTTACACATTTTTAAAGTTTGGAGTTAAAGTACATAGGACATATTGTTCATGGGAATAAAATACAACTTTCTAGGCTGACATAAATAGTAATTGAGATTAAAATAGTTACTATTTATGAATAATAATCAAGTTAAAAGTTTTTAATAAAAAATATTAAAAAATGAAAAAATTTTAAATAATTTTAATAGTGTAACATTTTCTTTTATCAAATGAATAATTAACTACTGTTACTAGCTTTACTCAACTTATTAATTACCATTTATTTTGTAGGATCATATTTTTAATTTCAATTATGTACTATTACTCATTTAATTTATTCTATTTCTCAAAAATTAATCTGTTGATATTTATTAAACTTTAAAACACAGATGCCAAAGTTAATTTTTTTAAACAAGATCATAAATACTTTTACATATTTAATTTAGTTGGCTTTCTTACCATTTAAATGCAGTTATTGGATGGAAATTTATTCTAAATAAGAATGTATTATAAGGGGAAGAAAATAATTTTGATAAACAGATTGTTATTCAACCAGACCTTCTTATATATATAATTTTTGAAATAATAAAGTAAAAATTAAGAGTTTAGTTTCTATGTGCTTATAGTATAATTTTTTTTAAGAATTATTCAATCATATATTATTACATTAAAAGTAGTTGAGACTCAAATGAAACTTGAAAAGTTATCCAAATGAGATGATTTGATTATATGTATAAAAGTTTTACTTCAATGCATAAAAATTAAAGTAAAAATTTAAATATGTTTTAATAATGCAATAATATATAATTAAAGATCCTAAAAAATAATAAAAAAGTTTAGTTTTGATACACTAAACGTCTAAAGAGTTCACACTATAATCAATCAAATATTTACTTTTAGATGATTTTTCAAGTAGTGAGCAGAAGTTATGATGTGAGCTTATATAATTAAATGATTGTGTAAAATTTTTTATATCCGCAATGCATTTAGATTAAATCCATGACTAAATGAGTGTATAACTATAATGTGTAAAGAAATTTTATAATTATAAATAACAAATCTAAACTCTTGATAAAAATAATAAAAAAAAGAAAAAAATACTAACTATCTTATTCAGTCCCTCAAATTTAAAATATCAGATATTAGTCCCTTAAATTCTATAGATGGGGATAATTAGTTTTCTGTCAATTATTGTTTAACTGTTAATAGAAATATCTATGTATTCTGTTAATTTATATATATATGTTAATTTTACCTGGGTAACTCCCACTTTTCTATTTTACGTAGGATAAATAACAACTTAAAGTGAATTTTTTTTTCGAGGTATGAGAAGAATAAAAAAAGATAAACAACTTTGTTGATGGACAAGTTATTACAAGATTAAAATTAATAATATAATTATATAAATTAACAGTACATATAAATAAGTTACATGATATAACTTAAATGATAATTTTATTTAAAGATTTACTTATTCATATTTATAAAACTTTCAAAATTAATATAGAATTTTCTAAATTTAAAAGATTAATTATCCTTCCTTATAAACTTGAGCGACTTAGTTGAAAAAAAAAAGGAAGTGCTCGTCTCTGAGGGAAACAGAGTCAAGAGAACTGGCGCAGGCATAGAGGGAGAGAAAAACACGAAGTTATATAACATCAGAACGAATAAAGAAAGAAAGACAGAAAGAAATAAGCGCCAGATACAAATATCCTCGCTCTCTGTCTTTTCAATTCCGTCATAACAGTGTTGCAAAAACGCAAAACACAAGATTTTCTGTTCCCAAAAACCCAATACACTTCCCATATCATCTCTTCTTCTCAATCTCTATTCTTCGATTAGCACCTCCAACGAATTTCTCGCCGATCTATCCTTTCTCTCGTATCCTCTCTTCATTTTCTCGGTAATTATCTCGTCCCGCTTCTTCCTTCTCGTGGTTTTCACTCTTCTCCATCAACCATTAACGTTCCACAGAGTCTCACTCTCGCTGTGTGTTTTTTACGTTCGTGAATGTGTTCTTTGGATGTTACTCTTGTTTCGATAAAACCCTACATTTTTCTTCGGTTTGTGATTAATTTTTTTGGTTGTTGTTTTGTGAATTTGTGGAATTTAGGGTTTTTGAATTGGAGCTGGGAATTGAGGAGCTGAAGCATGTGCAGCATGAGCATCAATAGCCCCGGCGAAGTGTGGAATTAGGGTTTGCAAGTTTTTTCTTTGTGTGCGAAGGTTGGGGAGGTTTTTTTTTTGTTCTTCCATGGGCGATGGAGGAGTGGCGTGCATGCCTTTGCAGCAGCAGCAGCATGTTACGGAGAAGGCACTTTGCGGAGCCAGCAATGGCAGTGGGTTCAATTCTAAGTTGGTCAAGGTTGCTGATGGCGCCGAGAGGAGGAGGAGGAAGAAGAAGAAGAAGGTGGTGAAGTTGAAGAAGAAAGTGGTGCCATTGGCGAAGGAGGAGGTTGGACTTGGAGGAGCTGGGAATAGTGAATTGGCAGTGGACAGAGTGTGCAATGGTGTTGAGAGTGGCGAAGTGGAAGAGGGTGAATTGGGGACTTTGAATGAGCTGGAGAACGGGGAGTTTGTGCCTGAGAACCTGCCACCACCGCCGCCGCTTCCACCTCAGCGAAGAAGTAAGATTGAGAACGGGGAGAGAGTGTGTGGAAGGGGGAGGAAGGAGAATGTGGAGAGAGGTCGCAATGGCATGAAGGATGAAATTGAGAAGGGTGAGTTCATCCGGATAGGTGGCATAGGGGAGACATGGGGAAGGATGATTACGGTTACAGCAGTAGGAGCCGTAGGTACCAGTCTGGAAGGGACAAAGGGTGGAAGTGTGAACTTGAAAGGACCCCGCTATCTGGGAGATATGCCGGTGATGATTTCTTGAGAAAGAAGGAATTGAATAGAAGTCGGGGTGGGAGTCAGCGTGGTAAGAGTACTCCCAGGTGGGAGAATGGACAAGAGAGAAGTGTAAGGCTCTGTTCCAAGATTGTGGATGAAGAAAGAAATGAACATACTGATGCTAGAAATGAGCACAGCAATGGTAGGTACCATGCGCGGGATCACTCTTCTGGAAGTCGGTTGAAGAGGCATGGTAATGATTCCGACGGCTGTGATCGGAAGCAGTATGGAGATTATGCTGGTTTGAAAAGCCGAAGGCTTTCTGATGATGGCTCGCGCCATGTTTATTTGGAGCACTATTCTCGTCACTCTGTGGAGAGATCTTATAGAAGTAGTTCTTCAAAATTATCAGCAGACAAGTATTCTTCTAGGCATCATGAATCTTTGTCTGGTAGACCAGGTTATGACAGGTACGGACGTAGCCCTGGTCATTCTGAGCGATCACAGCATGATCGAGCCAGGTGTTATGACCATAAGGAGTGCGCTCTGGCATGCCGATCACCCTATGGCAGGGATAAATCTCCATATAGCCGTGAGAAATCTCCTCATGGTCGAGAAAAATCTCCTTATGATAGGAATAGAAGTCATCACCATGACCATAAATTAAGGAGTCCTGCTCATGCTGAGCGATCCCCACAAGATCGTAGTCGGCATCATGATCGTGGGGACTGTAGGCCAAATTCAGTAGAGAGATCCCCGCTTGATCGATCTAGGCAAAATATTCATGGAGAAACTAGTAGCAAAACCACATCAAGTGAAAAACTGAACTTGAATCATAGTTGTAAGGATGAAGAGAACCACATCCAAAAGGAGTCAAATGTTTCAAGTATAGAATCTCATGGTGAAAGAAATGTGCATGATACCAATGGGTCTATTGACAAAGACATCTGCAGTGAACCTGAAAAGGAACAGCAGTCCAGCAGCCCAAATGTAAGCTCCAAAGCCTCTCCTTGCTTGGAGCTGCCTCCTGAGGAGCTGCCTTCTATGGAAGAAGACATGGATATATGTGATACCCCTCCACATGTCCCTTTGGTGTTGGATTCATCATCAGGGAAATGGTTTTACCTCGATTATAGTGGCATAGAACATGGACCTTCTAAACTGTCTGACATCAAGGCCCTTGTTGATGATGGTGTACTAATGTTGGATCACTTTATAAAGCACTCAGATAGCGACAGGTGGTTAACTGTTGAAAATGCAGCATCACCATTGGCAGCTCTGAGTTTTCCGTCAATTGTGTCAGACAGCATAACCCAGCTCGTAAACCCTCCAGAGGCTCCTGGTAATCTTTTGGCAGATACTGGAGATACT
This sequence comes from Dalbergia oliveri, assembly GCA_030441495.1. Taxonomy (NCBI): domain Eukaryota; kingdom Viridiplantae; phylum Streptophyta; class Magnoliopsida; order Fabales; family Fabaceae; genus Dalbergia; species Dalbergia oliveri. The sequence goes on from JAMLFY010000011.1 coordinate 13,652,213, forward strand.
GTTCAATCTGGTCCAGCGAATTTTCAGGAAATGCGGCCCCTTTGCTGCAGCCAATTATATGCCCTGATGACAGTGTGCTTGCATCGGAAATTTTGGAGGACCTCCACATCGATGAAAGGGTTGGAGTCCTGTTAGAGGGTTATGATGTCATTCCTGGAAGGGAGCTTGAGGCAATAAAAGGTATTTTGTCCTGGCAATAGTATTTGTGAGGATTTCTTTTTAAAAAGTAATAGAAAAGAATTCAATATCAACCTGTAATTTTTCTCCTGTTTGCTGCAATATCTTATCTTTATGAACTTGTCTATTTTGATTGTCTTGCAGAAGCTTTGCAATTAATTTTGAATATGCAAAATGGGAGGGATTGGGAGACTATGAAGGTATGTAATTGCTGGGGAGTGCTTCCCCATTTTCTTCTTTTATCCTATTTTTTCTTCAAATATAATAATTCATTATTCATGTCATAAAGATTCGATAAAAAATTTTACGTTGGCTATTGACGGCCTAACACAACCCTCCTCTTTTACCCTGGCTTGGGACCGGCTATGTAAATATATTTTCAATAAAGCACAGCATAGGCAGTGTCATTGTTGTTGTAATAATTCATTATTCATTTTGGATTGTATTTGTTCATCCAAAGGTGCCATGAACTGAGAAAAATTTTATGGTTAGCTTTGATTTAAGCATTATTTGGGGTTCTAGTAAAAGGAATGGTCCTTTTGTTTTTTGGGTTGGGGGGGGGGGGTTCTGTTAGGTGATAAATGGCAAAAATTGAGGCTTTTTTGGGTGGTGTTAGCCTCACTAGGTCACACGTGGTGGTTTAGTATGCACTGCATCTTTACAAGTGCTATTGTTAATTTGCGATGGTATAAATTTTTGGATTTATTTATACATTGCAATCAGATTAGGTTAATAAATTTGACTTATATTTTAGAAAAAAATGCTTATTGATATGAACCACTGAGGTTTCAAACCAAGTTGTATTTTTCTTTTGGCCATATATTGAACTTAAATAGTGATATCATTCATCTTGTTATGCAACCAAAATTAGTTTGTGTTGGTTTTTGCACTTTATCTGCAGAGGTTCAAAAAGCAAATGGATATGCACCTAGAGTTATATGCTCCATAAGAAGTTTTTTCTTGTCGATGTTCAGGTTTTCCTTGGCATGATAATTGCCCTAGCATAGAATGTGATTCAAGAATTGATTTAGCATCAAGAGAATCTGAGTCTCAGTTAGATATGCCTTCTGACAAGGATAATGGTTTTGCCTTTGGTGTCCCTGGTCACTGGTTTTCTGCTCAGTGGTCTTGCAAAGGTGGTGACTGGATGAGGAATGATGATGCCCAAGATAGATATTGTAGGAAGAAACTTGTCCTAAATGATGGGTTTTCATTATGTCAAATGCCTAAGTTTGGATGTGAGGATCCTCGCTGGCCTCAAAAAGATGACTTGTATTATCCTTCTCACAGCAGGAGGCTTGATCTTCCTCTTTGGGCTTTTTGTACTGATGAGTGGGTTGATTGCAGTGCTGTGAGCAGACCGGTTCAAAGTAAGCTTTCTTCTGCTGTTAGAGGAGTGAAAGGAAATGTTCTTTCAGTGGTCAGGATAAATGCTTGTGTTGTCAAGGACCGGGATCCCATGTCTGTGAGTCACGCCACAAGACCCGAGGCAAGGATAGATATCATTCAAGGTCAGCTCGGCCTTTGTCTTCGGCCAGTGATAGCAAGAGATCATCAACTGAAGAAGATTCTCAGTCAAAAGCTGTTAATGATTATAGTTCTCAAGCCTCTTGCAGGAGCATGGAATTCATTAATGTTCCTAGAGATCATCTCTGTACTGTCAGTGACTTACAGTTACATTTGGGTGACTGGTGTTATCTTGATGGTTCTGGGCGGGAAAGAGGGCCTTTGTCATTTTCGGAGCTGCAGCTTCTAGTAGACCAGGGAATTATCAAAAAGTATAGCAGTGTGTTCAGGAAATGTGATAAACTCTGGGTTCCTGTTACCTCATCTGCAGAAACTTCTGATGTCAGTCTCAGGAACCACCAAGAAAACAGTCCAGTGTCTGGTGAATGTTCTGGACATCCATCAAAGCAAACTTGTGGTGTTTCACTCAGTGAATCTTTCACTAATGCAAATTTGTTTAACAGCTTACACCCTCAGTTTGTTGGTTATACACGTGGGAAGCTACATGAATTGGTAATGAAATCATATAAAAGCAGGGAAATTGCTGCCGCCATAAATGAGGTTTTAGATCCCTGGATTAATGCAAGACAACCAAAGAAAGAAATCGAGAAACAAATATGTTGGAAATCAGGTACCTTTTTATTATTGACGGCTATCCTTGTATTTCATCCAGTTCAGATACTTGCATTGTGATGCATAAACCTTCACTCAATTTGAAAGGTACACCGTTTTGATTTGTTTGTTCCCCCTTCAGCTGTACTGCTTTATGTGCATTGCTTTAATATCATATGGCTTCTAAACTTTTTGGCTTGATGCATGTGGAACACTTTAAGGTAAGCTTATTGGTTTGAAAATTTGCTCCTCTAACCAACATTTCATGCTTTCATGTCCAGCACTGGGGTTTATACATTATATGTGATGTGGCTATACAAACAACTTTCATTCCAGTGGGCTTCTGTTGAATTTTGTTGATTTGTTTTTCTTGGTTTGTGTATGTGTGTTGGGCATGTAAATTGCAGTTGATTCAGGTGCTTCCAAAAGAGCGTGGACGCTGGTTGGTGATAGTGAAGAGGACAGTGATTTGGAAGATGTCAGCGTGACTATTGGGAAGGATGAATCCAATTTTGAGGACCTATGTTGTGATGCTAACTTCTTTGGAAAAGAAAGCGTCATCAGTGGTTCTGAGGCGGGTAGCTGGGGCTTACTGGATGGTCGTATATTGGCAAGAGTCTTCCACTTTTTGAGATCTGATTTGAAGTCCCTAGTCTTTGCATCCGTGACTTGCAAACACTGGGGGGCTTCTGTAAGGTTTTACAGAGAAGTCTCAAGACAGGTCAATTTGTCATCCTTGAGTCATTCTTGCACTGATCCAATATTGTGGAACGTTATGGTAGGTTTGGTGGATATATATTTCCATTTATCATTATCAGGAATGTTCCCTTGTCTTATTCTTCTAATATCATTATTTGCTTGCAGAATGCGTTTGAGAAAGAAAATATCAAATCTATGAGTCTAATTGGTTGCACCAATATTACTGCTGATATGCTTGAGAAAGTACTTCTTTCATTTCCTAGTATATCTACAATAGACATTAGAGGCTGCAGCCAGTTTGGAGAGCTGACTGCTAAATTTACCAATGTAAAATGGATCAAAAGCAAAAGTTCACGTGTAGGTAAAATTGAGGAGCCACATAAAATCAGAAGCCTTAAGCAAATTACTGAACAAACCTCATCTGTTTCCAAGGCCAGCAGTTTATGTGTTCGGGATGATTTTGGTGAGCTGAAGGATTATTTTGCTAGTGTGGATAAGAGGGACTCGAAGCAATTATTCCGTCAAAACTTATACAAGCGATCAAAATTATATGATGCCAGAAGGTCCTCTTCTATTCTATCTAGGGATGCTCGTACAAGACGGTGGTCAATTAAGAAATCTGATACTGGTTACAAGAGGATAGAGGAATTTCTTGCTTCAAGACTGAGGGAAATCATGAAGGCAGACTCCTGTAATTTTTTTGTGCCTAAGGTACAGCAGTAAGTTCTGTTTAAGTCATCATGATGGAGATGCAATTTGTTTTTCATGATTTCTTATATTTTGGTATTTCTTTGGTTTATAGGTTGCAGAAATTGAGGCTAAAATTAAAACTGGTTATTACAGTGGGCATGGGTTGAGCTCTGTCAAGGAGGACATTGGTAGAATGTGCCATGATGCAGTAAAGTAAGTTCCTGTTTTATGTTTCCCCCTTTAACTTGAGGGAAGGAGATTATGTAATTTTTTTCTGTTGCTATGGTTTTTCTGTTTGATTCTTGGCTACTGCTTTCGTCCAAGATTGTATTGGAGGTTATGCATCCTGATCTTTTCTTCAAAATTTAGAAAATTCTATGTTGTGTGTGGGTGCCTCTGTTTATGGATTAGTTCATGCAGCACATTTTTCTTGGGTCATGTCATGTGAAGGGTGTTTGTCTCATCTGACAACTTGTTCTTTTTATTTCTCTTATCATTTATGTAATTATTAATGTATGCAAACAATTGCTGATTACAGAGCAAAGAATCGGGGTGATGCTAGTGATGTGAATCATGTTATCACATTACTTATTCAGCTTGCAACACGGTTGGAAGAAAGTTCTAAATATGTGAATGACAGAGATGCACTATTGAAGTTATGGGGAAGTGATTCACCGATGGAATTCTGTTCTACTTCCTCCAAGTATAAGATGAATAAATTGATGAATGAGAGGAAGTATAGGAGTAATGGAACACGGGGTGGTTTGGATAATGGAGAGTATTCCTCTGATTGGGAAATTAGGAGGTCTTTATCAAAGTTGAATAAAAAATCAATGGACTCTGAGAGTGAGACATCTGATGACCTTGATGGGTCTTCTGAAGATGACAAGAGTGACAGTGACATTACAACCTCTGGCACTGAAAGTGACCAAGATGTCCATTCAGAAAGTCGAATTGGGGAGTCAAGAGGAGATGGAAATTTCGCACCTGATGATGGGATGGATTTCATAACTGATGAGCGTGAATGGGGAGCTCGTATGACCAAAGCAAGTCTGGTTCCTCCTGTCACTCGAAAATATGATGTCATTGATCAATATATCATTGTAGCTGATGAGGAGGATGTGCAGAGGAAGATGCGGGTTTCATTGCCAGATGACTATGCAGAGAAGTTAAGTGCACAGAAGAATGGAACTGAGGAGGCTGATATGGAATTGCCTGAGGTGAAGGATTACAAACCTAGAAAGCAGCTTGGAAATGAGGTTATTGAGCAAGAAGTTTATGGAATTGATCCCTACACACACAATCTTTTACTTGATTCTATGCCAGAGGAGTTGGATTGGTCTCTACAAGAGAAGCATTTGTTTGTAGAAGACATACTCCTTCAGACATTGAATAAGCAAGTTAGGTATTTTACTGGAACTGGAAACACTCCAATGAGCTACCCTTTGCAGCCTGTTATTGAAGAAATTGAAAGGTGCGCTGAGGAGGCATGTGATGTAAGGATGGTGAGAATGTGTGAAGGGATCATAAAAGCCATTGACAGTCGTCCAGATGACAAATATGTTGCTTACAGAAAGGTATATGCTTTTTTTTTTCATTGTTTCTTCTTCTTCTTCTTTTTTTAATGTGAAACACTAACCAAAAAGTAATCTTCCACTGGTTTTGTGTGTTCAAGGTGATGTCTTCTCAGTTTGTTTTTGCTTTTGTACTAATATTTTTCCTGTTCTGTAACAATCTGTTGATCTGGATCATGTAGGGGCTTGGTGTTGTTTGCAACAAGGAAGACGGCTTTGGTGAAGATGATTTTGTTGTGGAGTTTCTGGGAGAGGTATGGCTTTGTCCATGGAACTTAGCCTAAGCATGTTCATTATTGATTCCTTACTTTGTAAACTGTACATGCTTCCTCCTACATTGGCTAATAACTGGTTTCCAGTATGATGTTAAATATCTATGCAATAATATATACACTAGAGAGTAGAAAATTTGTGGACGTGATTGTTGTATATTCTAAATGATTTAAGTGCTTGTGATCTGTCGGTACAAATCTAGGCGTTCCTGTGTTAAACATTTGAAATTTACATACAGGTTGTTATCTTTATTCTTTATTTACTGTATGACATTTTAGATTGTTTGATTTTCTAGTTTTAGTCAAGGATCTGGATTATTTCTTTCTGGCTTTGCCGGTTGAAATATTGCACAGAATGCGAATTGGACAATAGATGCTTTTATATGAGCTGTTTTTTTCTTCTGAATCAATGTGCTATCATGGTTTAGTGTATCCTTACATGAGACTATCTTGTTTCAAAAACCTACTGTATGTTTTGATTAGCTTATTTTGGATTCAAAACAGCTTATAATATGAAGCTTCTTGAAACAACTTTAAAAAATGGAGAAACTACATTTGAAAAAAGTGATTATTTTTTTCAAAACTATCCATTTTGATTCTGTGATGGTTAGACATGGTTATTTCCCTTATATTGAAATTGTTTTTATTAGGTATATCCTGTGTGGAAGTGGTTCAGAAACAAGATGGTATTCGTTCACTTCAGAAAAATAGTAATGATCCAGCACCAGAATTCTACAACATTTACCTTGAGAGGCCAAAGGTGCTTGTTGCTTCCTAAGACATTTTGTGATTTGAACTTGATATGGTTCTTCTATTAGCTTTCTGCACCTATGTAATCTTGCAATTTACTTGACAGGGTGATGCAGAAGGGTATGACTTAGTTGTTGTTGATGCCATGCATAAGGCTAACTATGCCAGTCGAATATGTCATTCATGCCGACCTAATTGTGAAGCAAAGTATGTTACGTTATCTTCTGCATTTGTTAACTAATATGTTTGCTGAACTGTTAAGAATTTGATACTGATTTGGATTTTTGCAAATTTTTTTACTATTTTAGTGTATTAGCTAATGCTTTCATTTTTGGGCAGCCATGTGTGCTTAAAAGGTCATGCACACTCATTTACTAACTGCATTCATTATAGTTTTTTCTGTACATATCATATCACTCTTTCCTTCATCAATTTCCATAATGTGCATTAAGAATGACACAAAATATTTGCATTTTTACCGAGAGTGAGACTGTGATTCTGTCCCCTGGCATCCTTTGAAAACTCCAGTACATGTTTAAGAACTTAAATGCCAAGTTCTTGAAACTTGAGCACTAGTATTGAATTAAAAAATCAACTTCGGAAGTTGTCACTTCTTTTATTTTGCCCTTCCATCCTGTTTCCGCCTAGAATGTGTTCATTTTCGATATCTGATATAATGGCTTGTTTCTATTTCTGGTCGACAAACTTGTTTGGCAGAATTGCCCCAAGTCATTAATTAATGGCTTAATATTTTTCTTGGAAAGGAGGACCTAAAGTATTAAGGTTGAAGGGTTAAGTAATTGTTAGAATTTGTAAATATCTATAATTAGGAGTATTATATCTGTAATTAGGGAAATTATATATTTGTAATTATGGTGTATTTATTGCACAACATCTATATATACTTCTCCGTTGTGTAATTGAAACACACGGATTCATCCTATGATTCTCTCTCTTTCTCGTTCTAACATGGTATCGAGAGCCTTAGTGAAAAGAAACTCGAATCCGTGCTATTAGGGGGACCCACCTCTGGTGAATTTTTTGCCACGTGTCCTCCTTCCAGTTGTTCGGATCCTTTTTCCCCTCTTTGTTGGCGTTTTTCCGTTGCCGCCACTGTCCACCGCCCTTCTTCACCGCTAGCGACTTTTCCGCCCTTCACCCTCTGACCCCACCCCCAGCGTCGCCCTTCCCTACGCGGCCTGCGGTGGTCCAGTCCCATTTGACCACCGACGCGCCACCACACGCCCTTGGTCCAGCGCGGCACCGTCACCCGTCCTTCTCCACCCGCGTGTAGGCGCGTCCAGCGGCTTTTCCCGTTCTACCACCGCCAAACTCGTGACGCCCTCCCCTTTCTGGAATTGCTGCCTTTTTGCCATCCGTGCACTTTGCCGACGTCGTATTTTGCAAATACCGCTTCGCCCTTGTATTCTTGTGACCCATGGTTGTCGACAACTCTTCCTTCGATGATAAGAGTGTTCCCAAGGCTGAGCCTCCAACATTCACTAGTTGTGTTAGTGTGCCTCTTTCCACTGACAAACTTGATGACAACAACTATGATACTTGGGCATCTGACATCAAACTTTGGTTGATAGGATAAGACTATGCCGGCCACCTCACCACGAAGGCTATAGACATCTCTGGTTGAGCGCCCCGTTGGGTTAAGATTGATGCCCGCTTGTACCATTCTCAAGTCCACCATTGCTCCTTCCATCAAACTTCGGGCCCATGTCACTTGTGAATCTTTGGCAGGCGAAGACCCTCTTCACCAATGACACTCAACGTCTCTTCGTGTTTGTCAGGATCTCATGGGTATCATTGCTCCTTGCTAGCTTGATGGTTCTATGTCCTCTTATTTGGGTAAGATTCACGTGCTTTCCATGACTTCAATGAACTCTTGCCCCGCTGATACCCTGGAGAAGGAACTGGAGCAATGTAGCTCTTTCTTTATGCTCTTGGCCCTTTATGGTTTACCTTCAGAGTACTCTACTACTCGTGATCAGCTTCTGGGATCACCAACTATGCCTACTCTCTCCATGGTGTCTGCTCTCCTTCGAGTTCTCGCCAAACCACCCACGAGTTGCTCCTTCCTCCGACCTCGATTGATACCTCTGCACTCGTCACGCAGAGTACCGGCCATGGCTTTCGGAAGTCCCGCCCTAAGTGTGATCACTGCAGAAGTTAAGCCACACCATTGATCGCGTTACACTTTGCATCCTCATTTGCGCCCTTCTATTAATGTTGCTCAAGCTAGTGTTCCTACGACCTCGAACTCACCTGCTTCACACGAGCCGTCTCTCAGCGACTTGCTAATTTTCTAAAGTGGTTTGACCAACGTCAGTCTGGTTCCACGCCTTTGTTGCACACATTGGTAATTCTTTTGCTTGTCTTTCTCAGTTGGCCTCCTTGGGTCCTTGGGTTCTTGATTCAGCGCCACTGACCATATCTCCTGTAATAAAGCTTTATTGTCCACACTTTCTATTTTGGATATTTACCTATTGTCAATTTAGCCAACGGTTCTCACACAGCAGTCTCACGGGTGGGCATGCCCATCCCCTACCTTCCTTATCAGTTGATTCTGTCCTTTATGTTCTTGGTTCTCCATTCAACCTACTCTCTATTTATCGGTTAACCAAAGCCCTTAAGTGTGTTATTTCATTCACTGAAGATTCTGTTTACTCAGATCTACACGGGACGGATGATTGGCACTGATGTGAGTCTCGTGGCCTCTACTGGCTTCGCCTCCGTCAAGTGTTTGCTCCCTCACCACCGATCCTCTCACCCTCCATGCCCAGTTAGGTCATCCCACCCTTGCCAACTTGCAGCGCATGGTGCCTAGCCTGTCCAAACTATCCAGTTTGCCTTGTGAATGGTGTCAACTTGGGAAACACATGCGGAGTCATTTTCCTGATAGTGTTAGTAGTCGAGCTGTGTTTCCCTTTACTTTAGTTCATTCAGATATTTGGGGTCCTAGTCGCACGGTGTCTAGTTTAGGATTTCGTTATTTTGTTACATTTATTGATGACTATTCTCGTTGTACTTGGTTATTTACTGAAACACAGGTCTAGTTGTTTTCGTTTTTACCAAATTTTATCAAGAAATAAAAACTCATTTTGGTGTTCCTATTCGCACTTTACAAAGTGATAATGCAAAAGAATATTTGTCTCATGATTTTCAGCATTTTTTAGCTTCTCATGCATTTTTCACCAAACGTCCTGTCTTATACAACTCAAATAATGGGTTGCTAGCGCAAGAACCGTCATCTTGTTGAAACAACACGTACTTCTTCAGTCATGTCCCTTTCGCTTTCTGGGATGTGTTTTAACGCATGTTATTTAATTAATCGCATGCCCTCCTCGTTTTGGGTTATCAAGTTCCCCACTCCATCTTATTTCCCCATGACCCCTTCCATTCCCCCCCACACACACGCACACATTTTTGGGTCCACTTGTTTTGTTCACAACTTAACTCCTGGTTTTGACAAACTTTCTACACGTTCACTTAAATGTGTTTTTCTTGGTTACACTCGCTTCAAAGGGTTTTCTGTTTCTCTCCTACTCTGTGTCGTACCTTGTCTTCGTGGATGTTACCTTTTTTGACACTATTCCCTTCTTTGAGCCTTTTGACCATCCTGCCTCCCGCTTCTGAGGAACTCCCGCTTCCCGTGCTCCCTATGCCTTTGCCACCCCTTATCCCTACACCTATGCCTCGTCCCCTTAAGGTCTACCATAGTCGAACCCTCAACTAGCTGAGCTTGTCTCACCTCAACCACCCATTGCACCTATCTCCCACCCCACTACTCTGCTCCTTCCTCCAGCCCCTCTTGGCTAATGAGGACTCTCCTCGGTGCCCGATCCTCCGTCACCTTCCGCTCTGCCCTCTTGCACCTTAATCTTCACATTGTCATTTGTAAAGGTATTCGTTCCACTTGTAACCCATCTCCTCACTATGCGTTTTGAGTTACCATCGTCTCTCTCTTTATTATGCTTGCAAGTGAGGCCTTCTCTCATCCTCGATGGAGACAAGCTATGATTGATGAGATGTGTGCACTTCAGACGTGGTACCTGGAACTGGTGTCTCTCCTCTGGGTAAATCTATAGTTGGTTGTTGATGAATTTTTACGGTTAAGGTGGGGCCTAATGGCCAAATTGATCGTCTTAAGGCCCGTCTTGTTGCAAAAGGTACACTCAAATATTTGGTTTGGATTATGGTGATACTTTCTCCCCGTTGCCGAGATGACTTCTGTTCGTCCGTTTCTCTATGGCGCTATGCGTCATTGGCCTCTTCATCAGTTGGATATTAAGAATGCCTTCCTCCATGGTGATCTTGAAAAGAGGTTTATATGGAGCAAACTCCTGGGTTTGTTGCTCAGGGGAGTCTGGTCTGTTTGTCGTCTTCGAAAATCACTGGATGGTCGTAAGCAATCTCCTTGGGCTTGGTTTGGAAGGTTCTCCACGTGGTTTAGTTTGGTATGACTCGGAGTGAGGCTGACCATTCTGTGTTTTACCGTCATACTCAGAGAGGTTGCACCTACCTAGTTGTGTATGTTGATGACATTGTCATTATAGGGAGTGACACTCATGGCATAGCACAGATCAAACAGCACCTATGCAATCACTTCTAGACCAAGGATCTTGGCAAACTCATACTTCCTAGGCATTGAAGTAGCACAGTCCAAAGATGGCATAGTTCTCTCTTAGAGAAAATATGTTGTTGACATTATAGAGGAAACAGGTTTACTGCTGCAAAACCTTTGATATTCCTATGGATCCTAATGTCAAGCACCTCAAATTAGGGGAGCCACTATGTGACTTTGGGAGATATAGAAGATTGGTTGGGAAATTGAACTATCTCACAATTACTCGTCCAGACATTTCTTTCGCGGTAAGTATGGTTAGTCAATTCCTAAACTCACCATGTGAAGCTCACTGGATGCTGTCATGCGTATTCTGAAGTATGTCAAAGGAGCCGCAGGGAAGGGCCTTATTTACGAAGATAAGGGGCATACTGAGATAATTGGATATTCTGATGTAGATTGGGCAGGATCCCTTCTGATAGGCGTTCCACCTCTTGGGTCCTGGACACTTATCGGAGGTAATCTCATCTCCTGAAAGAGTAAGAGCAACTGTAGTTGCACGGTCTAGTGCTCAGAGTCCGTGCCATGGCCTCAACCACATGTGAGCTTATTTGGCTCAAGCAACTCCTCAAAGAACTTCAATTGGGGAAACCAAGGACATGACACTTGTTTGTGACAATCAAGCGCTTACACATTGCCTCAAATCCAGTTTTCATGAAGGACCAAACACATTGAAGTTGATTGTCACTTCATCAGAGAAGATTCTATCTGGAGACATCACCAGGAGCTTTGTCAATTCAAATGACTAATTGGCAGATGTTCTCACCAAGTCATTGAGAGGTCCTAGAATAAGTTACTTATGTAACAAGTTAGGTGCATATGATCTATATGCTCTAGCTTGAGGGGGAGTGTTAGAATCTGTAAATATCTATAATTAGGAGTATTATATATGTTATTAGGGAAATTATATATTTGTAATTATGGTGTATTTATTGCATAACATTTATATATACTCTCTCCGTTGTATAGTTGAAGCACGGATTCATCTTATGATTTTCTCTCTTTCTCTGTTTCTGAACAGTAACTAGTTATGTTTGTTCATTTAAGGTTTTGGATGTTTAGTTGTACTGTTATGACTAAATGGCCGTATTTTGTTCCTTTAGTTTAATTAGAATTTTATAAGTTGCTTGTTGACAACAAATTTTTAGTAGTTAGTTGTTTGGGTGATTACGGATACAAGTATCATATCAGATATGATACGATGTGTGGATAATCTATAATGTGGTTGCACTAGGGTATCTTAACTAAACATCTAAATTTTATATATATTTATGCATGTATATATATTAAAATACATTTATATGATTCATAATATCAAGGGGTAAATTGGATTTTCAGCTAGGTTGTTAAAGACGAGTTTTCACTAAAAAATGTTAGGGTAAAGTAAAAACATTAAAGTGAAACGAAAAGATTTAGATGTAGATTTTACATTTTAAGAACTTGTATATATATATATATATATATATATATATATATATATATATATATTGTTATAGCTATATAAAAAATTCAACTCAAATTTAAGTACAAATAACTGATTTCTATAGTATAATGCAAATAGAAGTAGAGGTGTAGAGCAACACAACAACGGTGTGGGCCATGGACAATGTAGAGCAGCAAACCGATAGTGACAGACTATGTGAGGCGAATGACAATGGTTGATTAATGTAGTTGTATAGTGTGTTCTCTGATAGAAAATGACCATGAAACTTCTTTTTTTGCCCTAATAGATTGGGTTAACTCATACCCAAGCCCAATTTGTAGACCCCGAAACCCATTAAACCAACAAAAAACCAACCTTTGACTCAAATACATGAAAAATGTAAAATCATTCCCTAAAAACGATTTTTTAGGATTTTAACGCTTTGAAGCGCTTTTTGAAAGGATTTTACCCCAATTTGATTTTAACTAGTTTTTGTGGCTTCAAAATGTAAAATCTAAAGAGTTTACATTTTGAAATGAAATTTTAGATTTATTCCAGCCACTTGCTGTTATAGTGAAAACTCCATATCAAATTTGTGCTCAACTAAACAACAGTTTAAATTGCTGGATTCCTTCCTCCCAATTCTCCCTGTCCTCAAAATCCCCCATCCTCTTCCCTATCTCTCTTCCTGAAGTTCCCTGTTCTTTCCTTCTGCCCACTCAACTCCCCTACCCCTCCTCCATTTCTGCCTTCAATATTGTAATGCCATATTTAGCCCCACTGTAGATGTAGGCAATGAGTCTGAGATTTGATCAGCTGATAAATTCTCTTTTTTAATCATTGATTTTGTGCCGAATGATGCATTTAGAGTATTTATTCATTAGGTGATGTGTATAATATTAGGGTGCTATGACTGCCATCCCTTTTACATTTTCAAAGTATTGTATCATTTTTGGTAATTACCCATTGTCTTTTCCTTTTGTATTTTCAGAGTTACTGCTGTTGATGGTCATTATCAAATTGGTATTTATAGTGTTCGTAAAATTCAACATGGTGAGGAGGTCACTTTTGATTACAATTCTGTTACAGAGGTTTGATCTTCTGCCTCCCAACCTTCTCTATTCCAAAGGAAAAATGTATCTGCTGTGTATATTTGTCTAATGAATTTCTGCTCTGTCTATCTGTAGAGCAAGGAGGAATATGAAGCATCAGTTTGTTTGTGTGGGAGCCAAGTTTGCCGTGGGAGCTATCTGAATCTGACTGGTGAAGGGGCTTTTGAAAAGGTTTGTACTTGGGAAATCTTTAGATTTTAGGTACTCTGAATTGATAAAAGGAGAGAATTAATGAAGGAAGTATATGTGAAATAGTCTTTGTACTGGTGGCTGGTGTCAGGCACTTTGTTTAACACCAATTGGATACTCCTAGCTCATTCTACAACCTTTAAGATGGAAAATCTTTGACGTACTAAGAAAAGATAGAAGGTTGAAATCAAGGAAGGACGTGTATTTCAAAATAGTCTCAGTATTAGAATTTTGATGCTGATAAGACACCAGAATAGTTAGGTAACATAGTCTAGGATTTGTGGATACAACATAGGTATTTGTGTTTTGATGTTAATCTTTTTTCTAACTTTATATTTGGCATCCTTGCTGTGTCATGTTCTCTAACTTCTAAACTTTTCTCTTTCTCCAATCTCCATGTCCATCCTGCATCATATCTGCCCATGGAGATAACGTAGGATAAGTGTAATAACCAAATTCTTATTATACTTTAAATTGTTTGGTCACTTTTGCTGTTGACTGGAGTATGTCGTCTATTCTCCCAGGTACTGAAGGAGTGGCATGGAATTCTTGATCGTCACTATTTGATGCTAGAAGCTTGTGAATTAAACTCCGTGTCTGAAGAGGACTATAATGACTTGGGAAGAGCTGGTTTAGGCAGTTGTTTGCTTGGAGGTCTTCCAGATTGGCTAGTTGCATATGCAGCTCGCCTGGTATGTGCCTTGCTTCTACTGTGTTGTGTCAGTGTTTTTCAGTTTTTGCTGTTATTTTAACATTTTTTTGTGACACCTGTGCTCTGGTATAGGTGAGATTTGTTAATTTTGAACGAACTAAACTTCCTGAGGAAATTCTAAAGCATAATCTGGAAGAAAAAAGAAAATTCTTCTCAGATATATGTCTCGAAGTTGAAAGGAGTGATGCAGAGGTTCAGGTGGGTTCTCTGTTTCTCTTCACATGCTTCATTATCACGAGAAGACAAGTCTAAATGACATTTATTTCCTTTAACCTGTCTTCTGTATGATTCAGGCTGAGGGTGTGTACAACCAGAGGCTTCAGAATCTTGCTGTCACACTTGACAAGGTGATTGTGCAGCCCTTTGCTTGGTATTTGCTGCCTTGTTATGTAGTTTTTAATGAAGATAGAAACAATTTGGATTCAAAATAATCTAAATGAGAAATGGGAAAGCTTAAATTTACTGCGAGGAAGATGCATGGAATGGCATGGCAGTTTATAGATGGTTAAAAACCTGATCTCATGTTCTATGTCAAGCACTTCTCTGTTACATGCTACAGTGTTATTTGAGTTGGATGGTGTCAATTGCACTTTGTACATTCAGATCTGTATAGCTGGATTTTTCCAGTAAATTTTGCTTAAGATGATGTTATTGTTGATCTTTAGTGGGATTTCAGGTAAGATATGTTATGAGATGTATTTTTGGTGATCCACGGAAAGCTCCACCTCCTCTTGAGAAGCTCAGTCCTGAAGCAGTTGTTTCCTTCCTCTGGGAAGGAGAAGATTCATTGGTTGAGGAGCTTCTTCAATGTTTGGCTCCTCATGTGGAAGAGTCTACCTTGAATGATCTGAAGTTCAAAATTTGTGCTCGGGATCCTTTAAGTTCTCATGATATTCAAAAGGAGGTTCAGAAATCTCTATTATGGTAAGTACTTCCACTACTACTTTTTTTGTGTATCTTAACTGGGTGGAACATCCAATCTTTACATTCTGTCTTTCTCCCCCTTTCTGAAGGTTGAGGGATGAGGTCCGAAATCTTCCTTGTACATACAAATGTCGGCATGATGCAGCTGCTGATTTAATCCATATTTATGCTTATACCAAGTACTTCTTTAGAATACGGGTAATTTCTTCTATTGATATTGCCTAGAATCTTTGTCATGTAGTTCACTTCTTTCTTCTCATCTTTTAGTTTTGCTGTAAATCTAACAGTTAATATTTCTTCATGCAGGATTATCAAACTATTACTTCACCACCTGTTTATATTAGCCCGCTTGACTTAGGCCCCAAGTACAGTGACAAGTTAGGAGCAGGATTTCAGGAGTACCGGAAGATATACAGTGAAAATTATTGCTTAGGGCAGCTAATTTTTTGGCATAATCAGAGCAATACAGAGCCAGATTGTACCCTGGCTAGAGCCAGCAGGGGTTGCTTGTCATTACCAGACATCAGTTCCTTTTATGCGAAGGTTCAGAAACCTTCACGGCATCGTGTTTATGGTCCGAGGACTGTCAGATCTATGCTGGCAAGAATGGTTAGTTATGTGTGTTTGTGAAGTTCTTAAGTTTCTAGCTTATGCCGTGTTTTCAAGGAAAGTTACAAATAGGAAATGGTTATCCATGGGAATATATTTTGTTTCCATTATTAAAAATCTTTGGTGACAATATAGTTTTGCAACTTAGTCGGAAGTAGTTGTTGAGTTCTGATATGAGGTAGTACCGGAAGTAGTTGTTTTGCAACTTTCTTTGAACACTTATTTCATATAATCTCACTAGCCCATATATGCTTTCGGTGACTTCTACTCTTGTCTGTTGGTTAATAATTTGCTGCTTTGTTTTTCCAGGAGAAGCAGCCCCAGAGACCTTGGCCCAACGACCGGATATGGTCATTCAAAATCTCTCCCAAAATTTTTGGCAGCCCAATGTTAGATGCTGTAATAAATAACTCTCCGCTGGACAGGGAGATGGTTCATTGGTTGAAGCACAGACGTGGCATATTCCAGGCCATGTGGGACCAGTGAAATTTTGCATGGTTTGGGAAGTCGACAGAGCCTTCCTGCTGTGTTTCATCATACAGAACTGCCTCCCTCTTTTAGCGTGGGGGGTCTGTTATTATTAATCCAAATCACCATTCCTTGTTCCTCATTTCCGCCATTCTTGTGTACAGTTTTTCTTATCCTTAGATTTGTAATTCATTTGATTGTAGGGCATTATTTTACTCTAATATGAAATGAAATGAAGGGGCATTATTCATAGTGAATCCTTCTAATGCACGATCCTTATGCATTTTCCCGAGTGATGACTAGAAATTTTAGTTTTTACATGGTCTGAGTTCGCTTTTGAAGACTAATGAAGAATGGAATGCCGAATGCGTAGTTTAACAGAGGAAGAAGGTGATTAGGTGAATGACTTCCAAGGATATTGGTGGCTTGTTTGTATATTGTCGTTTCTCACCTTGTAGGAGGTGGAGTGCTGAAGATGTTTCCATTCTGATTCTGACAACTGTTAGTTGAACAAGGAAAGAAGGAAAAAGGATTGGTACGAAAACCTGGGCCAATTTACAACTGGTGCACTTCTAGTGATATTGCTTGTGATTGGTTGTTGAGGATCACCTCGATGGGGTGGGAAAGAGCTACCACCTATACTCAATCAGCTGTGCTCGCTTTGTTCTGCCTCTGTCGTGTGCTGTTTAGTGGCAATGGCTCCGGCTCCCTTCGCAATGAGGTATGTTGTACAAACTAGAAAGTGGTCATAGGCATCATGAAGTGTTTTAATACGAGATTGAAAATTCTTTCTAACTTTTTAAACTGCCACATTTATTAATGAATAACAGTAAAAATTTTAATATCATTTGGACAATTCACATGCGCGAGTGAAACTTTAAAAGCTAGCATGTGGATTTGGCAAACCTTCCCAAACACCTTTTGTTGCTAAAAAAAAAGAAGTTGAGCTGTAGTGAACGGTGAAAAAAGCCACCTTTCAGAATTGCCAAAAAGTAGAGAGAGAAAGTCTGGCTTTTTTCAAGTTTTTTCCTACACGAGTACCCCCGGTGGTGGGCCTGAGGGTGGTCATACGCTTCCTTCTTCTGAAGAAGCGGACCAACTTCTCCGCAGCACCAAGAAAGTCAAGAAGGATGAAGGCCAGTTTTCGGGATCAGTGGCACTGAAACCGAGACATGAAGGAATGGATGGAGGGTGTTCCAGAGGTGGAGCAGCAAAGCAGAAAGGGAAAGTCAGACAAAGACATGGTGATGGGTTCTCAGAATGGTGAGGATGATTCCTACTATGATTTTGAAGACTCCAGCTCAGAGGATGAGGACTTCGCCTCCATCACGGCACTTGAAGAATTCCTCGATGAGGAGAAAAGGGAGAGACTGCACAAGCTTTGGGGCGGCGCATTGGTTACCATGCTCTCAAAAAGAAGCTGTATAGTTTCTAGGCGAAGACTGAGCCCTACATCTTGACGTGGAAATTGATCATGGAAAAGAAAATAAACCAACGCGCCAATCTAAGCACTAAATTCAGCTAAAAAAATGGGGAAGTCAAACTGTTAAGAAGAAAATGGGGAAAACGAAGACTGGTTTGGTTTTTTTTTAATATTTTTTTTTAAATTTTTTTTTAACTTTTTTTTAATTCTTTTTCAAAACTTAAATACTAATATCTTATGACAGTCATAGAACAAAAAAAAAAACCAACAAAGGGGATTAATAAAAATTGTTAGGTTATTATTTTTCTTTCGTCATTTAAGCTGCCACCATAAACCTGGTTACTAAATATTTTTTTCAAATGTTTTGTGATCGTATTGTGAGGCTAATCCTAGAGAAATTTCATATGGATTATGTTTATTTTATAGACCTATGAATATTTTTTTGTTGATTATGTTAATGTTAATGATTTAATATATTTATTTATATTCTAATTAATCATATGTATATATTTATATATATATTTTTATTATATTCCAGTTTAACCGATAAATCGTTTGAACCTATAAACCTTTGAATCAGTATCTTGATCGGTTCGATTCTGTAATTTTTCTCTTCCTTGAAAATGATTTTTTCTTGATTAGATTCGATGTAAGGAAGATTGATTATGTCTGGGCTCTCACAATGGAGTGCAAAACAAGAATGAGGAGAGACTAATCCCAATAAAGCGGCACGTGCTTTGATATTTTGAGAGACACGGTGAATGATCCTAGAATACTCAGAGTAGGAAGGGGTGATCTCAAGAGTGATGAACACGCGCAAGCCGTAAAGTTTTTATCCGAGGAGCCAAATGAGATGCGAAAAAAGCCAGAAGAATGTTGATCATAACCGTGATGAATAATGTTATTTGCACACCTCTCCCACTCACCTATAGTTTATAAAAAGAGAAGAAAAAGACAAAATAGGGGTTGTTTGTTTTGTTGAAAACAATTTCATTTTAATTTTTAGATTTGTGGAGGAAAAGCTGAAAAAATTGAAAACTAATAACTGTTTTAGTAAAACAAATAGCCCTAAAGTAAAGGTATGGGTATGAATGGTGGCAAAATTGAAAATTTGTCAAAATTTTAACACGTTTGAAAGAATAGAAAAAAAAGTAAGATTTCAAAACCTATGTTTCCTTCTTTTCCCACTATGACACACAAACATTTAAAAAAACAAACATCCCATCCCAAATCTTCCTTAACCGTGAACAATGCCAACAACGCTTTCTCCAAACTCCATCAACAATTTCCGTGAACGCGACGTCGATTGCACTACCACCTCCATCGTTTCTCTCCTCTGCTCGTTATCAACTCATTGGTGATCAATAACTCCATAACGCACCACCTCTTGCCACCACTAGATCTAATGTCTCCTCGTGTTTGCGTGTGTCCCATATCTGTCAGTGTTCGTTCTTCATAGAATTATACTCTTTTTTCTTTCTTTCAAATGTGCTAAAGTTTTGGCAAATTTTCAATTTTGCACTGTTCATACCCATAGCTTTACTTATATTTTGTCTTTTGCTTCTCTTTTCATATGGTGGCTTGGAGAGATGTACAAATAACATTATTCTAATAATGATATTGATGTCCCCACTATTTCTAGAATTTAGCACCCATTAGCTCCCCTTAAAGCCCAATCATCACTGCTAATCCCAATGCGAATATCCCTTAGCCTAAACTCATACTAGGAAACCCAAGCTGTCACATCCTGATAACAATAATATTCTAGTTGTGGGACATGAAGACTCCTTAGACTTTGTGTCTATCATTCCTTGACCCTCATCGACTTCTCTTCCCTATTGAGCCTTAGACATTGAGCCCAAACCAGTTGATGAAGACTTTTATGATATGGACTTGAGCCCAAGCCTATGATCTTCATAGGCCAAACAACAAACATGCCCTTCACACTGGCTGAGATCAGAATGGACTCCCCAAGGGGATGATGCGATGTAGATGGCTTAAGGCCTCCCTCCTTTATCGTTTTTATGATTAATTTCTATTGGAACTATAGAGGTGCCCTAGAGATGCCTTTAGAAGAGCCTTAAAGGAGTATTATTGTCAGTATAAATCAAATTTGGTTGCTCTTTTATAAACTAGATGTAGTGGTGCTTGGCTGTGTCCGTTATCAAAAGTTTGGGTTTTAATTTTTCCACCATTGTTGAAGCTCAAGGTTTCTTTATTTTTTTTGGGGGTATATGGCTCCTTTGGAATGATCCCAACATCTCTATTGATGTCATGACTACTCATATGTAATTTCTTCATGTCAAGATTACTCTTGGTTCAAACTCTACCTGGCTTCTTACGATTGTTTATGCGAGCCCTAGGGAGCCTTCTTAGATTGAAGCCTTCATTGAGATTAGGCAACTTGCTAATTCTATTTCTCTCTTCTAGCTTGTCATAAGAGATTTTAATGAGAATGCCTCTTCCCTAGGGAAAAGGGTGCTGCCCCAGCTAATCTACGCAAGTGTCAGAATTTTGCGAATTGGATTTCTAATTGCAATCTTATTGATCCTGATGCTTTGGGATCCAAGTTTACTTGAAAGACTCTGTCAGCGATGGGAGAGTTAGAGCTTTTGAGCGTCTAGATAGGACTTTCTATAATCATGGTTGGGGTGTTGCATTTGAGGAAGCGGTGGTTAAAACTTTGCCTAGATTTCACTCAAACCATCACCCTCTCTCATTAATTTGGAGGGTATTAGTTTTCCTAATGGCCCTAAACTTTCTCACTTTGAAACTTTTTGGATGATGCACGATAATTTCAGGAAGTTTATCATTGACAGTTGGAATACTAATGGCAATTGGGTCACTTCTGGTCCTGCCCCTCGCTTTCCCTTAAGGATTGGAAGGTGAATACTTTTGATAATATTTTTGCTAGCCAAAGAAGACTTCTAGCCATAATTATAGGCGTAACGTGGGTTTCGACAAACTTGAAATAAATCTTCAAGGGGAGCTCAACCATATTATGGATCAGGAAGAGCATCTCGGATTAAAAAATCTAGGGCTGTTGGATTAAAGATGGGGACTACAAAGGTGTTACCACACAAAAATTATCATCAAATGTAGGAAAAATAAGATTCTTAATCTCAGAGATGACTTTAGGGCTTGGGTTGAGGATCGGGAAGCTCTTCAAGA
This sequence comes from Dalbergia oliveri, assembly GCA_030441495.1. Classification (NCBI taxonomy): domain Eukaryota; kingdom Viridiplantae; phylum Streptophyta; class Magnoliopsida; order Fabales; family Fabaceae; genus Dalbergia; species Dalbergia oliveri. The sequence continues at coordinate 13,673,157 of JAMLFY010000011.1, forward strand.
CTAGCTCAACCTTAATTTGAGAACATTTACACTGAAGAAGTAAGCTTTCACACACATCTGTTTCTTACCCCCAGTTCTCAATAATAGTGCTGATGACTTAATAAAGATGATATCAACTTCTAAAAGTCACAAGGCTATGCTTAATATTAGGGTCCTCAAGGCTTCTAGCGTGGATGGACACTAAGCTATGTTTTTTTCATCAAAATTGGGATGTGGTTGGTAGGCTTGCTAATTGTCTTCAAGACATTTGGCTTATCCCTGATAATATTCAGAGCATTATTGATACTATTCTGGCTCCTATTCCTAAAAGTCAACAAGCCTGGATTTATTAATCAACTTCACCCAATTGCTCTTTGTAATACGGTTCACAAATGCTTCACCAAAGTTCTTGTAGAGGATTAAACCCCTCATCCTGGACCACATCTGCCCCTTCCAAGTTAGCTTTGTCTAGGGAAGAATATGTATGAAAATATCATTATAGCTAAAGAGATGATTCATTCTATGTGGAGGATGAGAGGTAATAAGAAATTTATGGCGATCAAAATTGACCTTAAGAAGGCCTATGATAGGCCGAATTGGTGTTTCATAAAAAAATTGTTTGGAGGAATTTGGTCTTCTAGCTCGTCTTGTTAACATTCTCATGTTGTATTTCCTCTCCTAACTTCTACATTTTATGGAATGGAGCTTTTTCTGATGAGTTCCAATTGAGTTTGGGCATTAGACAAGGTGACCAATCTCCCCTTATATTTTTGTTATTTGCATGGACCGACTGTCCTATATGATCTCTCAAGCTATCTTGAGAATTCTTGGAATCCAATGTGAGTTGGTAGTAAAGGGTCGCTTATCTATCACCTCTTATTTGCGAATGATCTGCTTCTTTTTATGGAAGCTTTAGCTTTTCATTGGAGGTTGCCCTAAGTATTCTTAATTCTTTTTTGGTGTGGTCACAAAGTCAATAAGGATAAGACTAGCATATATATATATTTTAAGAATACCCTAGAAAGGATAGGGAATATATATATATTTTAAGAATACCCCTAGAAAGGATAGGGAACAACTTGCAAATTTTGCTTGGCTTCAAGTAGGTGGAGAAGATTGACATTATCTTGGGGCATACATTCATAATGGGAAATGCTCAAGGGCTCATTTCAAGATTATCTCAAATGAAATTAATGCTAGACTTCGAGAAGTGGAAAACCTAATGCCTCTCCCTTGATTGTTGTATTACCTTAGTTGACTTTGTTTTGAGCCTTCTCGCCTCTATCCTATACACCACATGAGAATTCTAACTAGTATTTGTAAGGACATTGAGAAAGCTCAAAGAGCTTTTGTAAGGGGGTTTTCAAGGTTTGCTAGAAAACCCCATCTCATTGATCACTCAACTAAACTGCGGGGTTACGTAATCGTTCCACGCTCAGGAACTATTTCGTATCAAGATCAACTGGAATATTATTAACAACCTAGGAATTGATGGGTTGGAGTTTGAAAGGAAAATATAGTAGATTGCAGGACCCAAGATTCGATATTCATAGTACAAATGGAGGCTCTCTTCTTTTGAAACATCTGCCTTGAGTTATGGCCCACCATCGAGAGCAATATGTGGTTACTTCTTGGTGATGGTTCTTCCACCAATTTCTAGATGGATACTTGGTTAAAACCTAGTTTAAAGATTTGTGATCATGTTCTTAATCCCATATCCCTGAATTTCTCCTTATTGACTATGGATAATTTTGTTGATCCCATAGGAACTTGGAGTCTTGATCAGATAGCGAATGTTCTCCTTAAGGACATTATCAATCTCATTCATAATTGCTTGCCTCCTTCGATGATGGTTATACTGGATAAGGTATTCGATTATGAACGCTTTTGCTGATTTCTCAATCAATAGCATCTATAAATTGCTTGCTAATCATGGTAGCTCTAGATAAAGTTTGGAAAGCTATATGGAAGTAGAAGAGCCCCTAGAGAATAAAATCTTTTCTTTGCCTTTTGAATCATAATAGGATCCTGACTATGGCTAAGATTGTTGTTTGGGTAAAGGCGCTAATCCCTTGTGTCCTCATTGCAATGCTAATATGGAACCATCCATGCAATTTGGGACTCTTAGGCTTCTTGCATCTAGCTAGAGCTAACCCCCAACATCTTGTCTTTATTCTTTAGCCTTGACGTGTAGGCCGAGTTGCTTTTAACTTGCATAAGGTTAACCACAATATTGGGTACCGTGTTTTGGGTTGACATATTCATGATAACTTCTTGGTTTATTTGGAAGCAAAGAAACTTGTTTGTTCATCGTGGGTCTTGCTAAACCCAACAGGTTTTCTATAGTATTATTCAATTTTCTTTTGATATTAACCATGTCATTTTGAGAAGTGATGCTACTTTGAAGAGACCCCTCCAGTGACCCCCCCCCAAATTGGATTAAGCTCAATACAAATGGCACCTTTAGAGGTAATCCGAATTTGTTGGTTGTGGCGGTATGTTTAGAGATTGCTCTGGTGCTTGGATTTTTGACTTTGCTCTGGGTTTAGGGAAGGAGACGACCCTTGTGCTGAGCTTCTTACTATCCTAAAAGTGCTTAAGTTCGCGCTGCAAGAGCATTTCCAAGCTCTTGCTTGAATGTGATTTAAAGTGGCCATTACGCTCATTAATAAGCCCCCCAAAAAAATCCTTCTTCCTCGCATCCTGAAGGATGGGCCGCTTCTCAAGAGTTCTCCCACATTGTCTTTGTCTACACCTTAGAGAAGCAATAGAGTTGCAGATAGCCTTGCTCAGATAGCCTTGCTAACTTGGCCTTAGACCATGGACAGTCACTCCTACCAATGGAACTACCCTCTTGAGCTCTTTAGGCTTCTGATTTTGATGTAACTCAGGGTGCCATACCTTGGACTCGTTTCTTGTTAGTGTTGTTGTTTTGTTTTCGGGCCTTTGACACTTCGACTTACAAAAAGAAATAGAGTTGAGAAAAGCTTTCATGTTTGGTAATAAGTTTAAAATAGATTTTAATCAAAAGTTGAAAAGTTGACTTTAAGTTGAAAAATACCTTATAAGCATTTTTTTAAAAATTTTTTTGATTATAAGTAGGTGATTATTTTAGAATTATAACTTTTTACAGATTAACCCTATATATCAAACATTATATAATATAAATAAACTATTCTATATCCCTTTTATTAAATTACTACGAAAAAAGTAGTCCTTTTCATCCACTACAAACAAACATGCTCTCTTGGAATCACTTTAAGTATCGAAACAATTTTCATATAATTAATTGTACAAATAAGATATTATTGAAATAATTTTAAGGGATAAATACATTCCCCTCCTAAATTTTAAGTCATGTGCAATTTACCCTCTTGACTTTTCAAAATGTGTATCACGACAGCTTGAACTTTTCAAATTGTGCAAAAAACCCCTTACTACAATTTTGGTAACTGATAAAGGTAAGCTTTATGTGCACTTAACCCCTAAATTTTTTAATTTGTGCAACCTGACACCTTGTCCATGAATAATATGTGCAATTAACCCCTTAATTTTTTTATTATGTGCACCCGACACCTGCTATGACTTAAATTTTTTGGGATTTTTTGCAGTTTGAAAAGTTCATGTGTTGTAATGCACTGTTGAAAATTAGGGGTTTTTGCACAGTTTAGAAAGTTTAGGGTGTCATAATGCATATTTTGAAAAGTTGGGATTTAAATTACACATGACCTAAGATTCAAAGGAATAAAACACATTTAACCCTAATTTTAATTTTAATGGACTAATGAAGGGTCATATAATTTAGTTTTACTTGACAACCAATAATTATGCATAAAATTCAAGGATCAATCAAATTTTGCTTGTTTCTCATAAACCAAAATCAAATTAAAGCCAATTTAAGATAACTCAATAATTCCTAATCTCAAGGCAAGAAGCTAGGGCCTAAATTAAATGGATTGCTCAATATAAGATGCTTGAAGCTTCATTAAGAAAAAGCAAAAGAAATCCAAGGGGAGAACAATCAATGGCATACACAAATGCCATTAACAACAAATGACAAACTTGATCTAAAATGAGCTGTCGATAAAACCAGCGGATTAGCCCATCGGCATGAAGAAATCCAAAATCGGACCAAATTACAAAATCAGTAGATCTTGAAAAACAACAATAAGATCTAAACACCTAGTCACCAAATATTGAATCACAATAGCTAGATCGCTCTAGAACATAACCACACACAAAACTAGATCTAATGAACTAATTATTCATTGCAAATATGCTAAAACCAGGTTCTGGAGCTAAGAAAACTCAATCACATAGGAGAACCATATGAAAAACACTGCCTTGCCATTGAGTAACAACAATAAAAGAATGTGGAAAAAAGATCAAGTTATAAAATCTCAAAAACAATAGATAGATATCTCAAGGTGGTGTCACCTTGATATCATGCTAAGAAACATTGTAGAAAGCACAAAGAAGAGAGAATTGAGAGAAAATTCCTAGTATGTTTGGATGTACTAGTTTTAGAGGGTAATGTATTTTTTGGGAGGATTTTGAATAACTTAGTATGAAATTCTTTATTAGGATACTAACACAAAGAAAGTTCAAAATTCCAAGTATTTCTATGAGGTATTTTCAAAATTTGAAAAGAGTGAATTTCAAATTCTCTTATCTTTGTTATATAAATCTCACTTTCTTCAAGTCTATTACCATTCATCAAGCATCATCCGCTGTTGTTTTACATGTCATTGGATGTTAGCCACCAGCCCATTGCCTATTGTCCACTGCAGAATCACTACTAGTCGCCTGGTCCACTAGTCGCCGTTGCGCACCACCCATCTCACTCGTGCTTGTTCCATCGGTCACCATTTATCACTAGATGTTTGCTGTTAGCTCGTCATTTACATGTTCCTCACAAACCAAACCAAACCAAATAGAACTAAGTTTCTCATAAGTCCTTAGACCAAAACAAAGATTCACTCATAAATAGAGTTGGGTACACGGCGCGATTCGCGGACTAACCTGTTTAACTCACTATGCGCATAAAAATAAACTAGAAAATTTTTGGTCTGCTAACTCTAGACTTTTTGATTTGATCATTAAACGGCTTGGCTCGAATGGTTCCGACTAACCCGCTAGCTCGCATAAGTAAGGGAATGCTTCCCTTTGCGATATTTATTTATGTTCTTGATAGATGGACTTTGGTAAGTTAGTTTATTCTATTTTTTTTTGTATTTGTATTTGGTATTTGATTTGGTTATGTTTGGTGTTTGATAGTTGATAGTTGTTAATTTATATTCTTTAGTAATTTTGCTATTTTTTATGATTGGAAGGGTTATGCATATTTGATTGGTTTGTAACTTTGTGTGTTATTATTTTAAAAAAATTAACATTTTTGGATTTTTGAAATTGAATGCTTAATTTTAATATTTGTAGTATTTAGTAATTATTACTATTATTGATTTAAAATTTAACTTGGAAATTAGATGCTATAAGGAAAAGTGTGTACATATATTTTACGAGGTAAAATATACTGTATAAATATAAATATATAATATAGGGTATATAAAAGTTAAAAAAAATATGAAAGAAAAAAATGGTTATGTCGATGGTCTATTGGTTTATGTAAGGGCAAATATGTGAACAAAAGGGTTATGAGGATGGTTGCTGATCCTTTAGCTTATGCTGGTAGAACACTATCACCCTAAAGCCTAGTACATTTATAAAACGAATTCCGGTCCAACATATATTGTGGTTTGTAGTGGACCTGCTAAACAAACTGGACCGACCGTATACCTACCTCTACTCATAAATAACTTCTATCTCACCAAAAGCCTCATAAATCTCAAGCATTTTCCCGAAACAAGTGTTTATCACTCTCAAGCTCTCAAGTACAAAAATGAAAGCACTCAAAGTGCTTTAGTAAGTAGTAGACGTATGAGAGGAGAAACAAGTGTATAGCCCTCAAGAATGTTGTGTATTGGAAGTTCAAATGTACACTTTTGTTCCAAATTTACTTGCAGCCACAATGTTTCCTTAAAAGGAAAATTTTAGGGCCGACTATGATCTAGTCATAATGGTATATAGATTGTATAGTCGCCTTTAACCAAATAAAGTGTTGGCAAATGCACAATCTCTTTCTCCATCCCTTATCCTCCTCATCCAACTTCCTCTCCCCCTCCTTCGAGCTCCAACAACTGCCATCAAAACCACCATATCCATCAAGCTCCACCATGCATGTTGGCCAATCCCATGTCATCACCACCTCCATCTCCAACCATATCACCTCCCTCAACAACTTCTGATCTTAATTTACCACAACCATCTTCCAGGAGAACAACAACAATGGTCCTAACCAAAAACCAAATCGCCACCGGCGGTGGCGACGATGAGGTAGTTGGCAATGTAAGCTTCGTCCCATTTGAGATTGAGAGCTTCTCCATAGCTGTGCAATCTATGTGAATCATCATTTTCCACCATGAGTCATTAAACAATGACAATAATGGATTCTTCTACAATAACTTTGATCTGAGGAGGGCGCGAACAGGGGCCGATGATGACATAATGCTATACATTGAGCAAGGCAAGGGTAGAGTGGAGTATGACCATGGAGAAGGGTGCTACAAAGAGATCATTGCTGGTGACGTTGGAGATGTGGCTGGAGCGGAGAAGTGGAAGAGGAAAGTAGGGTCGTTGAGAAATAAGCTACTAGTGAGGTGTTAGACCTTGGTGGAGGAGGAGAGGAATTAGATGAGGAGGGAGGAAAAAGGATAGAGAAGGAAATTGTGTGTGTCCCGACACTTTATTTGCATTTAACCACATTTAATGGCGACTATACAAAATGTATCATTATGCGACTTTACTAGAGAATTGGCCAAATTTTAGAGCATTCTAGGGCTATTCACAGGTAGGTATAGGTTGCTTCTTCACTATTTTTGGGTAGCAGTCCTAAAGATAAAGGTACAATTGATCTCCATCTTTCTTTTATGTATGAGCTATCAATTTGTCCTTTCCTTGCTCTCAGGGCTTTTTTTCTTTTCAACATGCTAATTGGAGCTTTCCCTTCAAATATTTTAATGCCACATAAGCTTTGTTGATCCTGGAAAGTCTTAGCTCCTTATGAGAATATCTCCTATTTCTATAGGAGATATCTGACATATGCATGCTATTTCTTGTTCTTGTATGTGTGTATCAACTTGAAACATTTTAACACACACATTAACCATTTCAAGACAATGTTTGCCATCCATAAACTAACAAATTAAAGAGTATAAGTAATCAGTATGCATAGTTTTTAGGAACTGGCCATTTGATGTAATCTTTTGTAAGAATGGTTTACAACATTAGCCACGCAAAAGTTAAATTTTGTGTGTTTTATCTCTTTTGTATTGTTTTTCTTCTTACATTGTTGACTCTTGTGTGAAAGGGTTTGTTCTTATATTTCTTACTTTGTACGCGATTGTGGTACTAATCCTTGTTAGGGCATTGGTCAAGACATTATGTCTGACTTTGTAGTAAATACTGGAAAGGCTTTCATTAAGAGCAGCATACTATGTTGGGCCTCACATTTGGGGGAAATGTTAGAATTTTACTTGTGAGTGTTAAAGTCTCATATTGGTTAAATATGAACTAAGTGAATAGCATATAAGATGAGAGGTCCTATAGACCTATTGTTTTAAAATTTTGGGTCAAAATGTAATGTTCGACTTGTTTTTGTGATTTCTTAGTTTAAGCCTCCCAAATTTTGTACTTCTTTGACCACTTTTCGCATCTAAAGGTCGTTACACCTCCCTCGTTATGTAAAATGGAATTCACAGGAAGCCTAATAGATCTAGTCTTTTTGAATAAGAAATCAAAAATCCTTAAAACTTTTTAATTGCCAGATTCACAAATGAAATACAATAAAATTTTGAGGGAAATTACAACAACCACTCTTAAAGTTAGTTGATATCACACTTGTCCCCTTATTGATTTTAAAATTATGCATAACACCCTTAAAACAAATGTTGTTAATATTTATTAAAATAATTTTCAAAATTCCAAAATTAATTACCTCTGACTTAGAGAACCCTAATACCCCAGTCACTTCCCAATCCCTAATTCCTCCTATCCTTTGTTCTTTCATCTTCACTGCCACATTCCTAAAACTCTTGAGATGCCCTTGCTTCATATTCCTACGTGGAGGTAGAGGCTTATACCATTGAGAGGCTCGTGACTATGAGTGGCTATGAAACAAAGAAGGAAAGGCTGGGCTTGTACTATATGATAATGAAGGCGAAGGCTAGAGGGCTTCCAGTGGTTAGGGTTGGCGGTGCATGCATACAAACTAGAAATGGGGGAAGCATCATCTGAGTTGGACCTTGAGCAATAGAGGAGCTTTGTGTTGTGGTGGTTTAAGTATTGTTGATTTTGAGTTTGATTGGGTATAGAGAATGGGGAAAAGAAAGACTTGTAGTGTAAAATTTTATAATCTAATACTATAAGCCCTCCCTTCCCTCCAAAATCCTAACTCACAAACATACCCTTAAGGTTTTGGGTATTAGGACGCTATGCTTGCGCAATTGGGTAGTTGATGTCAAGGCCCTTTTTGACTGTGTAATTTCATCCACTTGACATTGTATAGAACCTCCATTGACGATCAACAGCCCTTCTGTCATTCGTGTAGTGGTTCGAACCCAAGGACAAGAACATCTTCCGTTGGACACTAGGGTAGGTTATCTGAAAACCATGTAAACTTGGGAAATTTGATTCTTTGCATCTTTGTTTGTTTGCCCCTTAGTAGCTAGTCGTTGTCAACACCAAGTTTAAAAAGGAATTTGGATTACCAAATCAAGTTACACAAGGCACCTAGATAGTGGTGTGCAACTCTGTCGTCTCACAAGGAAGCTGAACTAATTGTTGGAGTAAAAAGGGGGTTGTTGCATGAGAAATTGAAATAGCAAGTAATTAAAATTAATAATGATAAAAGAGAGCTATCCTAAGGGATTCTCAAGCTAAGGAATGTTAATCATCAACATAACAAAAGATCAAACACTTGGTGAGGAACTATGTGCTAATCATACAATCACACAATTAACTAGCAATTCTCCTTAAAGTCAATCAACTAGAGGATAATGTTAAGCACATACACTTAAATAATTGCAATCACAACACTTAATTGTATGAATAAAATAAAACGCCAATTGCCATAGCCCAATTCTCAATTAAAAATTATCTCTATTCTCTTGGTTAACTAAATGCTCACCAATCAATCAATTGACATGCATTCAATCAACAAGCTAAGACATGCATGCTTACAAATCATGCTCACATACACATAACAACACCTTACTTAACATGCATATGAATCATAAACATGAAAAGAAAGGAAAACACAGAGAAGAGAACAACGCCAAGGATTTGCATTAAAATCAACAATGTTTCAAAACACAACCCTAGCTCTTGAATCCCTTGAGCTAGAAAAACTACTCCTCCATGAAGGAGGTTACAAAGAGAAGAGGAAAAATAGAAATCAAAGATCAAAATCTACATAAAATAACCCAAGCTATGTGTATCAATGTATTCTTGAAAGAAGAGAGGAAGAAGAAGAGGAAAACTCTTCCAAAACCTAGTTCTATTTCCTAATTTGGCAAAGAATGCCTCCGACTTCGTGCCTAAGAGCCTTACATCATCATAAAATTTGCTAAAAAGGAGCCTACGTGGGTAAAAATTACAAAATTAAAATTTCAGGTTTGGCCCACAAAACTAGCTACAGCTGATTGATGCTAGCCTAGCAAAGTTGTCCCTATTCCTGATCGTGCTCTATTTTTCAGGCTCGCTGCAACAACTAATGCTTGTTGGTGAAGCCTCGAGCAAAAACTTCCATATAGCTTTCTCTCTTTCTTCTGTGCACGCTCCAAGCTTCACTCTATAATGCTCTCTTAAAGGTGACCTTTCAGATGACCATGATTTACTTTGTAAGAAAAAGAGAAATCGTGAGAGACAAAAATCAAAATTGTGCAAAAGCTACTGAATAAAAGTCATAAAGCAAAATTGATTGCAGGTAGGATTAGATTCAAAAACTAACAAACTCATGGAAATTAAGCCCAAACATAATACAAAAGCACCAAGTGTAAGAGGAAAAATATTTACAAAAAGAATGTTTATCACCATTGCTATGTCACATTTGGAGGAATTAATTTAAAGGTAAAATGCATTTTAATAAAACACGCATCGCGCATACTAAACTTTCCAAATAGTGAAAAACACCTATCGATTAAGTTGACATCCATTTTTACCGTTAAGTAGTCATGTGCATGTCACGTGTATAATTAAACGGACAAAAATATCTTTCATTTTAATCAAAATTTTCAACCTTAAACCATCCTTCACGTAGAAATGAACAAAAATAACCTTTTGCTACAGTTGAACTCTAGCATCTGAAGGATATTTTTGTCCGTTTTGAGGGGAGGGCTTATGGTTGGGAAATTTGATTAAAAGGAAGGTTTTTTCCATTTAATTATGCACGTGAGATAAATATGACTATTTAATGGTGGAAATGGATATTAACTTAAATGAATGGATGTTTTGCACTATTTAAAAAGAGGCTGCCATAATGCATATTTTAAAAAGTCAAGGTGTAAACTTTATATGACCTAAAATTCATGGGATAAAATGCATTTTACCCTTAATGTAATGTCAAATGTTACTCTGTGTTAATTCGTTCATCTTTCAGATAAAGGGAGGCATGATACTTTTACTATTGTTGTATTTTTTTTTTTGACGGGTACTTTACTGTTGTTGTAATTGTTAATGATTAATGGTTGGAATGTGTTTTAGTTGAAAGTTAGTGTACAAATGAAAGCGGTCTGTATATACATTTTTTTTTTTTGTGTATATTTGAAAGTGGCACCGTCACATTGATTAGGGTTTGGTTTTTTGTATTTGAAGAATCATGAGGGAAATTATTTTCTGGAATGAAAGTATGCAAGAAAATCAAATTTGTAGAACACAAGCATAAGAGAGAAAGAGGAAGAAGATTACACAGCACTATTACGTGGTTCACTTACAATGTGTGAGCTACATCCACAGGCAGGAAGAGTATGGAAATCTTCACTATAAATCTTGAATTATTACACAAGATGTTTATCTCTCTGTCATTGATGATTTTTCTCTCTATTACACACATAGCTTGGAAGCCTTATATACCAGCTAGCTACAGAGGCAAAGTCAATACATTAGGGAAGAGTTGTGATTCAGTTATTTAGTAACTAACTAACTAACTGAAACTACAAGAAGATAAAATCCACAAAGCACACATGACAAATAACCGAATTTGTTAGTTAGAGTTCTCAAGCCACAAGTCAACAAATCTCCACCTTGGATTGAGAAAACTCTATCAGTTACAAATTCACATACTCTCTTCTATTTCCATTTCAAACTGTGATTTCCAACAGTCAATATTGAGCAAGTCCAAGCAATGCATGAATTTGCTTCTGGGCAGGCTTGGTGAACATATCTGAGGGTTCTCGCTTGTATCTATCTTTTGGACTTTCACCCTTGTTTCAGTTCGGATAAAGTGGTACCTTACATCTATATGTTTAGTCCTCTCATGATGGACTTGATCCTTGGCCAGAAAAATAGCACTTAAGTTGTCACAGACAATCACAGCCCTTGAGGAATCCAAGGTCAGTGATTAAGCTTTTCAACCAGATTCCTTCCTTGGCTTTAGTTAATGCCATGTACTCGCTTTAGTTGTGGATAAGGACGCGTTGGTTGTAGAGTGGCCTTCCCACAAGACACTTCCCAATTGTGAAAGCATATCCTGTCATACATTTTTGGTATCCGTATCATGGCATAATCTTAATCAGTAACCTACTAAGTAAAGATCTGCATTTGTGCCATATATGAGACAAACATCAATGGTCCCTTTTAGGTCCTGAATATCCTCACCTTTCTTTCTTATGGTGAATAAATTCTAAATCCCTTTACTCCCTCTCCATAACCAACAAAAATTCCCTTTTAGCTCTAGGCTCTAATTTTCCTTCATTTACATGGTAATAGGCAAGACATCCAAACACTTTTAACACAGAATAATCAGCTTGGTTTGTTTGACCATACCTCAATAGAGGTCTTCCAATCAATGGCAGTTGAAGGGTTCTGTTGTCAAGTAACATGCTTGTACTTATTGCTTCAGCCCAAAAATTCTTGCCCAAACCGGAATTAGACAGCATACACCTAGCTCTCTCTAACAAAGTTCTATTCATCCTTCTAGCAATACCATTTTGTTGCTGGGTGTTTCTAACCTGTACGCCTTGCTATCCCTTCACTTGCACAATAATCCTTGAACTCCTCTGAATAGAATTCTAACCCATTATCAGTTTTAAGTCTCTTGATTTTCCTCCCAACTTGATTTTCAATTAAGATCTTCCAATGCTTAAAACACTTGAAGGCTTCAGATTTATGCTTCATCATGAACACCCAAGTCATCCTTGAGTAATCATCAATTATAGAAAGGAAATATCTAGCTCCTCCTAATGATGGAACCCTTGAAGGTCCCTAGTAATCTGAATGTATATAGTCCAAGAGTAGCTTTGGTATTGTGTTGAGCCTTTGGAAAACTTAGTTTGTGTTGTTTTCCAAACACACAATGTTCACAGAATCTGATTAGTTCTAGCTTCTGACTTCCAAGTAACCCTTACTTGCTGAATTAGCATGCCCTTATCACCCATGTGGCCGAGCCTCATATGCCATAGGGAATTAACAATAGAAGTATCTTTCTCAATACTTGTGATGGCTTACAGAGTCTATCACAATGGAACCTTGCAAATTATACAAGTTTCTATGCTTGGTTCCCTGCATAACAACATAGTTGGCATTTCTTTTGACTTGCATGATCCCACGTTCAACATCAAGTATAACCCTTTGAGTCTAATGCTTCAGAAATTAAATTTCTTTTCAGCTCTGGACATGTCTTACATTGGTCAAGGTTCTCACAACATTATCATGCATTTTAATTTTGATTGAACCAGGACCGATGGCCTTGCAAGGTACATTATTTCCCATGAGAACATTTCCTCTAGGCTTTTCTTCATAGGTGGTGAACCAATCCTTGTGAGGACACATGTGGTGAGAATATCCCAAATCAAGAACCCAATGTTCAGAATCTTCTTTGACATCAGTGACATTGAGAGCTAAGTCAAGTTGGTTGATTGATCATCTTGGATGTTGGCTTGAATAGAATCTTGCTTTCTCTTCTTCTTAGGACAGTCTTTCTTCCAATGACTAGCCTCTTTACAATAGTTGCAAATATCCTTAGGATTAACAGCTTCTTCTTCCATTTCCCCTTGGACTTGTTTTTAGGTTTGGGGGATTGGAAACAAACAAGCCAGATGAGTATTTTCTTCAAGATTTCCTGAAGCTTTAATCCTAAGTTCTCTTGAATATAGAATGGATTTTACTTCTTTTAAAGTAATGCTATCTTTCCTAACGCTTAAAGAGTTGACAAAATTCTCATAAGAGGAAGGTAAAGAAGTTAACAAAATTATAGCTGCATCCTCATCATCCATTTTGACATCAATATCACAAAGTCTCAGAAGAATTTCATTCAATTCATCAAAGTGTTCTTGCAATTTCATACCTTCTTTCATGCGAAGACCAAATAACCTTTCTTCAAGCTTGTTGCATAGTGATTTGGTCATATAGAGTTTCTCCAATTTAAGCCACAAACCCCAGTGGTTGATTCATCAGCAACTTCATAGAGGACTTCATTAGAAAGGGAGAGGAGAATTAAAGAATGAGCTTTCTCTTCTTATTGTGCGGCCTTCTTGACAGCCTTCCAGGATGACTGCAAAGTGGAGTCTAGACCCCTTGTTCCTTCAACAGAGCGCGCATCTTAATGTGCAGAGATTGAAGCTATTCTTGCCATTGAACTTCTCAATCTTGATCGAGTTTGTCATCCTTCGTGACCTGGATACACAGAGACCTCTTTTGTGCAAGAGAACTAAGTGGTGAATCTTCAAATATCACCTTGAGCAGAAGCGGAAGCTTGTGTGGATGATTGAACCGAGCTCTAGATACCAGTTTGTAATGAAAGTATGCAATAGAAAATCAAATTTGCAGAACACAAGCATAAGAGAGAAAGAGGAAGAAGATTACAGCACAATTACATGGTTCACTCACAATGTGTGAGCTACATCCACGCAGAAGAGTATGGAAATCTTCACTATAAATCTTGAATTATTACACAAGATGTTTATCTTTCTCTGTTAGTGATGATTATGATCTTTTCTCTTGATTACACACGTAGCTTGGAAGCCTTATATACTAGCTAGCTACAAGAGGCAAAGCCAATACACGAGGGGAGGAGCTGATGTGATTCAATTATTTAGTAACCAACTAACTAACTGAAACTACAAGAAGATAAAATCCACTAAGCACACATGACAGAAATAACCGAATTTATTAGTTAGAGTTCTCAAGCCACAAGTCAACATTTTCTTTAATGAATTGATTATTTGGCTTTGTGAAATATAATAGATTGTCGTGTTTGTTTACAGGTTTCAGTGTTTCAGTTGAAGAAAGCAATATGGTGCGATGACACAAGAGATGGGAAGATACTCAAAGCTCACGATCGCTTGAGATCTGCAACTTTTGTTTTTGGGGGTCGAATTCAGGATCTGCAACTTCAATGTGCCACAATGCCCTTTCTCACAAATAAAATTTTAAAGTTGAACAAAGCTCACTTTTGTAAATAAAGAAAATTCATACCCTCTTCAAAGAATGGACGGAGGGATGATTTTGTGAAATTTTAAGGGTGACCAACTTTGGGTCATAACATGGGACATACCAATTAATCCTGAGCCATTAATCATAAAATGCATTTTGAATTTACATTTTAAGTGATATGTTATCTTACGTTCCCCTACATCGCACGGTGATTAAACTAGTTATATATTAAAGGTTGGTTTTTGAGATATTCGCGTAGCTTACTATCCAAATTCCAACATGTACAGGCCTCGCTACATATTCCTGGTTTTGTTGCCTTGTCTCTGGGTCATGTGATTCGTTCTCTTTGTTTTGTTGTTTGATTGAATGGAAAATAAATAAATAAATATTTTGCTAAGCTGGTATAAAAATGAAATTGGATTAAGAGAATAGGACATTTGGCGACAGAGAACATGTTCTTTCAACTTTATTATTTCAACACCTAATTTTTTTAAACACTTAAATATCTTACTCACAAATTATATGGATCTATCACTTATTTTTTCTCTTAATTTATTTTTACTCCAACGTTCCTCTCATTCTCACGTAGAACCCATATCGGTGTTTACAATTCATGTGGCTGTTAAGATAGAATTTTCCGTGTCCTTCTGACGTTGCTGTAGCTATTGGTGACTTTTGGAGCACGGTGAAAGAAAAATGACATAACTCTTATAGTGAGCTTTTGGCTTCAAACCCGAGGGTACAAATTCCTAAAGTTGGGATTTAGTTGTCCAATGAATTCCCATCATTAGATAAAACAATCACTTTTATTAAAGTATGGCTGTAAATTAAAGTAACAATGTATCATACACCTTCTATCAGACAAATTAAATTGTTATTTTAAGCAAGAATTCTAATTGTGCAATTATATTTTCTGCAATAAATGATTTGCCAGTCCACATTAAAAGTCAAAGAACCTTCAGACTTACTCATCAGTTCACATTTAAGTACACTCCTGTAGTCACTCCACAGTCCACACTGAGCTGGTTCAGAGGATTCCGAGAGTGCAGAAAAGTAGAGACAGAAACCACAAAAGCAAATCTAAAGTCTGTACCGTGTGGAAAACGGAAGCCTTTACCCTCTTGTCCACCTCCAACCAATCTCATCCTGTATACTTTTTCTAATTTTTATATCTATATATTATTATTATTATATATGCGCTCTCACAGCATCTTTTGTTTTTCCCCAGTGTTTCTCATCTTAGAGGAGGTGAAAGCAAACCAGCAACAGAAGGAAGAACACATAATTTCTCCCTCAAATGGCTAGAGTAGCAGGCATTTTTCTGTGTCTCCTCATTGTAATCATGGATGTTGGAGCTGGGATTCTTGGCTTCGAGGCTGAAATAGCACAAAACAAGGTATTCTTGAAGCTAGCTCTATTTTATGAAGTGACATTTTAAGAATGTGTGCAAGGGCTACACTTCACAGCTCTGAAACCTGTGCTAAACTAATAAACTGCAATAATTAATTTCAAAAAACAGGTTAAGCACTTAAGGTTGTGGGTATTTGAGTGTAGAGAGCCAAGTCATCAGGCCTTCATGCTTGGGTTGGGTGCAGCAGTGCTTTTGGGACTAGCCCATGCCATAGCCAATTTGATAGGTGGCTGCAATTGCATTTGTTCTCAGCAAGAGTTTGATAAGGCACCCCCTAACAGGCAACTCTCAACAGCTTGCCTTATTTTAACTTGGTAATGTATCTCTGGCTATGCTACTTTTTTTTTTTGGTACTTCAGCTGAAATTGTATTTTAGAGTAAAAATTCGGATAAATTACACTGATTTATCCTTTGATTAGGTGATATTACACACAAGTCCTACGATTTGCAGAAATATACACGAATCTCTCTTGATATCTGGGTGATATTACACTCGATATCCTTATATTTTATAAAATGTGAGACTGGGAACTCAAGTAAGGATGACACTAAATATGGCTCTATAAAGATGCTTAATGAAAGTATGACAAATCAAGGAGTGGTGTGTCTAATATCACTTAATTTCAGAAATATTAGTGTAATTTGCAATTAAAAGTTAAATTAAGACATGACATGACATAACATAATTTTTTAGCATTATATTTAAATGAATTAAAAACTTAATTTGTATGCTTCACAATATAGTTGAGAAATTCTTAGATACCATTTATTACTTGATACACTAACTTTGTAGGTGACTGTTATCTTTACTCATGAAACGTTTAAGAATTTCTGTGTGTAAACCCAAATTCAAATATACTATAGATCTTATACCATTGTTCTTCTTTTGTCCTCTTGATCATGGTCTTGAACAGGGTTGTGTTGGCCATTGGGTTGTCCATGCTGGTGATTGGGACAATGTCAAACAACAGGTCAGATGGTTCCTGTGGTTTCTCACACCATCATTTCCTGTCCATTGGGGTATCCTGTGTTTTGTTCATGGCCTGTTCTGTGTTGCATATTACGTTTCTGCCACTGCCTCCAGTGATTAATTAGTGAGTAAGATAACATCTGGAAGTCACTCACTCCTCCTTTAGTGCTTTTGGCGAGTTTGGCTTTTCCTAAATGTAGCTTTACAAAAAAATGTGTCCTAGACTTTCATGCTTCGTGTACTTAAAAAGGGGAACATGCAACCATTTTTTAGATGACCAAACTTCCCTCAACATTGACATGCATGATGTAGCGCACTAGCATAAATGAAGTTGCTTTTATTTACTCCATAGCCATTGAATTTGCTGTAGTGCCTGGGGAAATTTATGGTTACCTTAGATGTTAAGCTGTAATTGGTTATAGCAATATAGATTTTTATTTATATATTATCTTCATTAACAGTAACATTTATTTAAGTTAAAAAAAAAAGATTTTTTGTTTTATTTTATTCCTTTCTTTCACTGCAATACTAAGTACTAAATTTAGGATAAGGCTCTCTTGTTTACAATAGCCATAATGGGAAAAATATATTCTCTTAAAAAAGCAGGAATTTCCATTCAAGAGCCACTTAAACATGACCTAGAAAATTGTTCTAAATTCGTGAGACGTTCTCGCAATTTTGAGTTTGGAACTAATACCTCTAGTAAGTACTGAACTCCTTGCATCAATTTCTGTTTGGTTTAAATTTTAATAGAATTATTTGTAAAATATCTGATGTTGAAAATAATTGATTTTAGAAAAATTGATTTTGAAATAATAATTGATTTGTATTTAGGAATGATATTAAAATAGTGAGTTTGGAAAAGTTACTTTTAAAATAAAATTAGTGACCCCTTTTGAGATTTGGTGAAATTCACTCCGCCTCTCTTTTTGTTTAATCTGTCTAAAACCTCTAAATTTGTGAAATCATTATAACACCTCTTTAGAGTTTGTAAAATTATTACATTACCTTATCTTCCATTGAACAATGAACAGAGCACATCGGGGAGGTCAATATCACTTGGACAAATAGAGGAAAGTTGAGATAAATTTCACTTATCTTCTGAAGAGGACAATGTAATTTATCCTTACTTTTATTTAGCAATAATTGTAAAGATATAATTAATAAAAAAGATTTTTAACCGAAAAAAGTAGTCGTTTAGAAATGAATCAACATATGGGCAATATGTTAATAGTCACTTTTAGTTTAAAAATGCCAAAGTAAAAGCTAATCCTAACATCTTTTAAACGAATTGATTTTAGTCACCCCAAGACAATTTTCCCAAAGTAAAATTGCAAAGCAAACAACAACACTTTACTTTGGGCAACAGAATTCCAATGAACCCAATGAAAAAATGGCCAATTAGCAAACAAGCACTATGTAAAATCGACTCACATAAACAACTTGTCAATTGAACTAAGGCGGGTTCTGCTATGCACAAGATTAACTTTGGTGTGGGACACACCAATTTTTAGCCACGTTCGTAAAATGTAGGTAAACACCTGAGAACATGCAGCTAAATTTATCGATTGGAACACTGCACCGCACATCCAGTACTCGTCACTGTGCTGTCTGTCTTTCTTCTCTGCAGCCACCCACCTACGATCATAGTTGTAAAATTCGAAACTGTAATCCAACTCAGTCTAGACACTACTATCCGGGTTATTGGGTTTGAACGATGAGTCATTGGTTCAAAATGGTTGAACCTATATAATTAAATTGATATATAAAAATATAATTTAATGTAATAAAATATATGTTATATATTAAAAATAACAAAACATAACACTAAATGTTGACTAGCCTAGTCGAAAGAGTGGCACTCTCCTTCCCCTCCTTGCAGGGAAGGGGTTCAAGCCCCACCTTTGTTATTTTTGAGAAAATTCTGAATTTTCTTGAAGGATTGGGTTGACTTCCAGTTCACTTATATTGGGTTTGACCGGTTAACTGTAGAATGGTCTAATGATAGAAACCTGACCGCCAGTGATCGGTTTACTAGTTTTCCAGTGAACAAGCCTTGCCGGTTTTAATTACACTACCTACGATCACTACAAAAAAAGAAGAAGAAGAAGAAGAAAAAGCTCTTAGTGATCCATTCTTCAATCACTAATTTCATAAAATTGGTTAATAAACTTGGTAGTGACCGATTTGCAATTGAAAGTGAAAGTTGCTAAAACCAAGGTTGCTAAAAAATTTGCAACTAGGAAAATTGGGGACTAAATCTTGTGACGATTTTCCTAATCTCACGACCAATTTTAGTTGGTGGTTTGGTGTGTTATTAGCGATTGATAAATCAATCCTAACTTTGTGAATGATTTTGTTGTTGCTACATTGAATTGTTAGTTACCGATAAATCAATCACTAATTTTATGATTGATATATCAGCTCACTGAATCATTTCTAAATCCTTGCTTGACTCCATTTTAGTTGCCAATTCAATCTCAAATGCAGTTGCTAATTTGTAATTCAATTGACAAATCGGTCATTAATGTGTGATTCCTAAAAAGAAAATTTAAATTTTTGAAATGTTGCTTTTAAAATTTAAACATATATCGCCACCACATAAACAAGACATTATACATCTATACACAAACAAACAAACTTAAAAATTGACAATATACTTTAACAAGTAATTAGCATCATAAACAAAGTAAATTAATCCAAATATTTCAAATTTTACAATAACATGAAGCCTTCTAATCTAAAATAAGAATAGACACATGTATTAATAAATCTTTGGACAATAAATTTTCAACATAGTCATAACTACTTCTTGCTTTCATGAGCCTTCAACAACTTCCATTGAGTCTTCAATTAACTTCATTGAATCTTCAATTAACTTCATTGAATCTTTAATGACTTATATTCAGTCTTGAACAATTTCTATGGAGTGTTTAGCTTTCTCAATTGAGTCTTCAACCCTCTCTCTGATGAGTCTTGCACTTCCTCAATTAAGTCTTCAACCCTCTCAAATGAGTCTTTCACTTTCTCAATTGAGTTTTTAACAAAGAAAAAAGATGCAACTTTGTAATTTCATCAAATATTCAAGTTTATTTAATTTCAAAACTCAATGTCATGATGTGCATAAAAATCTTATATATCATTACACGCACAAAAAGAAAGATTCATGCATCTATAACAGAGACCTCAAATTCACCTATATCAAAGGCCTCAAATGCACCTATATCAAGGAATGGACCCCCTAGATAACATGGTTTTGTTAAAAGCAAATTAAAAAATTTCTAGTTAAGCTCAATGAACAATATTACAGGTCTTCAATTCATGCTTGAACATCATACTCATGCTTTGAATTAGGCTAAATTTGTTAAACAATCAAATGAAGCCATTCGCAGCATTAACAATGCACAAATTCAATAAAGTCAATAACTTACCTCATAATTTATAACACAAGGCAAGCAAACAAAATTTAAATTTCCAACACAGCCCAAAACATCAAGAGTACCTCTTCATATGCACACTATCAAGTCACAACCTATTCATGTTTGCTAAGCCCAAGAAAACAAAAAATGACTTAGAGATTTCTCTTCCTCAAATTCCTAGAATGTTTATATGCTTAAGTCATATTAGTGTGAGATATTTAAGTCAAATCAATATGAAGTTACTAATAACTCTTTTAACATACATCATACCATCATCAAAAGCATCATTATAAGGTCTCAAACAAATTCATAAATCTGATGTCATAGATTTTATAATGTCATTTAAGATATATACTAAGATTTGTATACCCAATCTATGTTATTTTGCAAGTTTGAGCATGTCCCTACTAAAATGTGTTTGTAATTTCCCAAATGAGCTTCAAATCATACTCAAAAGCAACATTCAAACACCACACTTCAGAAATTTATACTTGCTAAACTTTTTACATGCTGTCATGAACCAAAAATTGCAACTTAATATTTTACATTTCAAACCATCTACCATTCTAATCTCCAGTCTAAATAAATGCACATTATACAACAATATCCCATACCGTTCATGTGGAAAGTGATCAAAGCTTACTTTCAAAGCAATCGAAGTTTCTGCACATAACTATCAAACCTACACCATAATCCCATACCTAACAATGAATCACTCTCCACTCATCAAACAACAACAACAACAATAATAATAATAATGCTACTGCTACTTAAAACAAACAAACAAAGCTAACTCAACAAAATAAACAATTTGGCAATCGAAGAAGAACCACAACAAGCAGTGACCATTAATTATTCATTAATAATAAAGAACCAGAAACAACAGCTACTACTACTACTTAAAACAAACAAACAAAGATAACTCAACAAAATAAACAATTTGGCAATCAAGAAGAAGAACCACAACAAGCAGTGACCATTAATTATTCATTAATAATAAAAAACCAGAACCAAGAGTTTCTTAATTTCTAACTAATTCATATTCATATGTATCTATTCGATTTCGTTTTCCTTTTTTGTTTTCTCGAGAATCACTATCCATAACTTCCTATTGCTGAGAGCCATTTTTTAATCTAGATTCTGAAGCTTTATTTTTTTTTAGTAGCTTCAGACCCTGCATTCTTTTATTCCCTCTTTTTAATTAAATAACAATTCTTTTGGGATTTTGCTATAATGGGTTGATTCAATTTTGCATTATCTATAATCTATAATACTAATATTTCAGACTTAGGAAATTTTTACAAGTGTCACTTCTAGAGCGATTTAGGGACTGCAATTTTAATTTGGAATTTGAATCCCCAATCTATATTCATTGCACTTAATTGATAAATATCAATCACATCAATCATAATTAATTATTAATTATGAGATATCAATTATAAATCATAATCTCATTTCCATTTCACAACCCAATTTCAAAAGCCATTATCAGATACTACAATATCACTTTGTAAATTTTTTTGTTGGTTGACTTTGCAAATTTTTATTCTATATTTTAAATTTATGAAATAGTATTTTTTTCGTTCTAATATATTTCAAATTATTTTTTATGATTATATTATTTAGCTTATCTATCAAAAAATAGTTGGCTTAATATATAGTCATGGTTTTTTTCAAATGTATTATAGTTCTATATAAAACACATAATTTATATATTATCAATGAATATATAGTTTGAAATTAACTTATATGATAGTTTTCAATCAATATGTAATTAATATAATGTAATCTATCACAATGATGTCAATCATAAATAATAGATGGATATTTTAAAATTATATATTTTATTTGAAAATATGCCTATCAAGATAAATAAATTAAAATCTTTTGGAATTAATTCAATATCGATTTAAATAGTTTAGTTTACTTTTTGAAATATATTTTTACTTGTAAAAATATAAAATATTTACTATGATATATTTATTTTGACTTAAATTCAGAGAATTTTCTTTATTTAATGCTTGAGTATTTTTTATAAACTCACATATACTCTATTATTATTTAATTTTAACATGAAATTTTCAAGTATAAGTTATTCACTTAATTTAAATGGGATTGTAAGGCATTTTAGGTTTGTAATATGGTTTAAATATGATATTATTTTTATTTTGTTATATTCAAATTATATTTAAATATGGTAATTAATGGTTGAATACTTTAATTTTATATAATTGAATATCTATGTAAAATATCTTTTTACATTAACAATATATTAAAATTAAGTCCTTGGAATAATATATTTTAAAAATTAATGATATATATATATATATATATTAATCATAATCTTTGTTAGTTTGAACAAGTCCATAAAACTGGAAAAGAGATGTCAAATCGATATTATTTAGTCAACCTTAAATTTGTGCTATCATTGACATAGTAGTTATATTAATTTAAAATTATTTTATTAATTAAAATCATAGCAAATATTATCATGGTCAACAAATTATAACTAATAATTTAATACCACAAATTAACATATAAATATGATCAATTAGTCATTCTCTAATTAATCAATCACTTTCAAATTTAAATTTAAATTTTAAAGAATAACATTAATTACATATCATTTTATTTTTGCATGTCAGATTTAATTACTATAATATATAAATTTTGCCACATTATACTATAATGATATTGATAATAAAAATACAATAATACACGTTATAATATTTTACTTTTGATATTTTAGTAAAACTTAATATCATCGTTAATGTATTTTTGAAGAATTTAATATAATCTATAATCTATCTATAATACTAATAATTAAGATTCATTACATGAACAATTTTTCATGTGTCATTCATAGAGAAAATTATGCCCCACCATTTTCATAATCTTAATAGTTAAAGTAAGTTTTTGGATTTAATTTATCTTCTAATTATTAATTTTTTTTCCAATCATACCTTCATATCTCTCTTTATTAAAATTATTTAACAAAATAGTTCAATCAAATTGTTTAACAAATAACAAATAATACAAACAAAATGATAATGAATGTATTGTACCATTAAAATTTTTTATATATAGTTATAGTATTAAAGATAACAAAGCTATTATAATTACGTTACCAAAAAATTTTATAATTATAGTATTAATGATAACAAAACTATTACAATTATAATAATTAATGATAATAAGAAAATCTTAGCACAGCTTTATTTTTTAATTATCTTTATTAGATTTAATTTGTGTAATAAACCCCCGTTGCTTTATGGATTGATCCCCATAAACCAACACGTTTTCGTGATTTGTCCTCACTCACACGCTTCTTAGAAAAAATTCCCAGGAGGTCACTTATCCCAAAATTACTCCAAGTCAAACACGTTAAACATGAAGTTCTTTTGATGGGCTACAGATAAAGAAGATGCATATTTGTTGGCATATGAGTACTGATCAATTCATATAAATCATCCTTAATCATAGTCCTATACCTACAGGCGTTAGGATCTCTCTCATTTAGGTGTGTAATCGTTCATTCATGTACCCCTTCGCTTAAGGCCTTATAGGAGCCGCTCCCGTCCGTGCCTCTTCATCGGGATCACTCCCCTCGCACTTTGCGTCACCTGCCACCAAGATTTCGCTGATTCGTCCCGAACACACCGTACTAGGAGAGTGCAGGCTTTAATACCATTTGTAACATCCCGCCTTTATTGATCGACTATCCCCACAAACCAATATGAGTCTTTTTAATGTGTTTTGTCCTCACTCACATACTTCCTGGTTCTGGAGGTCACACATCCCAAAATTGTTCTAAGTCAAGCACGTTAACCATGGAGTTCTTTCGTGATGGGCTACCGAAAAGAATATGCATCTTTGTTGGCATAGATAGGACCAATCAATTCATATAAGCATCCTTAACTGTATAGTCCTATATCTACACCTCATGATCCTCTCATTTTGGTGTGTAATCGTCATTTATGGCCCTTCGCTTAGAGGCCTTGCTAGGAGCCGTTCCTCTGTTGCCTCCTTGCATGATTACTCCCTGTCATCATCTGCTGACAATTTGCATCATGTATGTATTTTTATTTTTAATTTGAATTATGTTGTATTAGTAGTGTTTGTTATTATAGATATTTGTGTTTCAAATTTCAAAATATTTTCAAAACTTTTTACTTTTTGAAATTTTTTTATAAACCTGAATATTGATAGGATTCATATTGCGAGAAATGAAAAGGAAACCTGTAACGAGAATGAAAATGAGGATAAGAGGTAAAATTCTAAATGAGGATGAGGTCAGAGGAAGGGAGTTTCTAACTTCAAATGTAGAGTTTTTGAAAATTATAAAAAAGTATATACCTACATGTCTCACTATACCATATTTAATTATTTACAACCTAAACATTTTAACTTATCAATTCAACAATTGTTTCATATTAATTTTTTTGAAAAAAAGACTTTAAAAAATCAATCCCATAATTTACACTTCTTTGATAATGACACTAATTATTTAGTGATTATTTTAAAAAATTAAATAACTACATCACTTTTTATTGAAAATAATAATGCAATTAATATACTACTCCAATAATTGAGATGACATAAATTAGGATTACATGTGATTTTTTTACTAATTATAACATATATTTTAAAATTGATATTTTAATTTATTAAAAGTATTTACAATGAAAGGGGTAATTGAAATCACATAAATTAAATTTATTAATTATTTTTTATTAATTAGGAAATATATTTTTATGTTTTTATAAATACAAAATTTTAATTTATTAAAAAGATGTAAATGACTAGGGATGACAAAAAATAATGTTGAAATAAGTATACGTGGACGAGATTACCCATAATAGAGATGAGAATAGGGACATTTTAGGGGATGAAGTCCTTGTTTGTATATCAGCACATCTTTATTTTTTCAATTATCATATTGGATTTGCATTATGTATGGGTTTTTTATTTTTTAGTTTAGATTATGTCGTATTATTAATATTTATTATTATAGATATTTATGTTTCAAATTTTAAAATACTTTTAAGATTTTTTCTTTTTGGAATTCTTTTAATAAATCTATGAATATGCAAGGATTCAAATCCCCACATGGAATGAGGAATGAGGACCTTATTTATGATGATGGGGGATGAGAGGTAAAATTTAAACAAAGACAGGGGCATATGACATGTTGTTTCTGCCATTATATTCATTATTATCCCTATAAACACTATGATATAATAAAATTATCTATTTATTCTCTTTCATTATTAAAAATTTTCAACCTCCAAAATGAGCAAAATTTTTATAAAATAGGCTATTTATTGATATAGGTTATCTATCGATTTTTTTTTAACTTTATAAACATAATATGATCAAATTAAGATATAAAATAGAATAGATACGCTTATATTTTATCAATTTATTTAATTATTTAACTATTAAATTATTTTCAAACTAAATTTACCCACTTTTCTATAGATATATTTAAATAAATTATTTATTTTCAATAATTATTAACAAACTATTTTTTATCATTCGTATATTGTATGAATCAAACAACTAGTATGTATATATACACAGGAGCTTGTAAGGAGTGTAGGTGAGAGTTTGCAATGGCTCCTGCAAAGGGCGGGCCTTTTATTTTTCTTTTATTCACAAATTTTAATTTGGTACATATTATTTATTTGCAATGGCTCCCGCTACGCGTATTCAATCTAGACCCATTAATGATTAGTTTACTCTGCAATAAAGCAAACCGAAAATTCTTCAAATGAAAACTACACAGAACAAATAATTTCTCTGCATCCACACAATGATATCCAAGTACCCAACCATAAGCCAAATAAATAAATAAATAAAAGAGGAAGAAAAGAATATTGAACCAGAAACTAAACCGAGATGAGTAGCAAGGGAGAAGGGGAGGGGTAGACCAGAACCAAGAGGGGCGGGCCAATGGCTGGTCTGAGCGGCGGCCGGAGTCCACCGTGGTCCTGCGGAACGACGGTTTGCTGGGAAGCTCGTGAGCTGCGATGTTTGGTGGCTTGCGAACGCGGCAACGGTTGGCGGTGTCAACAACGAACCAGCAGACTCGGCAGCGAGAATGATGGATCAACGGGTTGAGCGGCGAGAACGGAGCATTGGACTGGTGCAAAAGGACACTAGGAGGCAGAGGTTCGACGATGGTGTTGATGTTGGCTGATGAGGGTGGCTCGCGATGGCCAGACGTTGTGGAGGACAATGATGTGGGGCCAACAATTAATGGTTGGAGGGTGTCGACAATTGGGAAATGGGAAGATTTGGGAGAGAAGAGGTGGAGTGAAATGGGAGATTTGGGAAACTACGAGACACTTGGGACTTCGGTCGGGTTTTAGTTTTTAGTTTTCAATTTTTTATTTTAATAAGAAATACTGAAAACTCTACCTATTTAAAGTTTAAATTTTTAGAGTTGTTCCTTTAATATTTTATTTTTATTTTTTAAAATAATTTTTATTTTCAGATTTTCAAAATCATAAAATGTGTTTGTTTAAAAGGTAATTTCTTTTTAGAAGTGAAAATAATGAAAATATGTTTGCCATCTGTTTTTAGAATCATTTCTCAATCAAATTACATATTTGGTATTAAATAATTAAAATTACATATATATATATATTTGATTTATATTTGTTCATTTACTAAAAGAATTTATAAAAGTCTAAAATAATTCTATAAAACCTTAGTAAAAATATTTTTTATTTTTATTTCCGTTTTCATTTTTTTTTTAAAATTCTATTTTTAGATTTTCAAAATTTTGGAATTGTGTTTATTTTTAAAAATAAATTATGTTTTCAGAAAATAAAAAAATACTTGATTTGTGTGTTGTCAAATATAATTTAAAATCAAATTTAGTATTAAATAATAAGAAATATATATTTGATTTGCATCGATTATTTACTAAAAGAATTTATAAAAATCTAAAATAACTATAAAATATTAAGATAAGATAATATTACTCACTTTTGAGTTCTTTTATTATTATTATTATTATGAACTTTGAACATGTACATAAATAAACATTTAAATAATATTATTTTATTTCTTAAACACTATTCAAAATACATTTGTTTTTTAAATAAATTATAGTCATAATAAAATAAGTTATTTCTAATAAAACCAATGAACGTAAAATAAAAAAATAAAGAAAACAAAAAGGTGAGGTTGTGGCTAGGTACAAGTGAGTGTTGTGAACCATCCAAAAGAAAAAATGAAGCACTATGTTTGCTTTTGACAGGAATACCTATCGAACATGACACTTAAAGCTAAATTTGGAGTATTATCAAAAATGCCATTGTTTGCATTGGAAATGTTTTTAAACTTTGAACAGAAAATAATGAAAACGTGAATTTGGCATTTCCAGTTTTGTGTAGCTTTAGAAAATATTTTCAGTGAAAATGTTTTTCAAAAATCATAACCAAACATATTTTCATATATAATTTTCATTTTAGTGAAATGAAAATAGGTAAACCAAACACACTCTTAGGGGTTGTTTTGGCAACAGTTTTTAAAACTGTTTTGTGTTTTTAAAAACAAAAGACTAAAAAATCTTGTTTGTTAACTTGCTTTACAAAATTTGATTTTAAAAACAAAAAACACATATCTAGGTTTTAAAAACAGAAAACCAAAAACAACTTTGAGTTGTTTTTTGATTCTTTACTTTGTGTTCTTGCCACTATCATTAGCATCCACAACTTCATCATCACTATTCCTTCCCCACCTAATTGCCCTGATACCAGGCTGCCCAGCCAGGCCGCAGACTTGAACCTCACAAGCCAACCCCAACCTCCCCCAAGACCCCAGACCCAATGGGCCCCCTACCCAGTTCTGGCCTGAACAGGCGACTCTTACTAGCCCCCAACCTCCCCGCGACTCCCCGTGACCCTGTGACCAGCCTGCCCGCGACCTCGCGACCTCGCCAGCCAGCCCCGCGACCTCGCGACTCCGGTCTTCGCCAGCCAGCCCGCGACCTCGCGACTCGCGAGCCAGCCCCGCGACCTCGCGAGCCATCCCGCGACCCGACCCAGCTCGACCCCACGACCTCGCCAGCCAGCGCTTCCGTCCCCCGCCGACCCCGTCCCCGAGAGCCCGCCTCCTCCGCCCTCCCACGCGCAAACATCTCCCTGTCATGTTTGATGTGCTGCAATGATTTTGGAAAATGGGGTGAGTTTTAAAAATGAGTAACCAAACAACACTTTGTTTTTGTGCTTTTGTTTTTTAAAACTATTTCTAAATTGGATTTTTAAAATAGTTTTAAAAAACAAAAACAAAAAAATTGTTCCAAACAGGCCTTAGTTTTTCAAATTTTATAAGAAAATATTGAAAATTTGTAAGACTACAAATTATAGTTTTCATTCTCATTTCTAATTTTTATTTTTCTGACAAAACCCTGAAAACTAGAAATCTAAAATTAGAAACTTAAACCAAACAGACCCTTACTATAAATTTCAGTTTTCATTTTTATTTTCATTTTTTAGTATTTCCTTCATAAAATCCTTAAAACTATAAAATTGAAAATGAAAATGAAAACTGAAACCAAACAAACCGTTAAAGTTTTTTTAGTCTTTATATATTTTAAAATTAGTGATCGAAAATTCTATTTCTAAATCGTTCTCTAACTTTTAAATTAGCGTCACCAACAAAAGTTAACGAAATAAAAAATTCAATCACTAAATCAGTCACTAATCAACTTTCTAAATAGTAAGTTATTGAAAATCAATCACTATGTCAATCACTAATAAAAATTACTGATTAATTTAGTGATTGACTCCTTCAAAAAGTTTTTAAACTTTGACACCAATGCCAGTTACTAAATTAGACACTAACTCTAAAATAGAGATTGATTTTATTGGCTGCTCTTTTTTTCCTTTCTTTCTACCTTTATAACACCTGGGTTGTTCATATCAAACCCTAATTTACAAACCCAACAATTCAGCGACCAATTTAGAAATTGATTTTTTTTACGATTTCATATCAATGTCGATCACTAATTCGGTAATTATATTTTTAATTAGTAACTAATTTAGTGATCGACATTGTTAGGAATAAGATCTTTCAAAAATATTATTAATCACAAAATCGGTCACTATTTTATTTAATAAATGATTTTTGTGTAAAAAGTGATTTCTAATATTGGAAATATCAGTCACTATTTTAATTTAGTGACCAATATTTTTTACCCTTTACATCTTTTCTCATGGCTCAGTTAAATAGTTAATTCAGTCACAAAATTATCATTTTAACGAGGGATCTATTTTGGTCACAAAATTAGTCCCCATTCAACACATTTCTTGTGGTGAATATCCCCCTTCCTCGGTCGCCACCAAAAGCTTTTCCCTCATGTCATGAATCAACGAAACTCCACAACAACCTCGGATCGACGATCGATGACTGCCATGGTGCAACAAAGATGAGACATCAGTGCTTTCCTTCTCATTCACTTGCACAAGGTGAGACTCGCAATAGTTGAATCTATCATTTGAACCGCATCATGGTGTGTGTTGACGAAGGGTGGGGTGAGGTTTCTTCGGGCAAGTAGGTGAGCATTAAGCACCGTCGTCATTGGGCAGAGATGTGACGAAGAAACGTGGCTGGCATGGCGCGATGGTCGGACGACGTCGTGGTTCTAGAGGAAGAACCAGTGATGGGGAGAGTGTGATTGAAGGGAACTAGTGCGTAGTAGACTCTAGTTTTTTTAACTGGTGCACCATACAGCATATTTGATCTATTGCATGGCAGAATTAACCTTGAACTATATCTAGCTGTTACGATTTATCTAGAATAATTTTGTACCTTATGAAGGAAACACAATAGGAGAAACTAAAATTTAGATTAAGGGGAAGTGGAGACTGAAGAAAAATAAATGAGATAAAAGTTTCATTGTATCTGTTTTTTTTTTTGGGGTTGATGTTTTGGAAAAATGACAAATTACACTTACTTTCCATAAGATTTATCAAGATTTAACTCAGACCTTTATTTGTGAGATCTATACTAACCTCCCCTCTAGTTACCCAACCCCACCAAGTTCATCCTTCAAAAACCAACTAGTCAATAGCACTCAATCAAAATGATCCCGTTCTTTTACTACGCCTTCCTTTGTATTATCTTCCTTCCCACACTGAAGTTCCTATTCCCAACAAGAAGGCTCAAAAACCTTCCTCCACGTCCTCTTCCCATCTTCAGCACCCTCCGACAACTCAAACACCCTCTCATCTCACCCTCCACACTACCTCCTACAAGAACACGACTCAGTCTTCTCCCTCTAGTTTGGCTCCCAATTTGAGGTTGTCTCTTAATTACTCTTACTCTTTTTCTCCAACCACTACCTTGCCGCGCTTGCCCTTGACAATCCCATCCCAGCCATCGTCATTACTTGTTTACTTGGCTTTGGAAAGGTCACCATTTTTTTTTTTTGGTTAACTTTATCTCTTTTCCTTTTGAAATAAGAGGTTCAAATTACCTTGGAGTTTTCTTTGTGGAATGCTTCAAATTACACTGGGAGGGAGGTGTAGGTTTTGCAGTAGTGGGATTGAAGAACTAGAAGGAATGTTAGTGTAGGTGGGACAAATAAAGAAAGTCTTAGTTGAATATTGAACCTCAAAGAAGGTGGGTGTCCCCTTTAAAAATAATAAAGATGTGAATTCAATAGGTTTTGCAGCTTACAACCATGGACCTTAAGAAAAATACTTGTATACATTTGGAGGAATACCCTTTTCTTCCTCCAGCAACGAAATACTAAAGAAAAAGATAGAAAAAATAATAAAAAAGTAAATAAATAATTGAGAAGTGTTTGTTTCGGAACGACATTAATTAACTTAAGATATGTTTGTGTATTTGAGTTTTAGAGGAAAAGGGATGGAAGGATTTATAATTTAATTTTATATTATAAATTTTTCTTTTTTTCTTTTTCTTTCAAAATCTAAACTCACATATATATCTTGCCGTTCCTTTCCCTTTCACCAGCAATACGTTGTTTGCATATTGTTAAAGATGATCTGGAAAATTCCTGATATAAAAATGGAGCAAGAAAAAGTGAGTTTTGAACTATGTACTATTTAACACCTTTAACTTTGGAATTAATTTTCTCTCTCACTTTACTTATAATGTATAACTAGAGTTAAATATTAAATGGTATTAAGTAATAATTTTTTCTTTCTCTAATTGCATCTAATAATTTCTCTGAGTAATATTGATAAATTGTGCCAATCGTATAAATTACCACAAAAACTTCTTAGAAGTCACTACCAACTAAAAAAAAATTCGTAGAAGTTTTCAAATAAGGAAAGAAATGATATTATACCGGAAAAATTGCATTTTACTATATTGAATTACAGGTTATTTATATTTTAATTCCTAAAATTTAAAAATATGTAAATTAACCCTTGAATTTTTATAAATATGCATTTCAATCAAAGTAAGTGTACTATACTTTTAAATTTTAGAATATGCACAAATTTATCTTGTGAACTTTACTAAATGTACAATCTGGTATTTTAATTTTTTTTTTACATTTGTGATATTTTTATTAATAATTAATAGAAAATTAATAGAAGAATCAATTTGTACATTTAAAAAAGTACAAGAGGTTAAATTGTATATTTTTTAAATTTAAGGTCTAAAGTAGACATGACCTATATTTTATGAAGGAAAATACAATTTTTGCTATTATATATTATTTATAATTTAAGATTGCTTTATAAGCTATCACCATATCTTATTTCCACTATGATACAAAACACGACTTTTTTTCAATGCAGAGCACTAAGAGCATCTCACTATCAACTATCACACCTTCTTATTTCTATTTGAAATTCCAACGATACCCCACTCCAAAGCAAGTATATCCCTCAAATCACTGCAATCAGAGGCTAAAATAAAAATGTTATTTTAACTACTAAAAATTAGGTGTTTAAGTGGGACATCTATTCTTTTATTAGTAGATATGATAGATGAATGAAGATGATGGAGATCACCATCACATCCAATGGATGAAGTATGTGTCTTACCACTCACTTTTAAATGTTGAAATACATCGAGGGCAAAAAGACAAATAAGTAATTCATTATATATACCCATATATATAGTATATGATATGAGAGGAGTAGTTTATTGTAAGAGTGAGAAAATAGAATCTTGAGTTAAATCTTACACGAATAATTAAGATTAAAACATAAAGTTATGTAACTTTTAAAATGAGTATTTGAACATTAATAAACTTTCAATTTTGACCATGCATATATGGTTATATCCAAGATTTGCTCCTCTCACTCTTATAATAAATCACTCTCTCACGTGATACGCCTCTATATATATAAAAGAAAATTACACTAACCTCCCTTTTAGTGTAATTACACTAAGTACCTTTTTATGTTGTAAAACTATATAATTGGTCTCTCTGAAATTTACTAAAATTACATTGACCTTCCCTTAGATGTTAGTCGTTAATTTAAGTGTAAAAAAAATATAACATAAGATATATATACATTATTATTAATAATAAAATTATAACATTTTCACAATATTTAACACATTAATTAAAGGGTTAAATACATTTTACCCCTTGAATTTTAGGTTATGTGCAATTTATCCCATAACTTTTCAAAACGTGCATCACGACACTCTAAACTTTTCAAACTGCAAAAAAACCTTACTTTTTTACAACAAAACTTTAAGTTATAGCAAGGAGTTAGTTACACATTCAAGGGATCAATTGCACATAAAATTCACAGACAAGATGTTGAATTGCACAAATTAAAAACATCAGGAGGTTAAGTGCACACAAAATCTTACCTTCATTAGTTGCCAAAATTACGTTGATGGGTGTTTTGCATAGTTTGAAAAGTTTAAATTCCGATGTATATTTTGAAAAGTCATGTAAATTATACATGACCTAAAGTTCAAGAGAAATGTATTTAACCCTTAATTAAATAAAATACATGAAACTAAAATTTATAATTGTAACTTATGATAAAAAAAGAGGTATTTTAATTGATATACATGTTAAATATTGTCAAAATATTATAATTTTATCATTAATGATCATGTATTTGTCACGTATTATATTTTTTGTCACTTAAATTAATGAATTAATATTTATGAATGAAGTCGGTGTAATTTTAGTATATATAAAAAAGTTCGGTAATAATTTCGCAAAATAAATATATTCGAGTATAATTCTACTAGATCACATCAACGTGGGTGTATTTTATATATATAGTTGGTTGTCCAGTTTTGAAGTTTAAAATGGAAATCCCTTTAATTCTCATAGAGTTTGATGAGAAACACCATATCCATGCTAGACACTATACACCTAACATTGATCAGGATTCACCTGAGCAGACCATGACAATATAGAAGTCGAGGAATTTTATTTTAATATCATATGGATGTAGACACCCATGTAGGTCTCATATGAATGTGAGAGAAATGATAAAGAGAGAATATTTGAGAAAAATAAGTGATGAGACCTATGTATTTTATGAGGGTGTTTAGGTGTAAGAAGAGGGTGTTGAAATAGCAAAGTTGATAAAAGTCGCTTTAAAATCAGATACTTTTATAGCACACTGAAATTTTCATTACATATCAAGCTAGGTAGGGGCTTCTTCTGTTTCCTTAATTTAGCTGGCATGTGATTTATGAAGTATAAAAGTAGAACTTGAAAAATTCCTGGATGCTCATAGAGTCGGAGATAAGTTTTGCTCTTAATTATTTATTATTTGACACATCAGTAATTATATTAAAAATGTGGGAAGACAAGAGACAACGATAACTAAAAAACTGATTACTCACAAAACTGATGTGTTAAATGATAAATGATTCATAGCAAAAGATCTTCCGACTTCTTGTAGAACAACATAATACGCTATCAATGAAAAACCACTTGCCTACTTATGCA
The DNA here is from genome assembly GCA_030441495.1 of Dalbergia oliveri. Classification (NCBI taxonomy): domain Eukaryota; kingdom Viridiplantae; phylum Streptophyta; class Magnoliopsida; order Fabales; family Fabaceae; genus Dalbergia; species Dalbergia oliveri. Next base: position 13,707,569 of record JAMLFY010000011.1, read on the forward strand.
GACAGAGTTATGAAGAAAAGTCATCATCATCAGAGCTAGAGTCGTAATCCATTCTCCGCCCTGCAATTGCAGGAAACAGCCTCCTATGCATGTCAGAAGGTGGCGAGTTCTGTTGGCAATCGTCCGGAGAAGACGGCATTGATGATGCAGACTCTTTCCTCAGAGAAGAAGCCTTAGCTGCCTTCATTGTAGTGTTCTTCACCTCTTTGCACACATTGTCCAATATGATCAAGAAATCGCGCACAATCAAAAACAATCTCAGCCCTTCATCTTTGCCTGCAGTCCCGTGGAAGTAATCTGCAGTGCTCTTAACAAGTGCCATTATCCTCTTCTCCTCATCAACCAGCCACCGCACCTCCATTTCGCCTTCTCTGCAAACCTCTCCAAGCATCTTTTGAACTCAGTCTCTTCTTCAACGCTCTTGAGGTCAGAGTTGAGGAACTCTTGGGTCTTTGTGAGTGAGCAGTTAAGTTTTGACACTGCAGCACTGAGTGCATCACCATCTATGATTGCAGCCTTTTTCACATCATCAAGTTCACTGCTTAGGCCTGAAACTACCTCAAGGCCGAGGCTTCGGTAATGTTCTGCGGATTCTTCACATTCATCAACAAAGTCTTCTGTTTTCACACTGGACATGCTGCTGCTTTCTTTGGTTGTTCTTGCAGCTCTTATCCCTCAGAACAAATGATCTCTTGAACCACAAAGTGTAGCAGTGTTGTCTTGCCGTCTGTTCCTTTCACATCTGATAGTTTTAGAAGTGTGTCAAGCCTGAATGCTTGTGCCCCGCCGCGGTAGGTACCATCGTTCATGCGGTTGCCAGTTTTCAGAACTGCTTCTAGTAGTTTTAAGAATAGCCTGCTTTTTCTGAGTTTGTTGCAAGAAACCTGCAATTCAGTTGCAACAACCATAAGCAGGTAAATAACTGTTATTTGTACATAACTTTTGTAGATGATATTTGATCATGAAGGGAATTAGGATGATAAACTGAGAATTTCAGTTGAATCTTATAAAAGTACTTTCCACCCATTTTCAATTACCTCAACAAATTAATCAATAGGATAACTTAAAACTACATATATTAATGCATGATTCTTCATGATCAAATTCTTCAATAACATAGTTGTTTCAGCTATTAACATATAGTTCTCCACATGTGCAAATATTATCTATAAATTATGTAAAAAACAAATTATTCAAACATGTAACAATAAGTCAATAACAACAATGATGAGCCTTCATCAACTAAGTTGACTATGTAGGATCAAATGATGTTGCTCTGTCTTTATCATAAGAGCATCTGACATAAGTGCTAATTTGTATTCTTCGATTTGAAGGTAATCAAGTATCACAGATGCTTGTAACTTATGAATCTTAATTTGTAGACATTATATATCAATCTACTTGAAGTCTGTTTATTGTTATATTATATAGTAAAAGAAGAGAATAATCATAATGAAATCGAAACAAGAGTCTCAGTTTCACCTCTAATGCTGCAAAACATTCCTTGATGCTTGAGGCCTCTTCTGGAAGGATAAACATGAGCAACAAAGATTCGAGGCGTTTGAAAGCGAATGGAATGTCAACCAAGACTTTGAGAAACCTCTCTGCGGGGCCAAGTTGAGAAGGCTCTCCTGTGAATGACCTAAGCTTCAATTCCTCCTCTGCTGTTGGTGCCATCTTCAACAATGTCTGGATGAGCTCAATAGGAATTTCATGACCTGATTCAATCAACATGCATATTATAGATAATTTGTGCTATGAATTGGAAACGTTAATAACGGAGAAATGCTACAATCATATACATGCTTTTGATTTTGTAATACTAAAATTAATGAAGCAAATGATAACTGAGAAGGAACAACCTTATGAATCTAAAATATATGTAATATGAGAGGTGAGACTAAGCAATAAGTAAGACTAATAAATAATAGTGAAGTGACAAGCATTAAGTAAGACTAAGAGCTTCCTTAACATGAGAGGTGAGACTAAGCAAAATAAGCAAGTAATATCTTGTATGAAACAACATTGTATGCAACAAAAATCAAATTAGAATATGAAATAAACTAAAAGTTTGAATTGAAACTAATAGCCACACACACTTATAAAAAATGAAATTAAATTAGTGAAGCTAAAAACTGTTATCACTAGACGCAGATTCTTAAAGCAATTTTGCTTAGTTTGCCTTCTAACTTCGGTAACTTCTCCTCAAGAAAGAAAGAGAGTTACCTTCTTTAAGGGCATCAATAACTTCATCTGTTGTCACATTTAAAGCTCTCAAAAGAATTGACAAATTCTGTGCTTTCTTTGGGTCAATAATCTGAATATACTGTACTGAAGTATCAAGAGAAGGTGAATCTTTCTTGCGTTCATTTCTGTTCTGGTTGGTGCAGCCAAATAAAGACGCCATCTTTTCCTCATTGAACCTGACAAGTTGTCATGAAGGTGAGTACAATCCTATTAATATAATTAACTTTTCTCATTCAATAAAATTTTGATCATTGACAAGACTTAATGTTCTTACACGAATGACCCTGCACCGATCTCATGCCACACCATTGATTGATCAGGCTTTGCTGCAACCTTGTCCCAGAAAAATGGCTTTAGTTTAGGCTTTGAAGCATCACCATCACTAGAACCACCTTGTTTAGGTCCAAGTTGATTTCTTCCAGCCATTGGTTTGGGAGGAGCAACTGGAGGATGACCTGCTCTTGGAGGCGGTGGAGGCCTAGGGCCAAGAGCTGGTGGCCGTGGAGCTGGTGGCGGCGGCGGGCCAGGGGGTGGAGGGGCTGGTTTTGTAGCAGGAGATTCAGGTACTTGTCCAACAACTTTTGATGATGTCGTCTCAACTTGTGAGGTATTGCTGCTATCTTTAGCCTTAATAGACCCACTTCTAACATTTGAAGGTTTTTTTTCATTGTTAATACCATATTCCTTTTTAGGATTAGGATTTCCGAACGAACAACCTTCGGTGAACCTGAAGTAAGTAATAATGAAACATATTCATAGACTGAAGGACTAGGTGTAATGCTTCACTTCACTATTAGAGTTTTGATTTTGACTTTATTAACAGGGAACCATTGTTTATACAATTTTTTGGGACAACTTCTGGGAGATACCTGAGGTATCCCTTAAATATTGGTTGGTATTAAAGTTGGGATTCATTTTCAACCAATGTTAAGGTAGCGCCTAATGATATCCCTAAAATAGTATGTTTAGAAGTGATACAAATAACACTATTATTTTCTATCACTCATTACACTCAAGTATATACTTACATATAAATTTCTAGTTGATTAGTGTATTTTGTGATTAATGTGATCGTTAATATTATCTCATTGATTATAAAAATATACATAATTAACAAGAAATTTGTCCATCATTAGCCACATATATCATCCTGTTACATTAACCACAAAACCAAAATTTTGATTAACCGGTGTAAAACTGATGTGAAAAAAACAAGTGTGACGCAAAACATATTTCTTGATAATAGGGTAATAATGAATAAAGCCAAACATAAGCATACCACTAGAATAATCCTGTGGGGTCAGTATGATCTGAGGCCCGTTATCTTTCTCAGCTTGGCTGGACTTGACCTGACGGTAGCAAAGGCACATGCCAATCAACATTATAATCCCTGACACAGCGCAAGCAGCATAGATAGTCTTCTGCTGTTGTTTTGCACCAACATTGCCAGGTGGAGAGGCTATAGGAGCATCTGTTTGAGGTCGAAAAACTATAGCAGCACGAGGACGCAGCGGCGGTGGCGGTGGAAATGACACAAACATCTCTCGAGGGAGTGACAAATCCTCATGAGAAATGGGTTCTGAAACTAGTGATGGACCAGTATCTGAGGCTGGTTCCTTAAAAATCAAATATCTTCCATGACCACTTGGCGAAAGGTACCTTGAGCTAGCCTCCTGTTCAGAAACAGGAGCAGGAGGAGTACTACTAGTTCTTATGCAATCCAAAAAGGTGCTTATATGGGGTGACAGAGACTTGGTTGCTTTGTTTATGTTGTTTTCTATTAAAAAAATGGATCTCATGTCATTCCCTTCCGGTGCATGAAAGTCAAAATCTTTGTCACCATTGTTCCCCTCTGTCAATTCTTTCCTGCAATGATTCCACACCACCTCTGCCTGTACCAACCAAATGAGAGAATAGTGCAATTCAGTAATGCTATAAAAGTTAGAGAATTGCCATTTCAACGCCTAAGAATAGGTGTTCATTTAGACATTCACTCCATGACTATTTGATGTGACTGCTTCACTTTTTCTACCAATCCATCACATCTAATAATAATGCTGTGTTCCCAATTAAACACTTATTTTTGGTGTTGAAATAACAATTAACTAAAAATTAATAGCATGTGTCATAATTCCCTAGTCATGTTGCCATATAGTTAAATCTATACATACTTTCTCTTAAAATTTATATTATAATTACTGTCTCGCTTCATCCGAAAATTGAAACAATAGATAGAGGCATGTTCCTTTATTTGATCAGTGTGTTAACAACAAAACAGATTCCATTATTTTAAACATGATTGCAGCAGAATTAATGCTTGCCACTAATTATTACTGTGTGCCAAGAAAGTTCACACTATCTACAACAAACCCCTTTCCTATAAGTGCCAGCAATCAAGGAAAGGACTTAAGGTGTTTCGTTTCTTCTAACAAACAAAAGTTGAATGTTTAGACCTTGGCCTCCTTATCCTCGTAGCAACATTTACTAAAATTATAATAGCAGGAGCTGAGACCAAATAAAGTGTTCATTAAATAGAAAAGTGTATCCATGCTTTTTTTTCTTCTTGAAACAATGCAGAGAGATCCTTATTGCGTATTATACTATAGCTTAGTCATGCAACTAAGGTGTAAGGACTTCGAAGTTCAGGAACATGATCGGTGTATTTGTTTTGAGTTCTTTCTAACAATGAACATGGTAAAATACACAAGATTTAACAGAATTATCAATGAAATTAACTATAAGAATGTATAATAAGCATGATTCAGTTTAATATAGTCTAAGATCATCTAATGAAAAGCACGGAAAGTACTGCATCACCGGCTCACAGCAAAAACACATAGAATTACCAACAAAACTTGGTTGCCAATTAGCCAAATTACTAAGAAACCAAGCATAAGAGCATAACTCGGTGTTGGTTAACACATAAAAGTCCAATTCAATATTCATTCAGAATTAAGAGCACAAGCATGAAAAGAAAAATAATAATAATAATAGCTTAGAAATTTTGAAGAAGAAAAGACACAAATTGTATATATTTAATACCTGCTTTCCGTATGCATGAAGAGAGGATGAGAAAACAGCAGCATATTCTTTAGAAAAGTCATCATCCTCGGCCCTCTTCCCCTCTGAGCCCCCTTGTGCCAACGCGCAAAGCAGAATGACATAAACCACCGCATAACCAGGTCTTGTCAATTCCATTGCTTCCAAATTCACCAACCCAAACGTATAACTCTCTTCTCATTATCTCTCATTGAACTTTATAAAAAATATTCCAATGAGAGATAATGAGAGAGAGAGTTATGTGTTTTCCCCTTCTGCACCTTCTCAATGACCCTTTAGGCTTTAGCTTCCAAATAACTATCACGTGTATTAATTTTGTGTACAATATATATCCAAATTTCGTATATTATGAGGTTTGGATCTTAGGAGCCTAAAAATCAGGTTATTTGATTGTGACTATATAATATAGGTGATTGCAGAGAATAAATGTGTCAGATTTTGATGATATAATTAATTTGACGTCTGGGGAAGAAACCAATCAAATGTACGTAAACAAATCCACGCAAAGGTATAACTCACGAACTAAGGCTTGAAATTACGTTGAAACGCTATTGATTTGCAATTCCAACCCAAGAATTTGTGTCGTTAAAGGATTGTTTTTTGTTCATTCCAGAGTTTCTTTCTGGTGTTTGGAGGGAGTTGGGGGCGCCAGAGGAGAGAGAAAAGACAACGATGCATTCAGGTGCTAAAAGAGACGCGGGGACAAACAACGTTGGACACCCATGTCTTGGATCCTTCTTTTGCCTTCCTACCCCCCAAAATGTGAGTATTTACTATGGTTCCACCTCACTTAAATTTGTTTGCCCTTGCACTTGCCTTGATTCGAAAGAGTAGACGAATGCTTCGTTGGCTATAGTTTTACTTAAGGAAATCTATTTTACTTGTTGGATGTTTTTGAAATAAAAAAACATTTTTTTTATCATTCATTAATTCATATGTTAATTATTGCATTAAAATATAAATAACACGGAAAGTGATAATAATTCACAAAATTTATATTGGGTAATAAATGATACAGAATAAAAGAAAAACAATTCATACTTTAAAACTATCCAAATATTTCTATGCAACATCAATATAATATAAACACCTTATATTGATGTGAGAATATGTGAATATTAAGATGTGAGATAAATTTATTTTATATTTGTGATAAAGTGGATTTTTTACAGAATTAAAATAAAAAAATATCAAATTACACACATCCTCTACTTTTTATTTGGTTACATATTTATCCTTTTTTATTTAATAAAAGTCGACTTAAATCACTTTTATAAAGTTCAAGATTTCATCTAACATTACACAGAAGTCTATTTCAACTTTAGAGAGGAGTGTTAGACTTTATCAGGATGCCAACAATGTAAAGTCTATTTAAATTGACTTTGGAATACATGTCAGATAAGTGAGAAGTTTATTTAAATCGACTTCAATGAAGCAGAAATCTATTTAAATCGACTTCTAACACTATTATGACAATGTGTTAGAAATTGATTTTCTAGGTTCATTTAAGTCGACTATGAGCAGCTATTCTTTCTTATATAAATATGTTGTTTACTCTTTGTTAATTTACATGATACATGTAAACACACTACTTAAAACAAACAACAAAAGGCTACACAATTTACAAAAGTGTCAAAATGCAAAATAACTAATAGAAAACAAAAATGTTAATATACATAATACATAAAATATATAATCATAATAGCCATATAATCATCCAAACTACTAATCCCAAGTATATAATATAAAAGTCTAAATTATATAACTATTATATAATCACTACTCATCTCAAGTAGCAAGAGAGGACTTGGCCAGGGCTCCTAGGATCATCAGGAGGAGGAGTAGGAAGGGATAGGAGCAAGACCATGTGCAGGCCAGGAATGTCACAACTTGATTTGGATCGGACCGCACGTGGAATCTCATCCCATGTAAGTCTCGTGATCATTACGCCATACTATGTGCATATTTTTTTTATTTGTAAAATATATTTCAAATAATCTATACTATCTTGCAAATTCCCAAAACATGATAATTCTAATAATTTTTGAATAACTCTTTCCATACATCATCAATGAAACTGTAACTGAAATCCAAAATATGCTTAGTTGCGCTTTTACTAAAGAATCATGAAACTATAAACTTTTAAATACATATCAATCTCATGATTTATCAAAAAGCAAAACCATGCATGTATGTACGGGACCTGCTTAATACCACTTGGAGCACTCTCTATCAAAAGACACAACACTTCATCCTGTGAAGCCCACCCAAGCTGGAAGAAACTACTGTTGAGGAGGAGGTGGAGGATCCGAAATTGCTACTAAATCTATGAGGAAAAGGGAACAGATGGGTGAATTTTATCATAAAACTCAGTGAGTGAATCCTCACCCATAATCATACATGGAACATGAAGGGAAATACATAAATAATAATGCAATACTCATAAACCATTTCTATTTAAATTGTATAATAGCTATGAAATCATAAATTTGCGATAAGCATAAAAATCATCTTTATTCTTTCAAGAATTACTAAAAGAGACTATCCATAAAATGAAACGTGGGTTATCCCTTATGAACAAGAGCACCTAACCAGATCTCAACGGCTTTCATGAATCGCATTCCTCATAGATGATCTAACTTGTGGATAATTGCCCCTCGCGGGCCTTGGTATACCAAGATTAATGGAATAACTTCGTTAACTCATAGCTCGTTCCTCTCAATAATTCCCTAATCTAAAATCAAACTAAAGCCATAAAACGAGGTTCTATAATCTCTAGTTTCAACGTTTTACTTCCATAAATAAACATAATACTTCATGTTTACATTTCATCAACACAACCAAATTCCAACATTGTAGTCAAATCTAAAATTACCAGCTCAATCATATAAAATATTCATAGAGCGAATATGGTCCCATGCATTTTCTAAAATCATAGATTTTCATGCATACTTTCAAAGGAAGCATTTCTAGCTATTGCACATTTTTATATAAAACATATCATGTGAAAATTCAGTCTTCAATCTCTATATACTCCGTAATGCTAAAAAATAATAATATAATGACTAAAATAAGGTCATGAGATTAAACCCATTCACCTGGAGGGATGAAATGAAAGGGCTAATTAACATCACGGAAGTCCTAAAGGAGGATGACACTAATTTTGCCATTACAACCATCAAACTCATATAAGAAATCTATGGATACTCCTAAGTTACTTCAGACTAATTCTAATAATATGAGGGAGCACCTCCACTTGACAATAATGAAGAATAACAACAACTCAAACCAAGAACATAAAAGAATGGGGAGCAAGGAGACATAATCTATCAACATTTACTCACCTTAAAGCTTGGAGGAAGTAGATTAGAGTGAGGTTGAGAGTGGAGGGGAGGAAGGAAGTTTTGGTGGAAGGTTTCAGTTTCTATTGTAGAACACTCAAGGGGAAAGGGTTTTTAAAATGGGCGATGCTCATTTATCAAAACTGTTCGTTAGGCACCGTGCCTTCATTGCGGTGCTTGCTGCAACGAGTAAAGCTCATTGTAATGAGCCTCTAGCAAAACCGCATAGAAAGACTCGCATGTTCGCTAGGAGTCAAACTCGTTGCAACGAACCTATTCTGCATAATTCTATAGAACTAGGGCCACAATATGATTCTAAAATTTGGGGCCTTCTTGGTTTCATGGGTGGGTCTAGGGACCCTAAAGTGTACGAACTTATCTAAGAACATGTGTACGCCAGGTATTACAAAGGAGCAAGTCCAGTGAGACTTGTACAAGAGATTGTATATCGCCGTTGTGTTACCAGGAGTTACATCGATGGCTCAACACTAGGCAGGGTGAGTAATTATTATGATTATATAGTGGTTATGTACTTTGGACTTTTGTATTATGTATTTGAGATGAATAATGATTGTATAGTGGTTATGTACTTTGGACTTTTATATTATGTATTTGAGATTAGTAGTTTGGATGATTATATATTATGTATTATGTATATTAACCTTTTGTTTTCTATTAGTGATTTTGCATTTCATCACTTTTATGTAAATTGTGTAATATTTTATTATTTGTTCTAAGTAGCGTGGTTATATGCACCATGCCAATTAACAAAGAGTAAAACAATTTTAGTAGCTACTCAAACTTGACATAAATCGATCTGGAATGGCTGCATGATAGTAGTAGTCTTTGAGATAGCTTGGAAGTTGTTGTTCCCTTTACTGTCTCACAATTTTAGTTGTGTTGGTGTTTGGGCTCATGGTTGTAATGGGTTGCATTTCTCAACTAACGCAGGAGTTTGTAAAATATCATGTTGAACGAAAACATAGGAACATCCTTAATGTTACTAGAGCTCTAAGGTTTCAAGCCAATTTGCCTCTTAGTTTTTGGGGGAGGGGGACTGTGTTTTAAAATAGAACACACATCGATGCAAATAATGGTATTACACCTTATGAGATGCTTTTCAATAAAAATAATTATTTTTTAATAAAAAACCATCTGACACATTGTTAGAGCTATGTTAGAAAGTCGATTTAAGTATAGTTTCGCAACAATGAAGTTGATTTAAATAGACTTTTATCATTTTTTAACATTATATAAGTTTATTTAAATAGACTTTACATTATTCTTGACACTTATAAAATCTGACACTTTTCTCTAAATTGATTTAATTTAACTTCTATTAATAAAAATAGAACAAATATGTAACCAAATGAAAAGTAGGGATATGTGTAATTTGATTTTTTTTATTTTAATTATGCAAAAAATCCTAATAAAGTGATATTAATAATATCCTATTATGACATCAATTTAGTCCTAAGATTTTCAAATTTGACATTAATTTAGTCTAATCATCACATTTCACTAACACCGTTAATTCCTTCAACTCCACACCATCCAAAAATTAAATAAAAAAAAAAACTAATTTCCCTTTTCCCCTATTTCTGGTCTCTTCCCTTGTCCCTTCCCTCACACACATTTGCTGTCCAACCCCTTGTATCCCTAGCCATTCTCTCAAACATCTTCAATATTACCTGCTGAACACCATCCCCCTCTACTCATATCAAGGCTCTCAGCCTAAAATGTCAAGAGCAGATATATAGCTAATATTTGGTTTTGAAGTTTGAGGGAAGAAAGGCTTTAAATGACACAACACAACATGGGGAACCTTTTTGGTAATCCTGTCAACTTCATCATTGCAAATGCCTCGCTGTGCAACTTCCCCATTATAATTTGTATGCTGGACATACATGTATGCAACCTGAAAACAGTTAGGTGGTGGGAGGGAAACGGAGATCAATTATTTTGGATGAGGAATTAGAATTGTTTTTTGAAAAATTTTTGGACAGAGTGAACTTGAAGGGATTAACAGCGTTAATAAAATTTGATGAGTAAACTAAATTGATGTTAAATTTTAGAATCAAATTGATGTCCACTATAAAATCTTAGAATGAAAATAAGTATTTAGTCTAAAATCACGTTTTGGTATTAACTTAAATAATGATTTTTTTTTCCACCCGTGTTGCGTCGTTGTTCCATGCCATCAAGATTTCACTCCTCTCTGTGTGTTGAGCATCTTCACCTCCACCCACCTTCATGATTCATGAACACCACCTTCACCTACACCCTCTCCCTCAAACTCCTACACAACTGCACAACCTTTCTCCCCAAATCCACATACACCACAACCACCCTCACCCACCCACTCCCTCTCTCTTCCCTGCAATGCGGAACCTTGCTTCAGTCCCTCACAAACTCCAGGTCCCTCTGCCAAGCCCAACAGCTCCACGCCCACGTCATCACCTGCGGCACCCTCCTCCACAACACCTACCTCTCCACGAAGCTCGCCGCATGCTACGCCTCATGCGGCCACATGCCCCAGGCACAGCACGTATTCGACCATGTCTTCTTAAAGAACTCGTTTTTGTGGAATTCCATGATAAGGGGTTACGCTTCTAACGGTTCTCCCTCGAGGTCCCTTGCTTTGTACCGTGAAATGCTGAGTTTTGGACACAAGGGTGATAATTTCACGTACCCTTTTGTTCTCAAGGCCTGTGGTGACCTTTTGCTTCGTGAGATTGGTAGGAAGGTTCATGCTTTGGTGCTGGTTAATGGGTTGGAGTCGGATATCTATGTCGGGAACTCGCTGGTTTCGATGTATGCTAAGTTTGGTGAAATGGCTATTGCGAGGTTGGTGTTTGATAAATTGCCTGGGAAGGATTTGAGTTCTTGGAATTCTGTGATGTCGGGGTATGTGAAGAACGGTGAGGCAATGCATGCTTTGGAGGTTTATGGTTGCATGAGAAGGGCTGGTGTTGTTGGAGACGGACTACTTTGCTTGCACTGTTGTGTGCTTGTGGTGATCTTATGGATTTGAATATGGGGAAAGCGATTCATGGTTATGTTGTTAGGAATGGTGGTAGATTGTGTAATGACTTTCTGATGAATTCCCTTATTGACATGTACTGCAACTGCGGTTTGGGGACTGGGGCAAGGAAGTTATTTGAAGGGTTGGAAGTTAAGGATGCTGTGTCGTGGAATTCTTTGATTTCTGGCTATGAGCAGTGTGGCAATGCTTTTGAAGTCTTGGAGCTTTTCAGCCAAATGTTTATAGGAGGTGTGATTCCTGATGAGGTGACTGTTGTTTCTGTTCTTGGGGCTTGTAATCAGTTCCGGGATTGCTATTGGGCTCATCTGTTCACTCGTATATTGTTAAAAAAGGTTTTGGTGTGAATACTGTTGTGGGAACTGCCCTTATTAGCATGTATGCTAACTGTGGAAGTTTACTTTGTGCACGTCGTGCTTTCGATGAGATGCCACAAAAAAACTTGGCTTCTTGGACAGTTATGGTTACAGCATTTGGAACTCATGGGAGGGGAAGAGAGGCTATTTCTATTTTCAATGAAATGTTAGGTACAAATATTATTCTGGATGAGGGTGTGTTTACTTCAGTTTTATCAGCTTGTAGTCATTCCGGATTAGTGGATGAGGGCAAAGAAATTTTCTGTAAAATGACCAGAGACTACAATGTGGAGCCTGGACCCACTCATTATTCATGTTTAGTGGATCTACTTGGCAGAGCAGGGAACCTAGATGAAGCATATGCAGTTATAAACGATATGAAATTGAAACCTGATGGGGATGTATGGACTTCTCTCCTTTATGCTTGCAGATTACACCGCAATGTCAAGTTAGCTGAGATTGCAGCCAAGAAGCTTTTTGAAATTAATCCAAATGGTGTGAGCGGTTATGTTTGTCTGTCCAACATATATGCTGCTGAGAGACGGTGGAAGGATGTTGAAAAGGTGAGGACATTGGTGAAAAAACGGAGATTGAGGAAACCACCTAGTTACAGCTTTGTTGAGCTAAATAAGATGGTTCATCAATTTTTTGTTGGAGATACATCCCACCAACAGTCAAATGATATTTATGCCAAATTGAAAGACTTGAATGAGCAACTCATGAAAGCTGGGTACAAGCCTGACACTAGTTCAGTTCTCTATGATGTTGAGGAAGAACTAAAGGAGAAGATGCTCTGGGATCACAGTGAACGATTAGCACTTGCTTTTGCTCTCATTAACACTAGTCCAGGGACCACAATCAGAATAACCAAGAATCTTCGTGTGTGTGGAGATTGCCACACAGTAATGAAGATGATTTCTAAGCTGACAAGTCGAGAGATTATCATGCGAGACATCTGTAGGTTTCACCATTTTAGAGATGGAATATGCTCATGTGGTGGCTATTGGTGAGTGGATGAAAGTTTGATAAAGTAATGCATTCAAAGTAATGAAAATACGGATTTTTTGTTGGGTGGAAGAGTTGTGGATTTTTTGTGGATTCTTTGTCCAACATTTGCTGATGTCTGAGATTTTGGAATTGCCACATTGTGGCATCAGTGTGAGCGTTAAGCAGCAGGACTATATTCGTAATCTGAATAGTGTCATATTTTCGATCTGATTCTCGAACAGATTTTTCACATCTTGTTGGCAATTCAACCATCAACTTCCATATCAATCACTATCTGATGGGAATGGTTGTATTGTATTGGTTTGGATGCATGACGACAAACATCACGAGGTATATCTCATTATGATCACTTAAATGCAATTATAAAGTGGCTGATTATGGTGACAGCAGAGATAAAAAGACCAAACAATGGAATGATTTGAGAATACAAGAGACAGATTAGAAAGAACAGAGAGCGAAAGAGGAACATCCAATGATATAGTGCAAAAGAAAGGAACAAGGGAGAAGTAGAATGAGAAGAGAACGAAATCTTAAAACACAGCACAGATAATAATTCCATTGAAAGGTAAGTGGAAGGAAACCTATATAATGAATTGCAATTAAACATAAAAAAAAGCATGCTGGCTCCACTCCCATGATCTTGTGGAACCAAATGATGTTGTCCTTACACCTTGACCAACCAAAAGAAATGATGAACCATCTTATTGACCAACCAAATGATGTTGGCCCCACATCAGTGATATAAGTTTGAGAACCATACTCATCTGTCTTTCTTCTGAAGTCTTTGACCTCATTGTGGCTGTTAACACTGCATGTTTCCTATATTCCTATTTCCTATTTTGACATCAGTATGAATTCAAAATCAGTTATAAGCTCCTTGTGTTAAAATTTCTCCATTTTAGTTGACTATAACTTTGCTGATGTGGGATATTCTGTGTGTTCTATGCTAGGCAAATTCAGTGTTAAACTGGATGATTTCTACAAGTTCATTAGGAATTTCTCTAGTTGTCTCTTATTGGACCCTTTTCGGGATAAAACTCTGCATTTTTATTTGATAGTTTCCTTAGATGGATTTTTTATTAGCAGTCTTGTTTTTACCTTCATCTTTTTCATAATGGCTACTATTTTCTCTAATTTATGGTAAATTTGTTAAGTTGTATGCGTACTCTAGTTTCTTTCTTTGTTTATTTAACTTCCTTTTAATTCATTGTCCCTATCCCTTTTGTTGTTTTTCTCTTCTGACAGATTTAGATCATAGAATTACTGAAGACTCGTAATCCTTGTCAGCATGTGTAACATTTTTTTCAACATAAGTTAATCATGACAGCTTATGTTTTCTTGTGGCTGTGGAACTTGAAATATATTTTTTATGTTTTATTTTTTGCCTACTGCCTAGCATTATTCTCAGATTGGTTGGCTGTCATGCATGCAATATTAAGAATTTCATTTGTCCTTCATTTTAAATTGTCATATCAGAACAAATAAGACCAATCTGCAGTTCTAGTTGTGGTTTATGTTAAAGAATCTGTCTATATTGTCTATATTGCAATAACTTCTGTAAGAATTTGTGTGGTGTTTTAATAGTTCAAAGGTGAGTTTTGATGAAGCCAGGCATTAGTATTGGGCTTGGCAGGCCCTGTCAACAAATTAGAGTTCTGATTGAAATTCAGCTAACCTAGTTATAGCATCTGTTCCCTTGTTTGGTTGGGTTAGTTACTTCATATTATATTTTATTTTTTATTTTTTTTGCTTTAAAAAAAAATCTTAGACTCATGTTATTTACTATGCTACAAATTAGCTACGGCAAGAGTTTTCTCTGCTGCAAACATTTAACCTCAAACTTAATGTGGAACTATTGATTGGCATATTCTGTTGTTGTTCCCCTTTTGATTTTCGTGTTACTGAGGGAATGCAATATTTGCCGAGTGAGTGGTCCTAAATGTGGAAATTGTTGTTCGCTGATAATGAAACAATGGAAGAAAAATTTCACCCTCTGATACCTGATATGAAACACTAATCGCAATTGAATAGTTGACACATGACAAACCCAAATGCCATAAAATTTATGCCACAGAAGCATTGCTAATTCGTATCATAAAGCTTTGGAATTTACTTTGAAATTAAATATCTGTCTAACTAATCATGTGTTTTACCTTATATTTGTTCTTCTCGTAGAGTCATAGGTTATTAAGCCATGTGCTAAATTAATTTGCTGTGACTAACTAACTGTAGCCTAGCTGTAATATATAGCTAATTAATTTACCACTTGGTGCAATACATGTTAAGCATTCCATTACTTCTAAATCTAATATTTGTCTTTGAATTTTCAGAGCTAACTTTTGTTTACCTACTTAAATATAGGATTTCTATGTTCCTTGCATAATGTAATGTGGAGCTTTGACATAATTTGATAGTCATTTTGGCCATATATATAAGATTAAGAACTTGTTTTCAACTCATATAACAATGGTTCATTCCATTCTTAAAACATGTAATCGCATTTTGGTAATGGCTTCAAGATTATACACTGCTCAAAGATTGTTCTGAAAATATGCTTATATGAGATAGAATATAGCCAGGTTCCGCCTTTTTTATGATGGAAGATGTTTTTGTCATGATAATCATTGTTGATGGAAGTTCAGCAAAATAGTCTATTGTATTCATAGATTGCAAAACCACACATAACAGTACACACAGCAGATACGTCTAGATGCTTAGACATTGATACATTGTGGCATTACCATTAGCATTCATATATAGCTGCTTTATTTATATCCTGAACATTAGATACTAGATGCAGTCGATTCTTTAATCATCCTTCACATTGGGCTGGGAATTTAACCATCAACTTTCATGTCTGTCTCTGAATCCCAGGGGAACGGTGGTATTGGTTTGGTTGCTTGAAGAATTTCCTGAAGGGGGATTTTGGTCCTGGTGGAAGCAATGGAGTTATGACATGATTGTACTTGTGAGGATCTTCACAGTGATCCTGCATTTTGAGGGGAGAGGGTTAGTAGGCGGCAACGTAATTATGAAACTTTTTAAGTGCATGTATGACAGCTAATCACCTGATCTGCATGCATCCTTAGCACAAATTTTTTGAATAAATCAAAATTTGATTGTTGCAGCAGGTCATCTGATAGCCGAAGGTATGTTACTTCGTACATCCTTAGTTTTGGAGGGCCATTTACATTTGGTCTGGCATTCAATATGATTTGGTTGTAACCTGCGGCATCATACCTTGAAAGCGCATTTTCTCCAGCAACTTCAAGTTTTCTCTCCAAACTCCACTCAATACCTGTGCAGATGTTCATGTTTAGCTATTAAACCGCTGCTATATGCTTTTACATTTGATATCATCTTAGACTTTAACATGAGAAGCAGGTATGAAACCGAGGGAAATTGTAATGCATTACTTGCTGAACAAGTTCCTCAGGTCCACTTTTGGCGTCAGAGCTTTGTTCTGAGTCCCTCATCTCAAGACATGTAAAGTTCAAAATGCCATGATAGCGAGACAACATTCTTGCGATAGGACGGTATCCATCTCTATCATCAAGGTTGTAATATCCAGCAGTGAGCTCGGCAGCATGACTTTCAGATTTGTACCACCAGTGGATTCCAGAGACCTGTTGTCATGTTATCATGGTTAGAGTGTTAATTATTTGGCCCAAAATGGAGGGGCATGCTAGTTGAGGTGTTCTGAAGTTTACTTTAATTGCTAATTTGACTTTACAGCCCAGGAAAGCTTTGTTGGCTTCTTCTAGTATTTGATCACCATGAATCAGCAATTTATTAGAATACCAAGTTAAGAAGAACTTCCCTCTCTCACTGAGGTATGTGCCATTTGATTTGAAGAACCCTGTTGATTCTGGTACATCATTGTACTCCCCTGCATCATCTGGCAGTTCCCATTCAGGATGGCCAGCCTTTGCTGCAGCAGCTTTAAAATCTGCCTTCAAATATTTGTCATAGCACTGCACATAGTTTCATATTTATTCTATCTTAAGTGATAAAATTCCAAATTGGGTAGGAAACAATTTTCTTTGAAGCTTGAAAGTGAGCCCAGACTCACCTGAAACTCCCCAATACCAGGAAATTCCCATCCTTGGGTTTGTGGATAAGAGGGGGTTCTGAGCTCTCCTGCTGGGCCAAGCCCAACTTCGATGTCATTAATAACCTCAGATTCTAAAAAATCTGACATGTTTTCCCTGAAACTCCTCATGAAGTCACGGTATATCTGTATAAAGCAGCAAGTTTATACGTGTAATAAGCAAAACCATTATTCCTACACATGTAAGTTTAGAAGAAGTGTCCAACATGTGTAGCATTTTTTCACCCAAATAAATGATTATTCACTGAATCAGTTTCTCTTGGTTTAGTATGTGATGTTAAACTCCTTATAAAACTGATATTGGTGAAAAGTGGATTGAGTGACCAAAACCAACATGCATTCATGGAAGTTAAACCTACATGCTACTATAGCTGCCACGTTTCACCAGATAGACTGAAAACTCACTTCAGCTTCTCTTTTTTGGGTATGTTTGATATTAGGATTATGAATTTAATTTCTACATACTACGGTGTAAAATAACTTTACAGTATTGATCAATAAAATTTCATTAAAATGACAAATTATAAAAATAAATATCTATCATCACAATCACCCACCATAATTTGTTATTTTGGTAAAATTTTATTGCAATGCATAACAATTAAACTCCAATATTATACATATTCATGATATAGGTGAAAAATAGATTGTGTAACCAAGCATATTTAGTTGGTATCTTATGAGGGCGTATCAAGTGAGTGGAAAACTTTATTATAAAAGCAAGAGGAGCAGATTTTTAATTAATTAATGATTACATGATTATTTAAAAAAATTATATGATTTTATATTTTAATATAGATTATTAATACAAGACCCAATGATCAAGGTTTAGTCCTTTCGTTCTTACAATTAAGTAACTACTCTAATTTGATCGTCTGCTGGTGTGTGTGTATATATAATCTCATTTTCTTAAAAAAAAAAATAGGGATAGAAGAAGTAATATTAGTTTTTCAAAATTTTCAAGGGTTATAAAGAAAAATAAGCATACATGAAAAAAAGTTAAGTTCTTCAAATTTTTCAAGAGTTATTTACGATTATTTTAAGAAATATTAGGATTTAAACTAAACAAATTTTTTTTTTTTACGAAATCAAAATCCAAAGGCGTAATAGATCTTTTGCTTTCTTAATTTATTTTCATATTTCATTTTGATCCCTTAACTATTTTTTCTATCCGTTTGTTATGGCCTTCTAATTACTAGTTTTGTATTCATTTTGATCTCCTAATTAATTTTTTTTTGTCATTTTTGTCCTCTAATCTTAACTGATAGGAGCCAAAATGAACACAAAATTAGTTAATAGGAGAGCAAAATGAACAAAAAAATTATTAGAGGACCTAAACAAACCAAAAATTAAATTAGAGGACCACCAAAATGAAATACAAAAATAATTTAAGGGACAAAAAAAATCCATTACACCAGAAAAAAAATGCTACTATATTTTCTGGGGCGAAAAATGAATTTAAGCTAAAAAACTAAAATCCTAATTATAACTCACATAGCTCATATACCTCAATGGCTGTTCGTCCATGGAAGATGGGCTCACTGTCCACACCAATAGTAAGATATTCCTTGTTCCTGTTACCAGAACGATTGGTGTAGAAGATATCAGGATTTAATTCTCCAATGTCAAGGGCCCATTGAGGAATTGGGATGTAAACAGCATCTCCAACATTCCCTCCACACTGGTGGAACGACATGATAGCTTGCAGTTTCAAGCCACATTCCTGAACAAGTTGAAACAAGCTCCTATAAGCACTCCAATCATACTGCTTAGGACCCTTCAGTTCTATGATCCCCCACCACACGTCAACCATGACGCCATCAACACCTGCTCCTCTTAGCTGCAATAGCTGCTCTTTAAGCCCATTCGGGTCTTCAAAGACATTGTCAACATTGACAACTCCAAGCTGAAGTGTTGCAAGGGAAAAACACACACACACACACACACACAACAAAGCAAGCTAGTTAGTATTTACCATATATTTGATGTTATATATTCAAATACTGAAATAGTGAAAACGATAAAATCCCGTTTTCATTATTCCTTTTACAAAATTCCAAAAGAAATTTAAAACGAAAAATGAAAACGGCAACACAAAAGGCCCTAAATTGGTAGCTCAGAAACATATCACTAGTTTGTGTGTGTGAATTACTGGGAGCATGACATAAACTGGAACATAATTTAGTAGCATGTAATTGGGGTCAGATGTGTTCATCTTGTTCCTTATTTCTTCTCTTTTTTTTTTTTTCTTTCTTTAAATTCCTAAACGAAATGTGAAGTTTTCTGATCTTCTGGAAAGAAAATGCTACGCAGAAGTTGCTTCTTGCTCTTGAAAGCGCACTAAAAAAATGTTATTTATACTCACTATTAATAAGATATTTTAATTTAATTTCATTCACTATTAGATTTGATGTGATTCACTTAATGTCAACTTCATATTAAATAAAAATAGTTTGAACGATATCTTATATGATAAATATAAATAACATAATAGAGAAAATTAATAAAGTTTGTATTTGGGGGCATCATTCATTGTTCCTGCACAACAGAGAGGGTTTAGTACAGTATTGTAGGCGGGTGGGGATTCACGGTAGCCCAATATCTTCTTGTTGTCAATGTCAGAAAATTGATGACCTGGTTACATTAAGATCAAGTGTTCATTATTCAAGCATCCACTTCACCATCAGTGGCAGGTAAAACTATTAAGTAAATACTATTGAAAAGAGATTCATTGAGTAAATTTTTTGTCAACTTATTTTGTTGAATAACTTTATAAATATTGAATTCTATCAATACAATATTGTTTTTCATATATTTTCGAGAGTATGATCTTGCCCGACAGTGAGAGACTACTCCCAATATGACAATGCGCTAAATTACATATGAATAGTGGCGAAGATTGCTTAGGGCAATAGGAGGCCATGGCTCCCCAAATTTTGTTCTATCTGTCCCCCTCCCCCTCTCTCTCTCTCTCTCTCTCTCTCTCTATATATATATATATATATATATATATATATATATATGTAAGTCTAGTCTTACTTATTCTATTGAATAATATTTTATGGACATCAAATTTTATCAATATATTTGTTGAATTGTAAGTTCTCATTGCATAGATTAAATATATAATAAAATTTCAAAACAATTTGATATTTAATCATTATTTTTTATTTGGACGTATAACATAGTTTTGAAAAACACGTAAATCTTGAGTATTGTTACAATATATCTATCAATGTCCATTGTTTTTGAAATAAGGTATACTTGATCATCAAGATAAATATCACATGACTCAATAGTTGAATAGATGAAATATGTTGTTAATAAGAAGATATTTTATAGGTAAATGTAGCATATTTACTCTTGGAATAAATAGATTCCTCTATATATATATATATATATATATATATATATATATATATATATATATATAACTCTAGTGAGATGAGCTATCCATTATGAGAGTGAAATGAATAAATTGAGCCTTATAACCATATATGGATGGTTAAGATTGAAAGTTGTTAATGGTAATTAATGATCACGTGATCATTAAAAATGTCATGTGATTTTATGTTTTAGTCTTGACTATTCATATGAGATTCATTTGCTTCTTTCACTCTCATAATAAACTACTCCTCTCATTTGAGTCATTCCCCATATATATATATATATATATATGGTGATGATCCATTTACACTAGGTATAAATCTTGATGCACTTACACCCTTTAATAACTTTTTATAGGTATAAAATTTCAATATAACCATTGAATTCAAAGTTCTTACCTAGTGGATCCAAAATATCAAATTTCATATATTTTAAAAATGATTTGATATTTCATCATGTCACTTTATTTTAATGGATGATATGTTTTTGAAAATACTAGTAAATATCAATCATTAGAATATATTATATTATTATTCGATTTTCTGAAATTTGACATGCTTGATCATCAATATAATATCACATAATTCAATGGTCGATCCATTAAATTCAATTTTTATTAAGAGTTATTAAAGGGTATAATTGTACAAGATTTATACCTACTATAAATTCAATATATATATATATATATATATATATATATATATATTAAATATAAAGTCAGTGATTTTTTAAGTGATCATATAACATTTTAATAACTTTTAATTATGACCATTCATTTAATGGTTGTATCCTTTTAAATTTAATCATGAGACTTCATATAAAACCGCTTCTTAATGATACATCCCTTACATATATATATATATATATATATATATATATATATATATATATTGGTGAGGCTCTATTTAATCCAAGAGTAAGATATGATATAATAGTCCATCTCATTGCTTTTTTTGGATATGAATTTTCATAAATCCAACCATTTAATTTTAAGTTTCTACCAAGTAGATCAATTCCATAGAATTTCATACAATTTCAAAATAATTTTCATACTTCATCATTTAATTTAATTTTATTTTGAAAAATAATATATTTTTGAAAATATAAATAAATATCAATTATTAAATTACATACCTATTGTTATCCAATGTTTTTGAAATTTAGCATGCTTGTTGCTTGATCATCAATAATTTAATGTGGTTGGATACAAAAAGGAGAATTATGCAATCCTAGAGTAAATAGGTCCATATCCATAAAGGTGAGGAGGTTAGCAATCCCATATATATAGTGCAAACAAGTTTAATTAGAAATATGAGATTAATTTTGACACATGGAGTTTTAACTGTCATTCGATCATATGCTTCTATTTGTAATACTTTCAAGACAACAAGTGATTGAGTTAAAACATTTCGATTGATGCGACAATATATAATTGGATATTTGTGTGAAATTTTGTCACACTAACCATGCATATAAATTAAGGCCCTATTTAATACATAGGATAAGACTGATTGTATTAGAAAATACTATAATGCCAAATTTTATCACATGCTTGGTATCACATATAATAATATAATGTTATACAATTAAACTAATTTTATTCTATGACTATACGATTAACACTAGTAGAAAAATGTTTGTTATCGATTTTCTTGTTTCCTGAGAAAATTTGTTACCGATGAATATTTGGTGGATTTTAACTCACGGTAATAACGTTGTTGGAAATATTACATGCAACAAAATCTCCTGGTAAGTTTCAAGGGAATTACTAGCAGATTTTACATAAAAAATCTGTCAATAATTGGCTAAAAAATTCGTCAAGAATTCGTCAATAGGGAACATTATTGGCGGACTTTTTAGGTGTGGCACCACATCAAATTAATTTGTTACTAATTATGAATTTCTATGCGCCACTTCGATGGTGGCACCAACTATGATAGTAACAACAACGAGCAACAATGGCAAAACAAGAAAAATAAAGTTATAAAATAATTAAAAGAAAAATGCACCAAATTAATAATTTCAATAACTTTTTTAACATCTAAAGACATAATTAGTGCTTTGAAAAAGAAAAAAAATCACGTATAGCATCTTTAACACGATGGTGGCGAGGCGGTAAGCAGTGGCAGTGGTAGTGGCGACAAGCAACAAAAATACTGAACAAAAAAAAAAAAAAAAGAGAAAAAGGTAACAAGAACAAAACCAAGCAAAAAAAAATTGATTAAAATATAGAGGACTTTAAGACAAAGATAATGGTGGTCTCTTCACAAAAATGGAAGGCGCATAGAGGAGTAATGGTCAAAAAAGAGAAGAGAGAGATGGAGAGGAGGAAGAGAGAGAAAAGAGAAAGAGAGAGAGAGCAATGGCAAAAATCATAGAAGAGGGTGGCTAGTGGGATATTTAAAATACTTACTTGCGGATTTTTGCCGATAATTTAACCCAAAAACTAGGCATTTCACTTATACTATTACCGGTCAAAAATCCATCATTAATTTTATGATTTTTATAAAAAAAATTTAGCCTATTATTAGTGGATTTTTTTTCCAATAACATTAAATATTTTTTAGGAAAAATAGCTTGTTTTCGAGAGATTTTTCCACTAGAAAATCTACCAATAATTTCAACATTAGGTACAATTTTTGAAAATTTGAATATCAACAAAAAATTCCATTGAAAATGTGCTAAAAAATCCACATAATAGTAATAGTGGAAAAATCCACCAGGAATGGCATGCTAAATATGGGGCTTAGTTACGTTACAATGGATTACCAGTGAAAAAATCTACAAATAATGGTTTTCCAAAAAAAAATTTTTTGCTATTCCTTTCTTTTTCGCTGGAAATCCGTCAATAATACCGTGAGAAAAATAATAAAGCAATTGTACTTGTGGGCTTCATTTATTGTTTCGACACAATGGATTTAGTATAAGATTGTGGCCCAATGGGGATTAATGGTAGCCCAATATCTTCTTGTTGTCAATGTTAGAAAATTGATGACCTGGGTTAGATTAAGATCAAGTTTCATTATTCAAGCATGCACTCACTATAAGAAAAGCGCAGGAAACCAATGCCATTATTGACGGGTTGTATTTATACGAGGGGTATACTAACACACGAGGCCATTAGTTTCCAAGCCATCAATGAATATTACCAACGATATAATAAAACCCATCGATATTCGACACATGTACCGATGGATATTAAAATACATAGTCATCGGCACAATTAGATAAAAAGGCGTCACCGTGGCCGTAGAGACATATAAATACCGACGGATTTATTTATTTTACCAATAGAATTTGAAATAAAAAATAATTCTTTTACTCATTTACTGAAGGGTTTATCGATGGTATTTTGATTTTTGGAAAATAATTTTATTTTATAAATATTATGTTTTATTGGACATACCCGTTGGTAATTATTTAATTTTTTTGTTTAAAAATTTCCCTATTTAATAATGAAGTGAGTTATTTATTTATTTATTTATATATAATCTAATTATCAATTGATATTAAATAAGAAAATAATAAAATGAATAAATTAAACTAATTAAATAAAATAGAAAATTATGACAATAAAATATATACAAATTACAATAAATATAAAAAATATCCAAAAGGAAAAAAGATGAAGCTAGATAAAAACTAGCTTAACTCTTGGGTTAGTATCGTCTGGTCCGCTCATCATCATCATCATCATCTAGACCATCATCATCATCCACGTCGTTCGACTTGAGTGGTCCTAGAGATGGAGGGGAGGGATATAGGGAAATGGGATCTGAAGGAGCGTCTTCCCAGCCGAGGATCTCGAAGCCTGCATGTCCCGGAAGAAGGTCATCACATCTGAGTGATCTTCTACATCTTCTAACTAAGCCTTCTCCTTCTTTGCTTTCTTCTACTTTGCTCCAAGGAGAGCTTAAGCTCTTGGATCTCTTTAGCTCCTCCTCCACAGTTGCTTATCTTGTCTGCTGCTCTGGAGCTGGTGGAATTGTGCCTGCTGACATCTCCTAGTTGAAGGCATGCACACACTCTCTCAGGGCATCATCCTTAGTAGCTGACCCAGTGGCAGAGGATGGGATATACTCTCAGGGTAGTACCTCATCCCATATATGTGGCCCTTACAACCACTAGGCCTAGACATCCTCCTCATTTGGAGGAGGAATGTCAGCATTCAGCCTAGCTTTAGCCATTTGGGTCTGGTACTAGGTCTGTGCCTACTTCTAGAGGTCTGTAAACTCGTGTTGCAAAGGAAAAAATATAAAATACATTGTAAGTAATAATTATGACATAAATTAAATGATAATAAAAATTAAGTAAAGATATGTCTAAATTGAAACTTACATAGGTTGTCTCAGAGCGAGGGTCTACCCAGACCTTTCACTCCCCCTCTGCTCACCTTTCAGGTGTAGGTCTCCCAAAATAGCTCGCCTTATGTTGGAGGGTGGCTCAACTCCCTCACCTACACAAATAAGCACAATAAAGTCATAAAAATATAGTATTTGTCACAATTCAAATATAGTAAATGTTATTATAAATTTTAGAAAGGTTAAAGAATTACCAAATGCTTCCGGGTCCATCTTGGTGTCTCGACCCACCCGTGTATAGTGACCCGCCTTTCTGCGAGGCGGTTTGTCTTTCCCTTATTGACCTAACCTTGAAGGTCGGTCACCGGCCTAGTGGCGCTCAAGGCCAGGGTGGCATTATTCAGCCACGAGCCGTTCATGAACATCATGAAACATATCCCCCATTCACTTGGAGGACCTAATCCTCCAAGCCCTCTCTAACTGCGGGCTCATGCTCAGTTAATGTAGAAGGATTTCTGCATACACAAGTTCATACTATTTAGGGATTATATATAAGCATATAATTAAATAATATAAACATATATTTTAACAAAAGCGAATAAATTATAGAATTACCTTCCATTCCTTCCACCACGACTCCTTGACATTAGGAGGGATGTCAAACATATGGGTCACAAATAGTTATATGAACTCTATAGCCTCCGTGATCCTGTGAGCCAGAGCAAATGGATGAAAACTATTACATAAATGAAATATATAAAAAAAATCAAAATTACTAAAATATCATAAGCAATGTAAAATTAAAATGTAATAAAAAATATGTTTCAACTTACCTATCTTTACCACACCTAATCCAGAGTTACCATCAGGCCCAAGTGGCTTACCATTTGGGCTAAGATGCCTCCCATCGGCATCTCGTGCCTATGACCCCATCAATGAAGGAGGAGTCTGATCAAATACGTGGCTAGGAGTCAATGTAGTGGAGGTGATAGGGCTAGGGCAGTGGTAAGGCTAAGGAGGGGTCACTGATGCGAGTGGGCTGAGTGTGAATATGGGGGAGGTGAGCCGGCATCCCAGGAGTAAGCATCATCCTTGAAGCCTGGATGCTGATGGTAGGGACTAAGGTGGAGGTGGAGGTGGGGGAGGTGGTGGTGGGCGGTGGCGAGGCAGCGGAGGGTGGTTGAGGTGGTGGTGGGAAACCGACCTTCGAGGTCGGCCTCCTCTACCAGCCATATGAAACAATTAAAAAGTAATCCACAAAAAAACATTAATTGAATTAGGAAATTTCAAATAATTTCATAATAATATCGCATAAAATATTGAACACCTTAATTAATCTGAAAGTGCATGACTATTTTCATCATCACATTGTTAATCACTAGTTGAATTATCAGCACTACCACTATCATTTATTTCATCTTCATGATTTCTAATTGGATGGTTACTTGTGCATTCAATTATGTTAACTTCCCAGTAGTCAACGAATAGAGTTTTCAGGATTTCCGCATCGATTACCGCCCGTGAAGGGGTGGATCATCTATTATTCCTTAAAAAAAAGTTACTCTTATTTAATCTATTATTCCTTAAAAAAGTTAACAAAATTTCAGGATTCTCCCTTAAATTAGGAGCTTTTGTCATCAAATATTTATTTTACTTAGTCTTTAAAACACACTCAATTGGTCTTTAAGTTTTATTTAAATTATTATTTTTTAAGCAAATTCAATTGGCTTTTAATTTTTCTTAATATAGTTACTCTTATTTAATCTATTATTCCTTAGTTAAAAAACTCCCCTTAAATTAATAATATTTATTTTACTTGAATTCTTTAAGTTTTATTTAAATTATTATTTTTTAAGCAAATTCAATTGACTTTTAATTTTTTTTAATGTAGTTACTCTTATTTAATCTATTATTCCTTAAAGTTTAAAATTTTGATAGAATCTTTAAATTAGCTTCCATCGTTATTTATTTTACTTTGTCTTTAAAACACACTCAATTGGTCTTTAAGTTTTATTTAAATAATTATTTTTTAAGCAAATTCAATTAGCTTTTAAGTTTTTTTTTAATATAGTTACTCTTATTTAATCTATTATTCCTTAAAAAAAAGTTAACAAAATTTCAATTTCCCCTTAAATTTGGAGCTTCCGTCGTTAGATATTTATTTTACTTTATCTTTAAAACACACTCAATTGGTCTTTAAGTTTTATTTGCACTCACGCATTTTTAACCAAATTCAACTAGCTTTTAAGTTTTTCTAAATATAGTTGGTTTTTTTAATCTATTATTCCTACACAAAATTTAAACAAAATTTCGATAGCATCTCCCCTTAAATTAGGAGCTTCCATCATTAGATATTTCAGTTAATTCAATAATTATAGATATTATTATAAAGATCAATAACAGAATAGATTCAACAATTACATTTTAATCATTACATACAATTCACATAATCCTAAAACTGTTTTATTGTACATCCCCTTATAACTCCACAACATGTATCCTGCAATCTCCGTAAACACAAAGAATCCAACAGCGAACAATGCGAGCAAGTTGGGAAGGACCTCTATGCCCTTTTCCCTAGTCATGCAATCCCTATTTCCTACAACTTTATCATAGAAAACATAAGTCTCTATATATCTTTCGTACATATTAAATCATTTAACCATATAAACAACAAGGATTTAGTTACTAACCTCTATAGCAAAAAAAAATCCACAAAATGTGGGAAAACTCTTGTCCAACCAAATCCAATCTGACAATCCAATATGATAACTTTAAATCAACACACTTATGTACATACAAAACATAAAATAACACAAGGAAGAAGAATGACAAACCAATCTCTAAATCAATAATCACTGTCACCCTGAAACAACACTCCTACATTAACAAAGTAACAACCATAATTACTCAACAATGTAACAAAACATAACACAATAGCATCCATAAACGAATGAAAAAACTAAATCAAAAAAAACTAAACCGATTAAAATGCTCACCAAAGCCACTAGATCGCAATGGTGGTCTTCATTTCTCGAACGGAGCTCCGATGAGGCGCACGAAGGCAAAATGGGCTGGCGGCGGTGAGGTATAGAGAGAGAGTGAGTGAGTGAAGAGAGAGAGCTTCACAGAGTGGGAAAGAAGAGGTTTCCGGTGGGAGGATAAACGGGTTACGACAGGTACCCATTTAATGAAACGATGTGTTTCGCTAACCAGGTACTTATCAACGGGTTTTAATGGAAATTTAGAAATCTCAAAGGTTGCACAACAACTTGTGAAATTTCAAAAACTTGAAATAACCGTCGGTAATATTTAATAAAAATAAATGAAAATAAATTATTAAACATCTATCGGTACACGAGTTGGTAATTTAATTAAAATTAAAAATAAAACATATTATTAAATATACCCATCGGTAATATTTAATAAAAATAATTAAAAAAAAATTTTTAATTACTTGTCGGTACACCCGTCTAGACAATATACGTGCTAAGTGGCGCGTGTTGGTGCTAACACTCACCGACGTGTTACGACGGGTATGTGACACACACCAACAACAACTATAATTATTTCAAAAAATGTAATAACCCGAGAGATACCGTTGGTAGTTACCGACAATTTCGTACTCATTGGTATTTCCATTGTATCCTGTATTTTAGTAGTGACTTCTGCATTAGTAGCATGTACAACTATTAAGCAAATACTATTAAAAAGGGATTCACCAAGTAAATTTTGTCAACTCGTTCTATCAATAGGATATTGTTTTTTTTATATATTTTCGAGAGTATGATCTACCCGATAGCAAGAGACTAATCTATAACCATAGGCTAAATTACATATGAATAGTGGTGGAACTTGCTTAGGGCAATACGAGGCCATGGCTCCCCAAATTTTTCTCTCTTTGCTTATCCGCTTTCTCCCTCTCTATATATGTGTGTGTGTGTGTGTGTGAAGAGAGATGCATTAACTCCAAGAGCATGTCTTGGTATACTTACTCCATTAAATAATATTTTATAAAAATCAAATTTCATCAATTCAACTATTGAATTGTAAGTTCCCACTATATAGATCAAATGCATAAATTTCAAAGTAGTTTGATACTTTATCATCCCTTTTTATTTGGACATATAATGTAGTTTTAAAAATACACGTAATTCTTGAGTATTTGATATGCTTGATCATCAAGATAAATATCACATGACTCAATGGTTGAATTGATGAAATATGTTGTTAATAAAAAGATATTATATAGAGTAAATGTAGCATATTTACTCTTGGAGTAAACGGATATATATACATAAAAGAGGAGTGATTTATTATGAGAGTGAAAGGAGAAAATTTGAGCCATATATAACCATACATGAATGGTCAAGATTGGAAATTATTAATGGTAATTAATGATTATGTGATCATTTAAAAATATCACATGATTTTATGTTTTAATTTTAAACATTCATATAAGATCTAATAGCCTACATTTGCTCCTCTCACTCTCACAATAAACCACCTATCTTACTTAAATATTTATAAATCCAACTATTGAATTTAAATTTTTTACCAAGTAGCGTATAGAATTTCATATAATTTCAAAATGATTTTGATACTTTATCATTTCATTTTATTTTGACGAATAATATATTTTTAAAAATATAAGTAAATATCGATTATTAAATTATATATATGTTGCTATCCAATTTTTTTGAAATTTGGCATGCTTGTTGCTTGATCATCGTATAATGTCACATAATTTAATGTAGTTAGATATTCAATGTTGATACAAAAAAATTATTGAATAGAATAAATGTACATGATTTACTCCTAGAATAAATAGATCCTTACTTATAAAGGTGAGAAGGTCAGCAATCCCATATATATAGTGCAAGTAGGTTTAATTAAAAATATGTGATTAATTTTGACACATTGAGTCTTACACTATTATCGAATCATATGCTTCTATTTGTAATACTTTTAAAACAATGAGTGATTGAGTTAAAACATTTCCATTGATGCAACAATATATGATTGGATATTTGTGCAAAACTTTGTCACACTCACCATGCACATAAATTAAGGCCCTGTTTAATACATAGGATAAGATCTGATTATATTAGCTAATACTATAATGCCCAATTTTACACATGTTTGGTGTCACATATGATAGTATAACGTTATATGGTCAAACTAATTTTATCTTATGACTATAGAACTAATAAGTTATCATGTTTCAAGAGACCTAACAACACCTAATAGTATTATTTTTATTAGCCTATCACAAATTAATCATATCTTTACACGTCTATGTCAATGGCAGCCCAGACCAAGCCATTGGTCATTGCCATTCACCTTCACGTCCGCCACCCGCATGTCATTGTTCGCCCTCGTCAATTGCCATTTGCCATTATCTAATCGCTTAATCACTACTCGCTACCCACCAATTGTCTCCTGCCACTTGCCGATTCTGGCCGCCACCCCCTCACAACACACCTCGTGCACCACTAATCATGTGGTGCACCAAACAATGAATAGGATAAAAACTTATATAATAGATTACTTATATTGTATTATACAACCTTGTACTATCATGTCTAATACTATAAACCTTATCGAGACCTAAATGTTATAAATATTATTCTACATAAATGGGGCTTTTCAACTTAAAATTACATTAGCTTATTTTTCAATTTAAAAACAATAAAATATGTACTATTATGTAATAAAAATAATGAAGACAACCTTTTTTAAAAAAAAAAAAGTTGTGTGGTTATTTATATTAAGAGTGTGTTCGGTAAGTGATAAAAATGGAGGAGAAATTTTTATAAATAAACTTAATATGTAATTTGATATTTAGAGCTTATCCGTGAAATTACATATGTAGTTTACCTATGAATATTTCTATATTTTCACTCTCATGCCAAACATATTGTCCATAAAAGGAAAATTGCTTGGAGCTTAAATTATGATTAAAGTATTAATGATTTCAAATAGTTAAAAGAGCATGGAGCAACACTGTAAGATATTTAGTCCTTCTCTTAAAAATTATTTTGCCTTGTTAGTGATTTTATTTAAATTTTATAGGGAGCATATTGAATGAGAGGAATGATTGATTGTGAGAGTCAAATGAAAAAATTTTGGCTATTAGATTTTATATGAATAGTTAACATTAAAATATAAAATTATGATTTTTTCAAGTGATTAATCTACAACTTTATATGATCTCAAGATTGAACACAAAACTTCACACTTAAGAAATGCAAACCCTTTTTACTTAGACCAACACTATGTTGATAATTAATACAACATACAACATTTCAACAATATGATATTATCTTAATAATCAAACATATTAAATTTTAGAAAGATTGAACATTAATAGAGATATAATCTAATTGATAATATTTACTTATATTTTTAAGCTCATATTGTACGTCAAAATGAAGTAGAATGGTGAAATATTAAGTATTTTATAAATGTAGAAATTTCGTACACTCTATATATATATATATGTGTGTGTGTGTGTGTGTGATAGAAACTTCTAATTTATTAGTTAGATTAATAAAAAACATTATTCATAAAAATGTATTCCATGGGAATAAGTATGCTTCGAATAAGTGAATTTCTACCCAATACCATTTAATATAAAAGGACACAAAAACTTAAAATAATTAAAAGAGATTACTTCAATTTTACTTAGGAGAAAAACTATTTAATTTTATATAATAGTTAAAATTATATTTGCTATTAATGGTCATCACCCATCTTTAA
This sequence comes from Dalbergia oliveri, assembly GCA_030441495.1. Taxonomy (NCBI): domain Eukaryota; kingdom Viridiplantae; phylum Streptophyta; class Magnoliopsida; order Fabales; family Fabaceae; genus Dalbergia; species Dalbergia oliveri. The sequence continues at coordinate 13,739,185 of JAMLFY010000011.1, forward strand.
ACACTTGATGATTTATTTTTGCTAGTTAAAACTTAAAATAAAGAAGGCTAAAACCCTACTTTAGTTCCTCATATTTATAATAGGAATAAATTAGTCTTTTATATATGAAAAATTATATACTAGTCTTTAAATTTCATAAATGGAGATAAATTAGTACCTCATCAAATTGTCTTTTGAACGTTAAAAAATATTGATGTTCTGTTAATTTGCTTACATGTATTATTAATTTTCACTATGGGTCCTAACTTGCCTCACTCATTTTTACAGAACTAATGACAACTTAAAATCAAAATCTTTCTTCTAGAGAGAGTTATGGTGAGAGAGATGAAGAAGGTCTAAATGACTTTATATAGAAAGTGAGGTAAGTTAAGACCTACTATAAAAATTAACAATACACATAAATAAGTTAACAGGACACATAAATAAGTTAATAGAATATAGCTTAAATAATAATTTCATATATAAATTAATTTATTTTTATTTTTGAAATTTAATAAACTAATATAAAATATTTTAAATTTAAAAAATTAATTTTTTCCTACTACAAATTTAATGGACTAAGACACTTGACCCACCAAGCAGTGAGGAGATAACAAAGTCCAAACGCAAACAGTCATCCAAAAGCAAAAAGCACGACAAAACATAAGAAATCAAAAGATAAAATAACAAGTCACCAAAAAAAGATAAAATAACAAATGCTGCATGAGGACACGTATAATAGTGCCATGTGAAGCAAGGCACCACCGCATTCAGTATAGCCACAACACCAATCTAATCACAGTCGCCGCCATCAGAATCAACTGATTTGTGAGCACGTGGACACCTGGCCATGGCAAATCATTCACCATCTTTGTGAACACACCTAACAGACTCGATGGACATTTTCTTTATGTGAGTTTTATGGTAAGGAAAGATAAGCTAGGAAGCAGGTAGTCTAAAAATCTAATCTATTAAAGAATAAATTTAATGACTGTGATTAAAGTAGACTAGATTTTTTTTAATGTTATAGAAGTTATCTCATTAGAATGCTAAAATAAAATGTTGTTAATTATATTTTAATCTACATTACAATTACACCTATTTCATCCCCAACCCCACCCCCACACCCACCACCACCCCCGCCCCACCTCATCCACCTCCCCTCTGCTAACCCAGACTCCCAAAACCCAACACCCACTTATCTCTACCCCAACATTTCTTCTTGTTCTTCCTGCTGTGAGTGCCACGAGTTAGATGTGGTCCCTGACCATGGCATAGCGTATTTCCTCCGATGTTTCGCTGTCTCCATGAGCCCCTGCCAGAACACCACAGAGCACTTCGGCAACTCCCCGAGGTCCACGTACAGCAACTCCTCCTTCTCCTCCCCCATTGACAGTAGTACTGACTGCGCCACATCAGCATCGTGCCTAGAGTTTGGGCATGGACGCTTCCAGAGCATGCAAGAGAAGCAGAAGTTTTATAGTCAGTTGAAGGCTTGATTTGTTTGTTTTAATGGGTCATATTTATATGTTCACTAAAACATTTGCAATTGAAATTATAGAAGCAAATTAAGACTCATGAAGTTATGACCATTCATTTTTTAGAGTGAGACAGTGGTGATAAGTTGCCCCTTGAACCAGTAGTGATTTTTTAGTTTTGTTGTTCTGTTTTAGCTAAAGTAGCTTTGGATGGTTTTGCATCATTTTATTTTGGTGTTGAGATTTGAATCAAATTTAACTTGACGATAGCTGGGTGTTGGATTTTGGGAGCTTAGGGGTTTGGGTTTCCAGAGCTTCCTTTTCTTTGGCGACGACAATTTGACGCACCACCGCAAACCCTCTGTTCTTGTTTTTGTCCATCATAGCTTGCTGCCCTCATCTTTGTTGTCGTGCACGCCGGGCACGGACTTCGACGTTAAGCTCCCCTCCACCTCTAAGCTCAACCATCTCCACCTATAGAAAATGGCTTGAGAAGATGAGAATGAGAGGTTGCACAATTGTGAGGGGTTGAAGAGAAACAACGATGGCTATGAGGGGCCGAGAAATTAGAAATGTTCTGTAAATTCAGTTGTTTTAAAGTTTAAATATTTATAATTCTATCCCACTTTTATTTCTATCAGGGACCACCTGCACCTAAACTTGGCTTTTCCCACCATAGAATTCACCTTCTTTAACGCTAGGTTAAAGTGAGTTCTGTTTTTGGTCGCTATTTTTATTAATTTTTATATAAACATTTTTTAAAACGATATGATAATAATCTTTTATTACTCTATCTCTATTAAATATTGAATTGACAAACAAAAAACTACATTATTAAATATAAAATCTTCACATGGCCTAGGTTAGAATCAGTTTGGATGAGCTTTTGGAATAATATTTGTTTTTAATTGATCCTTTTAAATAAATCTTTTAAAAAAGTAAAAAATTATTTTACGTTTAGATAAAATTAATTTATATTTAGATGTAATCTTTAAAAAATTTCATTTATTCTTACATATCTTTTTTTTTATGTTATTAGAAAGATCTTTTTCTAAAAGGCAAAAATTATAGTTTTTGAAAAAAATAATTTTTATGGTTTTTTTAGTGATTTTGTTTTTACTAAAACAATTCACCATACATGTTACAAAACATAAAAAGTATTTTTTTTTCTAAAAAACAGTCTTATGAATACAAGAACACACGAAAGAGCCTTTAATCATTGTTTCTTTTTGGTTTAATTATTTTGTAGATTTCTATAATTTCACTCAATATTCAATTAAGTCCATATAAATTAAAAATTTGTAGCTAGGTTCCTTTAGTATATAAAGATTTTTAATCAAGTCTTTGCCATTATAAAAATAGAATATTCATAAAATATTTCATTTTCATTAGATGGTGAAGAGGGAGATGAAGATGAAATATTCCATTTTTTATAATGCATAGCAAGGGTCTAATTAGAAAAATTTCATACACTATAAAGATTTAGTTATAAATTTTTAAATTATAGGAACTTAATTAAAAATTAAGTGAAATTATAGAGATACGTAGAATAATTAAACATTTCTTTTTTTTAGTCAAAATCACATGTATCCTACAATTGAAAGTAATTTTGCTTGAGCACAGAATTATTGAGATGTCAAAATTGCATATCCAAGAATTGAACTCAAGATCTCTCATAGTCTCACCAACAATAATCATTAAAATTAAAGGGTTAAATGCATTTTACCCCCTGAATTTTAGGTCATGTGCAATTTAAACCCAATTTTTCAAAACGTGCATTATGACTCCCTAAACTTTCCAAACTGCAAAAAATCCCATACTTTTCAAGCAATTATTACATTCTAAACTTTTCGAACTTCAAAAATCCTCCAAAATTTAAGTCCTAGTAGGGTATAAGGTTACACACACTAAATAAATCAGGGGGTTAATTATACTAAGGGGTGTTTTGCATTTAAAAGTTGATGTGTCACAATACATATTTTTAAAAGTCAATGGGTAAATTGCACACGACCTAAAATTTAGAGGGGTAAAATGCATTTATCCCAAAATTAAATGTTTTTCCTCCAAATAATACTTGAATAGATTTTGATAATTTTATTTTTTTACTTTAAAATATTATTTTTAATTGTCTTTGACATGATTTTTCTTTTTAGTAAAAAGGCTTCATTTATTAGGGGTATTTTGTTAATTTTTGTTGATCTACTTGACTCATATAATTTCACAGCTTTTTAAGATTAAACTGATAATTAGGTCTCTCATGTATATAGGTGACATCAATTTTATTCCTAAAAGATTTTGAGTAAAATACAACTTCCTCTTTTGAGAGATGACTATATTATACTTCCCTTCCCTTTATTTCTAAGACACACACTTCCATTCTTTACAAATTTAAAATAAGTTACACTTCATTCTATTTTTTTTTTTTACATTAATCTTCATTTTCGCATGGTTATTATATTTTACTCAATAATTTTTCACATAGATTTAGTTAAAAGAGGTACATGACATTAATTTTGTCCTTGAATTTTTTTTATACAAGTTTAATTGCTTTAAGATAATGTGACATCATTTTGATTTCTAAAATATGTACATGTCATCGAATAAATTTATGAATTTATAGAGGAGAGGAAGTCATTTAGATGTCTCATATACTCCTTCCATTGTATGTTATTTGTCCAAAACTAAGAAACACACATTTTAATAAAGCAATAAATAAATGTTGATAATAATTACATAAAAGTGTATTAATTAATAAGATTGTTCTTATTTACTAAGTATAATTATTCTCTTAAAAAATAAAAATAGATAGATTACCCTTAATTATAATAAGGGCATAACTGATAAAAAAAAATTAATATCTTAATTTAATAAATAGATAGATAAAGTGAAATCAAAATTTAAAAAAATAGACAAATAACAAGCCACAGAGAAAGCATCATTTAGACTCTAGATTAATATGATAAAAAAAATTTAGAAGCTAAATTGATTTATGTATTTTTAAAAAAATTAAACTGATAGAAAATAAATTGATGTGACGTGTAATTTTGAGGAATTGATGTGTGGTGTAATTTTGAGGACCAGATTGCTAGCGTTTTTTTCAATATGACCTTAACTATTACCAACAAAATAATAAAGAAAATGTCCAGAATAGACATGAGGCGGGTAGCATTAGTTTAGCTAGTTTCGGGTACAAGCAGATATTATACGCCCGTCAGATCTGGTGGTGTTCATAAAAGATGTGTTAGGGTGGCTTTTTTACCATTAAAAAAATAATAATTATGTATCCATTTCCACTGGTAGCAAGATTAATTACTAATATATACTGATTTTTTTTTAAAAGCAATACATAACAAAGTGAGGCATATTATGAAAATAATACGTTAACCTTGTTCACGTATTATGTGAAATTTCATTGATAATACGTGACAATGTCACATTTTATGGGCTGCAAATTCCGAGCCCCGCTGCATGCTCAGTCTGCGTGCTCAATCTATGTGTGTCAGAAAGAATACATGACTACTTTTCACGTATTATGGTTGCAATATGTGTGGATCTTTCACATATTGTGAGTGAACTGTTTTGCACATAATACATGAGGATGTTTCATATATTGTGTTTCGGCCATGTATAAAAGACAATGGAGGATCACATGTCTCACATATTATGTGAGTACAAAGAGAGAAAAAGTTGAGAGAAAGGATAGAAAGAAAGAAAAGTTAAGAGACAAAGGTTAGAGAAAGGGCAAAAGATATGTCAAGTAGTAGTAAATATATAGTATGGCCAGAATAACAATATCTATCGAAAAATCAATGTGTACAGATCATAGGAAATTTGGAGACACATATAAGTTAATAAATTAATTTTATTTCTTCACATTGTTATCGTTAAATGATTTAATTTTGTGTATTATATAGCAGTTGGTTAGAAAATTTGGGTTTATACTTATGTATAATTTTAATTTGACTTGATTTGTTTAAAGATAGAATTTTTATTTTATGATAAAAGTAGTTAATTAAGTTTAATTTAATTAATCAATATTAATTAATGAAATCATAATTTAATGTGATAGAAACACATTTAGAATTTACTTTAGTTGGGATTAATAAATTAATAAATTGTTAGTTCTAAGAAAAATGAAAATAGTTTCCCATAATAATATTTATTCTTCATAACTAATAGTATAATTAGCATTAAACAATTTATATTAATATTTATTTTAAAAAATATTAAAATTAAATAAATTATGTTGTGAAGAGTTTAATAATTAAGATCTATTTAGTGTTTACATCTTTTTTTATAAGTTTATGATTTTATTTCAGTTAGGTTAGAGACTTAGTTTTGTACAATGAAAGCTTAGGATAGAAATTTTTGTTATTTATTCTTCATAACTAATAGTATAGTTAACAATAAAAGTTTTATATTAACATTTAGTTTAATAAAAAATCTTAAAATTAAATAAATAATGTTGTGAAGAGTTTAATAATTAAACATCTATTTATTAGTGTCTCCATTTTTTTTAAGTTTATGATTTTATTCTAATTAGGTTAGATACTCTAGCTTTGTACAATCAAAGGTTAGGATAGAAATTTTTGTTATTTATTCTTTATAACTAATAGCATAATTAGAGGTAAAAATTTTATATTAATATTTAGTTTAATAAAAAAATCTTAAAATTAAACAAATAATATTGTGAAGAATTTAATAATTAAAGATCTATGTGGTGTCTCCATTTTTTTTAAGCTTATGATTTTATTCCAATTAGTTTATAGACTCTACCTTTGTACATTGAAAACTTTGAATAAAGAAGTAATATTTCTTTGCTAATTGATTATAAATATTTAAATTGAATATGTAGGCTTGTAATGAGTTTATTTCCAGTTTATGATTTTAATCAAGTTTAGGTTAGGACCCTGCTTTGACATTTTAAGTGTATGTTATAATTTGTAGGTTTTAGTAGATTTATTTGGTTTAGAAGGTGAATATCATAGGTGTATTATATATATAAAAAAATTATCCTTAGTCTTTGACATTTCTTTTTATATTATCAGTTTTAGAGTTATGAAATTTAGAAATTGTAAATTAATTTGTTTAAGTTGCCCTAATGTAAATTAATTTTGTTTGTTTTATGTCCTCTATGTAGCCTCGTCATGTTCTACACAATAGATCTGACTTTTATCGTGCAACTCTCGATGTCCGTATTTAGCCATATTTGATACATGCAAGGTTTTGGCATATTTTGGAGATTCCATATTACGAGTATGATAATGCATTGCTATCGGCATTTGTGGAGCGTTGAAGGCCGGAGACACACACTTTCCACTTGTCTGGGGTGAGTGCACCATCACTTTATAGGATGTTGCATTCCAGTGAGACTGTGAGTGGATGGGGACCCGTGAGTGGTTGCATGGGTTCATGGGAGCTCTATCATCAGGGTATGGACATGTGAGAGCTTTGCAATCAGCTGCTAGAGAGGGTGACATCGAAGGATTATCGGAGGGTGTATAAGAATACACTAGTTAACTTAAAAAATATTTCCCCAATTCATGAATAAGATTCGAACAATATTAAAAAATATGTTAACTACAAAAAATAGAAAAAATATAACAACTTCAAACACTATAATTAAATTTTACCGTCATTCGGCTCCTTCAGAAATCATTTCATTATACGGCTTATAGCCTGCAATTGGACCATCCAATTCAAGTTCTCTACCTCCCTCGACCACAAGTTCTCTCAAAATCAAGCCACTGGCCCCTTCTTCCAAATTTACTTGTCCAACATTTTCATTTTGCGTGGACTTTGCCTTGAAATTATTCTAGGGAGCTAGTGACATCCCATCAAAAGCTTGAAAGGGATTTGATCCTTCAAAACTCAATCGCAAATCTCCTACAGCTACATGTACCTCCATAACATGAAGGTTGTGAACTGACTATGACAGTCAAACATCATTATCAAATTATCATCAGGATCAATGCTGCAACTTCCATACCGCACCACACCTTGACTGATCAATATAGGTGGCCGATACATTATCTGAGTTATTTGCTTATTTCCTTATCGTAATTTGTGAAAAATTTTGTTATGAATCTCAGAAAGACTCATAGATGAATGCACATTAATAGGTATTCAATTTTGACCACAAAACTTGAGCCCACTATCTTGTAAATTTTGAATAATTTCACAATTATAATGAACAAGTAAATAATATCTCCAGACGTTTTTCAAAGATGAGAAAATATAACTCATTCACTCAACATAGGCCTGTATTCTAGCTGAGAGAGTTTTGGAATGGTTGATTTTATATAGTCCCTACATATGCATAATACGGGACACTATTGAACGTATTATTTTTATGTGAACTTGTGTCACGTATTCTGCGTACGAGGTCATCATTAAATATATGATATTGTATCATGTATTGCTTTTATTATAAAACGAGTGTATATTCATCAATAATATGAACAATTATGTATATCTAAATAATGATTTTTTTTTTTGGTAAAAAGGATGTGTTAGGGTTGAATGAGTCACAACTTCATCCCATTATTAAATTGTGTTATTTCTTGAAAGACTAAAATCCCAATTCAATACCTTAACGAGGGAAAAATTAGTTCCTCAAATTTAGAAAATTTCATATTAGTCCTTTAAATTTCATAAATGGGAGAAGTTAATCCCTCCATTAAATTGTTATCTAACTTTAATAGAAATGTCCATGTATTCTATTAACTTGCTTACATGTACTGTTAATTTTCATAGTGGGTCCTAACTTATCTTACTTCTCTATTCTATGAATAAATAATAACTTAAAATCAAAATCTTTCTTCTGAGAGAGCTATGGTGAGAGAGTTGAAGAAAAAGGTCTAAATGATTTTGTTTAGAGAAATGGAGCAAATTAGGATCCACCATAAAAATTAATAGTACATATGAACAAGTTAACATAATGCATAAGTAAGTTAACATGATATAACTTAGACGATAATTTATAGAGGACTAACTTGTCCCCATTTATGAAATTTGAATAATTAGTATGTGTTTTTTCAAATTTAAGAGATTAATTTGTCCCACACTATAAATTGAGGGACTATGTTAGGGCTTTAGCCTTCTTAAAACTTAAACTCGATCTACTAATGACTTCAATAGGATCAAATTAGATGAACCCAACTTTTTAACTATATATAAATTTTTTGATATTATACATAATAAATAATAAAATTATGTATGTAATAAATAAAATTCAAAAAATACTTTACAATACATATTTTAAAGTAAATCTTATCAATATAAAAAATAATATTAAATTATTTAAAATATATTAATTGAAATATAAATTTTATAATATATCATTAATAACTATAAAAATAACATGCAAGTGTGTCCGTAATCTAGCCATAGATTTCTACATTTCTCAATGAATTAGGGAGATTGGAGTTCAACTTTGATTATCATCCTATCTTCTAATATCTTATCTAAAAAAATAAATTACTCTCTTCATTTCTTATTAATAGTTGTTTTGGAAAACCATATAATTCTTAACTTACCAGGGTAACGTGTTCAGCCTAGTCATTACTACCTTAACTCCTGATAACTTCTCCTTAAAAAATAGCTAGAATTTAGTACATTAAAAAATAAATATATCTAAATATAAATTATATTTAAATATATTAATTTTTTAATGTATAGAGAGTAAATGATTACTTTAGTCTCTAAAATTATATACATGATTCACTTTACTTATTAAAATTAAGAAAATATCACCTTAGTTCTTAAAATTTTTAAAAGTAATTTAATTTAATTCTTTTAATGACTTAAATTTATTATCAAGAATCATAATATAAAATCTAATTTAAATTAATTTTAAAATTTTAAAAATTAAAATAATATTTTTTTAATTTAAAAATTAAAATAAATCACATATATAATTTTAAAATCCAAAATAAACTTTTCCTCTGAAGCTTAACTGTTTGTCAAGGAAGCAGGTAAAGAAGAATAATGGAGGGAGTAACAACACGCCCGTAGTCAAAGCGATGAGATGTAAGGCTGCTGGGAAGTGACATGATCTGATGAGCCGCGACAAATGCAATGGAGCAACGCCTCGCCGCGTGGCGGAAACTAAGCTATTGTCACAATCACACATAGCCTGAGCCTACTGCAAACTAACAAGTCAATTAAACAAAGGTCCTACAATCATCTAATCCACGTGCACCTGGGCCTTATTATTTCTGTTGGGATGTAGTACTAGTCACTGCTCGTGCCTCTCGTGGTGTGTGGTTTTATTTAATTTTTTGGTAGAAAAGAGGGCCTACGCCCAAAGCAAAAAAGTAAAAAACAATTAGATAGTAGTAGCACGAGGCAAAAAGGCCCCACAATATCATTATGCAGAAACACCAGAAACCTCCCAAATGTACACTCTCATGTCCAGAGAGGGTTTGCAGCCAAACGTATTCCCTTCTCTGTAGGTACTGAACTCTATATTCCAGACAAGGTTGATAATTCTACGTGCTTTCCATTTGAATTAGAGCGGTCTTTAAGAAGATAAATCACTGAGGACGAGTCTGCACACTTGCGTGAATCCTCTATCCCAGCTATTTTGAGTCCAATGTAGATACCCCAAAGCCTCGTGGTGCGTGTTTTTAGGATACAAATCACGTTACCCTTTTGTAAGGTCTTTGAGTTAACTTTCAACTCTCAAGAGAGAAACTAAGAGAGAAAGGAATTAAAACTAAGAGAAAAATGGTACACTTTGTTCATTAATCTTCTTACTTCCTTACAAATGAGAACAATGACCTATTTATAGATCCAATTAACTAACTAACTAACTCAAGAGGTAAACAACTAACTAAGGGGCATAACAATACCCTCCTCTTTAAAATCAATCTCGCTCTCAAGGTTGAGAAAATGAAACAAAATACTCCTAATTACACTTTATTAATATCCCTAACAAATCTCTAATTGTTTTTTAACAAAATTTTAATAACGACAAAATATATCCTCCAGGATCCCATTGCCAAAAATTGAGTCCACAACCTAAAATCCAAATGAAGTAACTTGGGCTTGGCCTACGATTATAAAACTAATTCCAGGGTCCCATTGCTTGAAGTGCACATAAATTGGGCTCACTCCCTTTTGTGCAAACAAGGACTCCTCTAGTTGCAATGTGTTGGGCTGATCTAATGCGACCTTTAGTTTTTGTACCTGGGCTTGGCCCATTAGCGGAACGGATAACGCCAGCTGCCGCGCGGACAAGGGACCATTTCGCTTTTGAAGGCCAACCAGTATGCTTCCCAGTCAAGCCACCACAGAGATACGCCGCCGGCCGCCATGCCAGAGCCATCGCCGGCCGCTCCTTCTTGTTTCTGTACAACAGCCCGTCCGGTTGTTGCACGCAGACCAAGAACTCCATTGGTCGCCACCCACGATTGGGAACGCACCTCGCCGTCTTTGACAAGCCGCGACGCAGTTGCTGCGAGGGCCTCTTCCGTGGTCGACAACGTCACGGTTGCTTCTGTCATAGCGGTTGCCTCTGCTGCGTGATGGTCCTTCATCAGAGGAACCCACCCGGCAGCTTGGGTCACGTCGTGCTCGTCGGGCATTTCTTCGTTTTTGCCGCGACTGTCCGCTTCGGTTAACTCCACCTTGTTTGCCGTCACCGTCTGGTTCACGTCTGTTGGCTTCGACGTTGGTGATGGAGTCACACGTCTCTCCGCCGCTAGCCCAACCACAATTACGTCCTCCTTATGTGCCGGTTTGGTTCTTCCTTCCTCCAGCAACAGTGCAGCGTTTTTCCCCAATTTCAATTGGAATAGGGTTTCCTCTTTTTCTCGTGAATCCGGTTCATCACTGATATGGTGTAAATCTTGATTTGTTGTTCCTGAACCCTCCATTGTTGTTGAGCCCTTTGTGGATTTTGCTTCTGGTACTGTTGGTATTGTCATAAATTGCCATTCTTGGGAATCAAGAATTTGTGATCTTCTATTGATCTCTGATGATTTTGTCATTTTTGCTGCCTTTGTTGAATCTTGAACCCAATTGTTTGTCCTTTGAGATGACGTTTTTGGCTTCCCAAACCTTTCTTGAAACAATGCCAACAGATTGGCAAATCGAGCCTCAATGCGATCCTGTATTGCACGATTCCGTGCTGCAGCCGCAAGTTGTTTCTTCTCTATCTCGTATAAAGTCTTCTCCATGATGTCCAAGCAAGCCTCCTCGTCAGCCGTGAATTGAGTTCCTTCCTCCATGGAAGTCTCACGAAAGCACCAATGTAAGGTTTTCGAGATAACTTTCAACTTGCAAGAGAAAAACTAAGAGGGAAAGGATAGAAAATTAAAAGAGAAAAGGTGCATTTTATTTATTAATTTTTTTACTTCCTTACAAATGAGAATAATGATCTATTTATAGACCCAATTAACTAAGAAACTAACTCAACGGATACACAACTAATTAAGAGGCATAACACCTTTCTTGGTTTATGTTTTAATGGTTGGTACGGGGGCCCTATTTCATGCTTTGTTTTCAGGCTTTGATATCTTTTCCCATAAAAAGTGAAGGATGTTTCGAACTTATTAAACAGAGTTAAGCATATGTACTTTTGGTAAGATTGTTGCGGTGAATTTGCTCTCATCCTCGACATAAATAGTTTTTGAATTTTAAATAAGAATTAAGATAACAATTAGATTTTATTAATCTTCTAAAAATTAAAAATAAAAGATACAAATATCCTTTTATCATTAAACTTTTACTCATTCTCTTTCCAACTAAGGATGTGTTTAGTATGATGTATTAGACATAATAGTATAAAGTTAATAATATATGTTATGCTTTTATTCATTATTTGATGCATATAATGTATTATATAAACTTATACATCATAACTCCTTATATATCAAAATATTTGTATAACTTAATAGTTTGAATGTTATTTGACATGATTAACTTTTAACATGTAAGGTCACTTTTATTTTTTGATATTTTATTAAAATAAAATAATTTGTAAATAAATAATAATAAAAGAAAATTATAAATATAAAAATAAATTTTTAAAAAATTATTTTATAATAAATATAAATAAATATATAATATATTATTAACTAATAAAATATATAAATAAATAATAAATAATATGTAATATATAAAAGTAAGGATTAGTAATTTAAATTTAAATAATTTTGATTAAAAATAAAAAAAATTAAAATATATAAAATAGTATTTTTTATATAATTTATTAAACTAATAAATAATTATAAAATATTAAAATAAATAATAAAATTTAGTATAAATTAAATTAAATTAATAAATATATATATTTTATTACTCACTCCTTTTCAAAATATCTGTCAATTTAGAATAAATATAGATGTTAAGAAAGATAATAAATTATATTAGTAATTAAATAAAATATAATAAATGGACTAATATATCTCTTCATATTAATTAATATAACATAATGTTCAAGACTAATATTAAATGGACGCTTTGAAAATATGAAATTAATTAGGGATAGTATTGAAAAAAAATCAATACTTTATTGAAATATGAAATTGATAGATATTTTAAAATATGAAGCGTTTAAAAGTTGATAAATATTCTGAAAGGAATGAAATATTATTTTATTTTATCTATACTTACTTAAGGTATTAAAATTATTTGTAAATAAATGATTATATTACAGAATATAAAATATAATATATTATACAATGTTACACCAAATATTATATGACATTAAAAGTTTAGTAGGTTTTATACTATGAAATCTTATCCTATTAGGTTTTATACCATCAGCCTTTATCCCTGTGCTAAACAGGCCATAAATACTCAAATAAACTCACCCCTACTCAGTCTCTCTTAATTATAGAGGTAAAATAGATATAAAACAATTAATGAGTCATTGAAATATAAAAATAAGCTATATTTTGGACCAAAAAATAACCCAAAACAAGTTATATTAATGACCCCGATGGAGTATTAAACATAAAGGTTATTTTTTTGGTGATGATGAAATTTTAATATAATATATTATAATTTTATCATGAGTTTGAAGCAAATAATAATGTATTGAAAAATGTATTAATTAAAACTTTTTTATCCATCAAAATAACAAATAACGTAATTAATAAATTCTTAGAAGATAAGATTAAGTCTGATTAACTTTAAATATATATGATTTATTTTATTTTTTATTAAAATAAAAATAATTATTGCATATCGTTTGACATATAGAATTGAGCATGAAATTGTATTTTGAAATTGGAATTAGATGGTCTAATTGACATATGGAAATGAGTATAAAGTTGGATCTTGGAGTTGAAACTTGATGGCATAATTTCACTTTTTACGTTTGAAATAGCATATAAAATTAGAATTATAATTCCATAATCCAATACCATAAAATTTAGAAACAACTAATAATTTATATACTATGAATTGTCAATTCTAAAACTTATTAAATATCTCTCTCCTCATTAAAGTTTATATACTCCCTCTATCCTTGAATAATTGTCTAGTTATAAATGCTCACTGGAATTAAGGAAATGATTGGTAAAGTATCAATATTAGTAAAAATTAGGAATAGTTTACTAAATTGCCCTTATTTCTTTTCCATATTCTAACTTTCTCTTTTACTAATGAGTCAATAGTATTTCATACGGGTATTATTGGTAAAAAATAATTAATATTACCTAAATTTGTGAAATTTTTAAAGGCTGTCCTTTTTCTAGAGACACCATAACTGGTAGATTTGCCAAACATTGCTTTATTTTGTCAAAAGCTCTTTGGTGTTTGCCATCCCATTTAAAAATTTGTTCTTTCTTGAGCTTCAATAATGGTGCAAAGACATTAGCCTATGCTAACATATTTGGATAAATCTTCTTAAAAAATTGATATTACCTATCAAGGACTAAAGTTGTTTAAGATTAAAAGGACGGCTTGCTTCCAGCATAGCTTTGGCTTTGTTCTTGTCAACTTCTATCCCTCTCTTATGCACCAAGAAACCTATAAAATTACCTACTAAAACACAAAATGCGCATTTCAAAGAGTTCATTTTCAAGTTGTCTATTCTCATCCTTTCAAAAGACTTTCTTAAGTTTTCAAGATGCGTTTCAAATGATATAGACTTTACTACCACATCATCAATATAGGCCTCCATTATTTTTCAAATTAGATTATGGAAAATGATATTCATAGTCTTTTGATAGGTGGCCCAGCATTTTCTAACCCAAAAGGCATGATCACCTACTTATATGTTCTAGTAGACCCTGGGCATCTAAAAGTTATTTTCGACACATCTTCCTCAGCTATGAAAATCTGATTATAACCTAGTGATTATCCATAAAACTTAAAACTTCAAAATCAGAAGTTGCATCTACCAACATATTCACTATAGGCATAAGGTATTCATCCTTTGATGTGGCAGCATTAAATATCTAAAATCAATGCATATCCTAAGTTTCCCATTTTTCTTAATTAGGACTATGTTGGACATCCAACCAACATACCTAAGTCCTAATGAATTTAGCTTTTAACAATTGTTCGACTTCCTCTTTAATTTTCAATACTACTTTTGGAGCAAACCTTCTTGGAGTTTGTTTGATTGACTTTGCTCTTATTTTCAAAGAAAGTATATGCTCCACCAAGTTTCAACGTAACTAAGTCCAAGCATTGCATTATAGTACCATGCAAAGCAATCCTTATATTCTTTGAGAACCTTTATCAACTTTTGTTTATCTCCTTCCACTAATGTTTGGAAAATATAGTGACATGCTTTTCTCCTGTGTTCCAAGATCTACTTCCTCAAGTGGATCATACACTTCAACTATTTTATTTGGTATTATTAACAAAGGACTCCAACCCAACAGGATCAGAGTCATTAATAAAGTCTCCTAATTCTAGGGCACCTTCGTCATGCCTGGGCTTCTATCAGCCACATAGGCTGATAGTCGAGGCAATTAGCTCTCTAGACTCATTTATGGTTTCGTTAGCTAGCTAGGCTTAACTTCTAGGACCAACTGATATCCTCTTGGTCCCAAATGACATCCCTTGATATCTTCCTGTTAAGGGTGTCCATATTTACTTCCAAAGGCTTCACTTCAAGTTGATACAGTTTGAAGTCCACATAGAGTTTTTGGTGGTAACAAGGACTATCATTAGCTTCGATAACCTCAATCTCTCCTTTTTCATTCCAAAGGAGAAGTTTTTGATGAACAGTTGAAGGGACAGCTCCTACCCCATGAATCCAATCCCTTCCCAAAAAAGGTTGTAACTTGATTTGGATGGACTACCACAAAAATGGTTGGTCTTTTAACAGTTCCAACTTTAATATGAAGGAGAATAACTCCGTCAGAGGGGTTGGTTTTCCACGATAATCCGTCATCACTATATTAGTACTTCTAAAATCAGCTTGGTTTTTCCCAAGCTTCTCTAGCACTTTCAATGGTGACAGATTTATTGCTATATCTCCATCTACAAGTACTTTCCCCATTTTCTTTCCCTTAACATAAGCCTTTACATGTAATGGTCAAAGGTGGTTTTTCATTTCTTGAGTAGGAGGAATTAAGGCATCCATTACCAAATGAGGTTCAAGAATGACAAATTCGATAGGTTCAACCTCTTCAAATTCTTCCTACTTATCTACTTCTACATGTTATCCCATATTCTCCGGGTAACTGACACTACTCCCATAAAGCTTTCCCAGAGGGTGTCTAAGTCGTCATTTTCAAAGCCTATGTCAAAGTTATTTGTTACCTCCTTATTCTGTTAGGGTTTCCTTGTGATAGGTGGAGAAGGAAGCTATTGGGGGATGCCCCCAAGTCTTTAGACTTGGACTTGGCATTACTTGTTGACCCCTATCAGGTTGTTTGTTTCTCCTTACAAGGTTGAAGAGTGCAATTTTGATTTGGTTGTGACATAAAATGGTCCTTCTTAGCGCTACCCATTGATTACTTTACTGTTTGATAGATGAGACTTTATTCTTCATTCTCTTCTTCATTCTTAGGAAAATGATGGGGTTTTGTTGGTGCGTCTTGTTGGAATGCCCTTCCCTAGGCTTGATTTTCCCTTTTCCACACATTATTCTTATGCTAGAATCCTTTCTGGTGATGGCTTTTATGGTTTCCTCTAAATCATTTGTGGGTATTCTTTGAAGGAGGTGAGCTTCTTCTATTAAGAGTTTTAGTATTTTGAAACCACTTGCTAGCCATAATATTGGCTGGTAAAACCTTTGTTCTATTAATATCTCATTGGAATAGAGTTTTCGATCATGACAAACTTGGTTCTTTTTCCTAAGTCCACTTACACAAATTTGGATACCATCTACGACATTGAAAATGGCTTTGTTGGGATCTAAATTGGTTAGCAGTCTTTTGTTCAAAGATTGCACTACACCAAGGACATAATGAAACGTCCCTATTCTTTTTCATCCATCGAAGAAGGAAATCCAATAACTCTTCCCCTACCATTGGGAGGATAGGACCATATCCCGCTTTAGACATGGCCATGGCATAGTTGTGGTGGAACTTGTATTGATATGCTATGACCATATTCATAGACATTGTAGGTTGGTAGATGTTTCTTAAATCCACCATTTGAATTAGATCTTTCTTTTCTTTTGGCACTCCCATGTCCTAAGCTTCTTACGGTGGTAAGGTCCCCATGATGGGAGGAGTGTCCATAATTGGAGGAACCTCTAGTTGCTAAGCCTCTGATCCTTTTGCATGTTTACCATGTTCGGAGAAAGAATGCATATTCAATGAAATTGGTATTGACCTCAAAGGGATCATTATTAATCTTCATAGGAGGTTGATTCTTATTTTCGAACTTCAGTCTTCCCTCGTTGAGCGCTTCATGAATCAACTCCCTGAAACTAATACAATTGTTAGTTGTATGATTAGTTTTATGATGAAACTTGCAATGCTTTTTATTTTTAATTTCTCCTGAGGGGGCATCTTATGCCCTTCTGGCAACACTAGTTGCTTATCTTTTAGCAAAATATCAAAGATATGTTTAGCTTTTGTGATGTCAAAAGTATAAATCTTGGTTTTAGGGGCTAAGACAGACAAAATTTTCTCCTTTGCCTTTGTAGGTTTCAAAGATGGACACAAATATGATAGGCAAGACTATATCTCAGCTACTCCTATGAATGACTCAGGGTCACTACTCTCTTTATCACTTTCAACAAATTTATTACTCTATATGAAGGCAACTCTTTCCTTTCCAATTCCTTTTTGAATGTATTCTTTTTCTAATCTTATGCTCTCTATATACCTAACCCTTTTTGAAAGTTGGGCCAGATCTAAGAATTGTTGATTAAATTATTTTTGCCTAATGCTAAACTCGAGTTTATTAACCACCATTTTAATCAACTCCGATTCAGGAACTGGTGTATAACACCTACTCTTCATTTGTTAAAAATGGGCAATATAGTCTTTGACGAACTCCCTAAGGTATCTTCTTATAGTGAAAATGTCAGTTAGACTCGTTCTCATTTCTCCCCTGATGAATTGCTCATGGAACATAGTTTCTAATTGGGGTGAGGATGTTATGGAATTGGGCCTCAGATTAGAAAATCATGTAAAGGCATTTCTAGTTAGAGAAACTAAGGAAGAACTTCATTTTTATGAATTCACTTTTAGCTAGGTCTCCTAACTCGATAGTGTATTTGTCTACATGTTCTACCATAGATTCCTTTTTATCCCCAGCAAATTTGGTGAAGGACTTAAGGGCCTTTGATCCTCTTGGTAGCTCTACCCGTTGGACGTAATCAAGAAAATGTGATGCAAAATAGGGTTGGTTTGCAATCGCTACATTGAACCCAAACCTGTTCAAGACTTGTTCTACAATCCTAGTCATGTTCTAATTTACCTCCATATTTTCATTCCTAACCCCGATGAAGAACTTTATTAGCATTCTGATTTTGATCCACTATCCTAACATTACCCTGACCTAAAGGTAGGTAAGGTTCATCCTCCACACCATGCTTGTGGCTAAGCTCGGAAGTATGTCCATAATTCTTCTGACTATGGAGTCATTTAAGCATCTTCTTCAGCCAAATGGAGCATTTCAGCCATTCAATTCATTTGTTTATTGATGGCTTTGAAGTGCTTACTGGTAGAATCTACATTAGGATTCAATACCATAGTCATTTGCTAAGTTAGCATATAATCATGGCTACTTTCATCTACTTATTGTTGAAAAGTAGCTAAGTTTTTTAGGAGTTCCCATAAGGCCCTGTGGCATTTCTCTAGTCATTGTGGGGAATATTGGCCCACCATCAACATGGGAAGTTTGCTCCATTGTCGAATGAGGACTTCTTCTCAGTTTGATTACTAGCTAGCCTCTAGTGCTTGCCATAGAAGACGATGCAAAATTTTGGAGGCCTACAAAAGTATTAGTACTAGGCTATGATGTGACTATTGGAATACTAGTACAATCAAATGGTGCTATTTGCCCTATGGATGCCATTGGTCATACAGGAATTTATGGATTTAACCTAGATGGCATTGATGGTATTCCAAATGGAGGCACCCCTATACAGAGGGTAAAACGAGTAACAATGGGTTAGAGTACCAGTTAGGTACCGTTCCCATTTGAGGTACTAGAATTAGATTTGTTGCTATGGGAAGAGTGTATCGAGGCAACCCGTAAGGATATGATACTGAAGTTATAGGGAAGAGACCCTTACTATAGTAGTCCTTGTAACAATATCCACATTGGGAGTTCCCTAGATACACTGTTAGTAACTGGCACATTCGTGGAACTAGCGTTCCCATTTCCTCCTCCTTTTGCATGAAGTGTACTTGGGTTGCTAGAAGAGGATGTCATTGACATACGAATGCGTTTCCATGTACCATTTCTTAAATGCATAAAGAATCAACCCAGTCCCACTGGGCATGCTAACTTGTTTGTTGTGTTTTTTGTAATATCTATCACAATATGACAAGTGCAACAATTTTAATTCCAAATCTCAATTTGGGGAAGGGAATCACTTCCTCTTAAAGAACCAAGACTAAGTTTGTGTAAAATGTTCAATAAACTAGAAGTGGCAGAAAAAAAATGTAATTTCAAAGAATATAAGCTGTAAAGAAAAGTGCATCATGATAATGAACTAAATTATGTAAATTTTGACAAAGGAAAAGCAAGTTATTTTAACTGAAAATAAAAGGAAACAATCCTCATTCATAAACTAAAGTTGCTTGCTCCATATGTGCTAAGTGACTTAAAGATTGAAACTTAGTGTATGAGCGTCGAATTGCATGCTTTATAACTTAGCCTAAAGACAAATTTTCTCTTAAAATCTTGCTAATAGCCTACGAATTCTTCAGTCTAATTGGTTCATCGTGCTTGCTCCTCTTTTTGTTTGCTTTCTCTGCAAGATCCTATGGCTTGATCTCTCTTAGCTTCTTTTCCTACTTTTCAGTGATATTTTCTTATTTTCTTAAATCCTTAATACTTAACTGCTTTAGGCTTTGCTTCGACACATCTCACCATCTTTATGTGTGGACCCCATCGGTTAATTTTCTTTTCTCACATTTCGGCATCGTTTTTCCTCAACGCATCTTCACTTTTAGCCTCTAAAGAAACACGTGTCATTTATTTTGACACCTAACACATGCTTATGCTATCTCGTTCCTGATGTTACTATAGACAAGTCCATACAGCAAGCCGGTTTCCGTTGGCGCTTGCTCCAATAGCATCAAAGGGAAAGAATAGTCGATGTGCTATAATAGCAAGCTCCATTGTTTTACATAGGAGTATAGCAAGCACTCATGAAGTATAATATGTACTCGAGTAGACATTTTATACATGTTTCGTATACTTGAGTACATTATAGATTCTCACTTAAAACAAAATTCTTGTACTTGAATACAAGATAATATGTACTCAAGTGTGTTTGATTAACTGCGACGTGTACAACTTGCTCTAAGGATTCTCTGTAATATCCAGTGCTTGGGCCGCCCATAGCTTTCATCTATGAACTCATGACACCATCTAATAAATTCACACGAGTATAACAAAACCTTCCCAGGTCTTATTATATGAAAAACAATAAAACTCATTACTACACCTACAATTTAAAGAATAAAGATTAAGAAACTAGCTAGCTAGGAACTAATTAACATTGAACAAGTTGTGAAAAAACTCTAACTTGTAATCCAATCTACAATATTCACACGAGTTAACATAATCACAAACATCATCATCATATTGCCTCTTTGTCGGTAAATTGCATTTCAACTCACAATTCACTATTAGTAAAAGGGACACTTATGAAACACAATATGAAATAAAAAAAATCAAAATTAAAAAAAATATGTAGCAAAGGGAAAAATAAAAAATATATATATAAACCTTATAAAAAACTAAAATTCAACTAACAAAAGGAAAAGAATAAAATAATAACAACAAAACAATTAACAATCAATGTATTTAATATTTAGTTATTAAAAATTAACAATGTTCAATTTCTATCATCCATGATTAAAGAAAGTGCAAAAAATATAATAATAATAAATATGTAGCAGAACTTTATCGTACTCTAACATCATAACCCTTAATAATATAATAATAACATGTTATTATATATAAAATTTATCCTAAAGATAATTATTAAGATGAAACAACATAAATGACAACATACCAACATACTCTGAAACTTTGTGCATTCATAACTTCAAGATCTAAAGCATGCATGAAGGATGACTCTTCAAATAAATGCTGACTAACAATTGTGTATGTGCTCATCATCTACTTGATGATCTAGCTCCATATCATCAGCACCACCATCACTACTTCCATATTCACTTGCAAAGTCCTCCTCATCACTTTTACTATTATTTTCTTCCCATTCTACCCTCCTTCTAGAAATGTGTTTAGGTGAGGCTTTTCCCCTCATTTTCAACATGATGGTAAAGGATAGGAGCCATTACTTTGAAATTGATGGTAGAAATTTTTGCTCGATGTTGTTGGTATATTTGAAACATTTTGTGCATGATATCATTGTTGCTTATTGTGACTGCTTGAAAATGTGTGAACCCACAAAAGATGGATCCTGGACACCTATATGTTATTTTCTCCACTGTCTTTGGAGTTTGAGGATCTATTTACTAACACAGTCCACTCTTAACTCCGCAAATAAAATAGTGTAAGAAATAAAGAAATATGCTAGATTCTCATATAGAAATGTGACACCTTCACTTGTATTAACAATATTGTCATTGAAATATATTATTATGTTTGTTGTGCTATCTATTTTTACCTCTCTTTTTTCTTGCTCTACTCTATCTTTGTTTTTTTTGGGACACAAAACTCTTTTTTTAACACACATATCACTCTATTTCCTTTGTTTGGGAAGGGATTAGGAATATAAAACAAACAGATAAGATGAGAAGGGAAAGAAGAAGGGGTTTCCATATCTTTTTCCTACTTTACTCTCCTTTTTTGAGGCACATAACACTCTTTTTTGACACATCACCTTTTTTTAGGACTGAAAAGAAAATAAACCGAAGGAATAAGGAAGAAAAGAAGGAGATATCAAGTTTTCCCCACTTTACCCTATTTTTTCTACTCTATCCTCTCTATTTTTTTACACGCGCCACTATTTTTCCTTGAACTACCATCACCCAAAAGCAACGAAAGGAAACTAATCAAATGAGAGGAAGAGAGAGATGGGGTTTTATATAGAGAGATATAATATTATTTAATTGTCAGAGGTGGGATAATTTGGTCCCAACCACTTCTACCACTTCAGATGGTCCAACCATAGGAACTGTTGGATGTGATTTAGTGAAAATCTAACGATGAAACTATACAATTGTTCTCATGTTTCAATATTTCATAAAAGCATCAAAAGTATTTATTTTTGCAATCCTACCTTGGTTGATGTTCTACGAAGGATGGATGACACCATCGAGGAAAGTCCTAACTGGAAGAAGAATAGAGATAAAAGGAATATAAAGCTTGGGAAACAGTGGCAATCAATAATCATTGGATCTTTGGTGGAGGAGCACCACCTTTGGGTGATGGTGTAGTCATTGCCAAGGGAAGGCTTATGGGAAGGGGCAGTGTTGGCGATGAGGGTGATGAAACCCTCCAGGAAGAAGCAGATGGCAATGGTTCCTGGCATCCAGATAAAGATCTTGCGCGACAATGATGTTGTCCTAATCCACGTTCATCTTCTTCTTCTTTGGTCTCGCAACCAGCTCTGGTGGGTCTCGTCCAATGGCCACAATAGTGCCGACTTGTCTAAGGCCTACAGATTTCACCTCCGTCATTGTCAGTGGAGAGTCAGTCCCATCGCTTGGTTCTCAACGACCTTCTCCACGAATCCCTTCCTTACATACCCATCCCATCTTATTTAATTTAAACAATCATTATTTTGCTTGGTTGTCTTGGTCTTGCTCCTTTTATTGAAAACAACATTGGAGTTTCTGTATAAAGTTATTGTTCAGGAGTTTAAATGATAAATTTCTACTTTCCTTAAAGGGGATTGTTATGGACTAAATGATGGAAGAATCCTTGATTTCTTCTCAACGGAAAAAAAATGGTGCAATTTTAGAGTGAGAGTTAAAGGACCTTACAGAAATTTTATCAAATTAGAGTTAATAAGTATGGGGTCATTTTGCTATATTTTTCCCTGGACCATCTAAAATGCTAAAAGAAGTGTAAGGCCAAATTATCAATCACCATTGTCAGAAATCTCACAACACATAACATTCAATTTTCTCTTTTTTTAATATATATATATATATTTTTACAAAATCTCGCCACAAGTGCAATTTTATACACTTTTCCAATCTCTTCACTTTAGAAGCTAAATCCAGTAATCGAACTTTGATCTTCTCTCTTACAGGCAAGGCACTCCATCATGCAATAATTTTCATATGAACGCCTTTATCTTTGGTAAGCAATGAATGAACCAGACTGATTTCCATATTTCCTTGTTTGAGCATATGGCAGGCATTTGGTCAAGAGGTGTTATTCTTAGTGTTATAGAACACTAATTAAAAATACCGTTTAACTTTTAACAACTCAGTTTAACTTTGGAGTCTACCTCGTTCCCCTATATTCCTTTGCTTGAACCTTTTAAATTCAACCCTGTCGTTGTGTAACCTTTTGTGAATATGTTCTATGTCAATTTTATTTTAGATGCCTCTCTTCCATTGCAACCTTTCCGTCTGAGGTTCCCATACAGAGTGGAAAAATAATGTAACGTACATATAGCGGAAATAAATAAATAAGCAACTTTATATTAATGAACAAATAAATAAATTATTGTCGCTCATCAAATTTACTATAATATTGAGATCAATCCGATTAATATTATTTGTTTTAATCTAGTGATGTCTTTGGTTTATAGTTTATAAATTATAATTTGATTTAATAAATAAAAATGACTATTTTCATCTGTGTTTAGACTGTAGTTCTAGTTTTTTCCTAGTTCTGGGACTATTTCTATTTTCGGACACTTTTATGATTAGACACCATTTCAATAATCCTCTTCAATAGGGTTTGAATCTTGACCCGTGTAGCTTGCATATCACAGCACCTTACCCTCGTTAATAACCATGATTTGATATTAAAAATTAGGCAAAATATACTTGTTGGTCCTTTAATTAACTTTTTGTTTTTTTTTTTTATTTTGGTCCCTTAATTAATTCTATGTTTTTTTATTCTCTAATTTATTTTTGTTTTTTATTTTAGTCGCCTAACTTATATTTATTTTGGTCCCTTAACAAATTTTTTTTATTTTTTTTGGATCTATTTATTTTATCTTCTATTCTTGTGTTATGACACAATAAATTAAAATAAAAGAAACTGAAAAAATAAAATTGAGCAAGATATTTACCTTTTTTTAACCGTAAATTAAAGACAAAGACATAAAAAATAAACTAAAAATTAAAAAAACAAAAGAAAATGATAAGAACCTAAACGACGTAAACGAAACAAAAGTATATTAAAAAGACATAATTAAGAAAATCTAAAATGAAGTAACGAAAAATATATAAAAATGATAAAGTAGACTTTTTATTAATTTTTTGAAAAATAAAATAGAAAACTAAATAAAACAGAAAATAAATAAAATTAAATAAAAATTGAATATAAAATAACATAAAAAATAGAAAATAAAATAAAATAAATCCAAAAAGAACCCAAAAAAAAGTTAGGGGACAGAAATAAAAAAACAAAAATAAGTTAGAGGACCAAAAAGAATAAACAATTAGTTAGGGGATGAAAATGAAAAATAAAAATAAATTAGAGGAAAAAAAAGTGTATTTTATCTTAAAGTTATGTTGAAATATAACTTAATGTAATTTGGTCCACGTCAAAAAGATAATAATAATTTGGTCATAAATGTCGAAATGAATTGAATTTCATTTTGTCTTTAAACTAGTTTAAAATTTTCCAACACAAAATAAACAGGGGTACGTACTAGATCATTCTAATTTGAGTTTAGTACTAAATTTTATCCGTTAATATCTAACTTTTCTTAAATTTATATATTTAATTATTAATATAATATCATATTATTTCATAATTAGATTGATAAAATTTATTGATAAACTACATTTTTTTTTCTAGTTTATGATAACATTCATACTGATATCAAATGTTGTTATTCAAATGGCAGTTACAGAGTGTCTCAGCTCTCAATGCTAATGGAACCCGGCTACAAACAATGACTGCAAAGTGCAAAGTAACATGTTAATTAACTTTATTCCCCTGCACTTGCTGGCATTAACCACTACACTGCCCCATATATGAAAGAGAACAAGACAAGGGAAAACGGTACCGTGCCATATCATATCAAAAGCAAAAGCACTCAAAGTCCTTAAATCTCTCGCAAGAGGCTTCCATAAACTATGTGCTACGTTGGGAAAGCAACAAAGATCTTCATATTCATTGTCACGGTCCTCGTGGTTCTCGGCATAGTGTTGGGATTCGGCTTCATTCGCCGCCACCACCACAAGAACAATAACAGCGCAACCACCCAATGTTCCGATGGCACCTGCAGCAACATCTCCCCTCCTTCGCAAACCTTTCCCAACCCTACTGCTCCTCCTTCTCCTCCACCGCCGCCGCTAACGCCTCCTGACTCCAATCCATTCCCCCCGCCGCCGCCGCCGTTACAGCAATCGCCGCCTCCGCCGTCATCTCCGGCGGGTTCACCTTCCGGCACGCCGAATTCGGTCGTGGAGAAGAGCACTGGTCCTGATTAATTGTTGGGTTTTGATTGGCTCCAAATTTGGTGTGTGATGAGTGAGGGTTGTAGAATTTTCGTGGATGGGATTTTGATTTTGTTCTATTTCTTGGAGTCTGTGTAGGAAGAATGTAGGTCGATTAATTGGATTTGGTGGATTCTTTCTTTCTGCTTCTGGGTATAGATGGATCTTCTCTTCTTCTTTTTTTCCGCGTACAATTTTACCTTTTAGTAATTAAAAATATATTTTTGTTCTATACATGATGTAGGGGAGGCTATGCATATTCCTCATGTGATTTTGAGAATTAATATTCGAACAACTTGGGATTTTGATAACCATGGTCATAAAGGGAAAAAAAAAAAATGGTTCATGAGGTCCCTGCAATTGCAAAACCTGAACGTTTATGATTTGTTTGGTTTCAGCCTTTAATTTTTAATTTTTTAAATTTTACCAAGAAAATCCTGATATCTTATTTTTAATATTTATTTTATAAAATTTTAAAAATTGAATCAATTAAGCCCTTAATCATTTTTTCCTTTTGGTCAAGAACACCTTTTTTGTTTTGTTATGGTCAAGAACATTTAGGGTATTGTATGAATTTGAATTTTGGAGGAAAAGGAAATGAAGAATTTATAATAGAAAATTATATTATAAGTCTTCCTCTCCCCTATCTTCTCCTTTAAAATACAAATTTACAAATACACCCTAAATCACTTGTGATTGGCTAGTGGCTACACACATGTGGAAAAAAAAAATTCCAGCCCTTTCAAGTCTACTTTTGGGCCTAAAAATGGGTTGCCTTCTTGTAATATAATTGGTTTTAATTTTTTTTGGGTACAGAGTTGGGGCCTAACCCGTGTGATTGGTTTGGTATGCCCTTCTTGAATTCAGATGTACATGGAGCATGGGCTTGGAAAAAATAAAACAAAAGGGGCATGGGCTTATCCGTCCTATTTACTCAGTTGGTTGCAGCATCTTACAGATAATGTATTATAAAATAATGATTGAGATTCGACCAAAAAAAGAAAATGATTGAGAGAATAAATAAAGGAAGAAAAGAGAGAATAGTAGTATTTATAATCTCAAAAGTTGTCCTTTATGTAGAATAAAAAAGGCTATTTATACCTAAAGGGTGAAAGATACACTATCATATTAGATTATAATAGTATAATTATAATAGTATCTATCTAATCTAATTACATCTTAACTAAATTAGGTAAAGATATGAATATTTATAATCAAATAATATTTTATAATAAGAATGAGTTTTTTCTTTCGTTGTAATAAATATAGATGGAGGAGAATAGTAATAAAAACTTGTCCACAGGTGTGCAGTAATTTGCATACTGTGTTATTTATCAGTGACAATTGAATTGATACTTGTATATTCAAAAATATTTTATATTCAAAAGTCCCCACAGTACGTGTTCGTCAAAGTGCTAGTTTCTTTTTTATTGCTCTAGTTTATCAATTTAATGTGGACAGAATTCTCTCAAGGAACAGAATTATGCACGCTGAACTAGTTTTTAGGGTCAGTTAGGCCTGTAAAAAAACAATCTCTGGATGAAAATTCATGGCATAGTTTTTTTATACAATTTTACTATTTTTTTATAATTATACAATTTTACCAATAAACTTAATTTATGAATTTTTAAGTTCCGTTTTTGCTCTTAAAACCAAACTGATTGTTAGAGGGCATCTGGTATGGGATAACTTATTTGGATTACCAATAATGTAATTTTAAATTATTTGAGTCCATGATATTATTTTATTTGGTTAAGTCACATTACTGGTAATATAGATTTTCAAGGCAATCGGCATTGCCTTCTTAGTGACAATGTAGATTGCTTACATGAAAGTATCAATGCAAATTATTATCCAGGTGACAATCCTCATGTTGTTGTTTTTATTATTAATGTGAGTTGCTAGTTAATTAGTTAGATTAATTATGCATACCAAACACCACATTATAACATTTCTATTAATATAATAGGTGGTAATATTTTTTAGTGAACATTCAAATTATCCATGAACTTGTTAGGCAATGTCTCAAATGTCACCTTAAGGTTTTTTTTTTTGTTACATATGAAAGGTAAACAAGCAAGAAAAAGCCAAAGGGCGTTAACCACGCAAATACTCACTCCTTAAAGCATCCATAGAAAGGTGATGCAATAAGATGGGAGATGGAGTTTGCCAAAACCTAACATGATCATCATTGGTACTACCCAACTTTGCCATTCCATCAGCACAAGAATTGATCTCACGAACTCATGAGGGCGTACAACCTAGTCCCTTGCCAAGAGATGAGACACCTCTGTGAGAAGGCGGCACAAGTATGGTGCTTGGTCTAAGAGTTGGATGTGAGTAAAGTGACAGCATATAGTGAGTCATTTTCACACCACACTAAATGATATCCTTTTTCCCACACTTTAGCAAGGCCAACTCTGATCATCATAAGTTCCAAATAAAAGAACGATCCCCAAGAAACCCAGAAAATCTCTCAATCCA
Organism: Dalbergia oliveri; assembly: GCA_030441495.1. Lineage (NCBI taxonomy): Eukaryota > Viridiplantae > Streptophyta > Magnoliopsida > Fabales > Fabaceae > Dalbergia > Dalbergia oliveri. Next base: position 13,767,335 of record JAMLFY010000011.1, read on the forward strand.
CATTCCATCTGAGTCTTGTAGGACCGGCCAATCCCGCACGCATCGCATTAGCAACCCAACACGGCTACCATCAGGATTCAACTTTACTTCCTCCTCCTATGGCCAGGCCCAGCTTACCACATGTGGAACCATAGTGTGATGGTGAGTAAAGGACAAGTGCGCTCTGATGAAATGGATGTCTGTAACTAACAAGGTTAACACCTTATCCACCCTTCACAAAGATGGCTCAAAAATTTGTTTATTACGCCAACACCAAACCCACCATAACGTTCCTGCAAATGGTAGGTTAAAAGAGAGTCTTAAGTGTGCGTTTACCCACCACAGGAGGAGTCTCAAGCGTCACCTTAAGGTGATTGTATATAAAGTTAATTTGTATATAAAAACTACAATTTGTTTTTAAGTGCAGATAAAACTAAATCTATAATCTATGTATACTATTACTATTATCCCATAAGAGATAATTGTAGGTGTTAGTACTTGTGCATATATCTTCAACCTATGAAGAACGGACATATCATTTGAATGACATGTCTATGTGTTGAATATGTGTCCGTGTTGGATCTTGTGTGACACAGAAGAGACATGTTTGTATATATTTAATTTAAAATTTATTATTTTCTTACTCTACCATAAAAAAAAACCATAAACAAGGTTATACAAAGCATATAATATATAACTTTTTGATTTTATAAAAAAATAAAACGTAAGTAAAGTCTGTATAAATAATATTTTAAATAATCCATAATTTTCTTTAAATTTTTAGTCATATACATGTCATATCCATGTCCACAGTATCTCAACTTTGATGTATTCTATTTATCCGTGTCGTGTCATGTTTTGTGTCTGTATCTCTGCTTCATAGTTTTAGTCTTCAACAACCAATGAGACCCCAATCTCCAAACCACACAACACCAAGAAGACAATAGTCATAGTCACATAAGACACCACAACCACCGCCCCCACAAAATGTTTCCGAACGTACGTAGTCCCACTTGTGCCATGGCTCATGAGCTGAAATGATAGTCTTGGCAGTTGCTTGCTTGGGCTGCTGCTGTCAAACAACCACAACAAGGGTCCAGCAATCGATGGCCTTACACGAATCCAAAGGGGGCAGTGACCGTCAGTGCAATTACTAGTAAGCTTTAGTTGAGGGCACCTGTCTCCAGCTTGAGTTACAACCCTTGGCATGTGGAGCAGCTACATAACATGTCAAGGATTAATGTATTGGAATCACAATTCACATCACATGCAACCACCAATCCACCATCATTTGGCCTTCACATGATTCAAGGAGTTAAACCAAAAAAAAAAAAAATTGTAGTGCTAGGAACTCAGCAAGTGGTTCCCCCTAGGATGGTTTAGTGACCACAAATGTATCAAAACGACAATAGTTATATTTTATTTTTTATTTGGTTCATCTATTACTATTATATACGGAGTCTAAGAGTGCCTGTATCTGGATATCGTTTTCACTGCACAATGTCATTGCTATATCTATGGAAAGCCGAGAAATGCAAAACCAGTCAACGTCATTGCCGACTTTATAGTTTATAATTAGTTTTTGTCTATTTTGAAAAATAGTTAGTTGAGATGATAAGTGACTTTAATCTTGAAGATAAATAGATAAATTCAAATTTAATAAAACTAACTCATATTGAAGTAGAGTGTATAACCCTTATGATTTTATGCTCATAAAAATCAATGTTATATAGTTCAAATTAAATAGACAAAAAATCTTATAAAATACATTGCGAGATTATATAACAAAATTCCTGTCCTGATGAACTTTGAGCTCCATTGATTACTGAATAACAGTTCAATGACAGGTGTGTCCGTGTGATGTCACTGATTCTTAGGAACTCCATCCGAGTCCACAAAACATTGGGACCATATGATATGAAGCTCTCACTTGCCGCCTCAACTTAAACACAAGGCTCCACCCCATTTAAAGGAATTTATATTGTGTAATTTTACTCCTATATGACAGAGAGATTTCTATGAGCATATATAGAGTGTAAGACAATGATATTTCACTAATCGATTCAATGACTAAAACTTATCTAGCGAATATTTATACTTGCTTGATAAAGAAATTTCTTTTTATAATAAAATTTCAGTAAATATGATTGCAACGAAACATTTTCTATCAAAATACTAACCCAATGATCAACATTGTTAAATTTACATAATTTCAATATATCTTAACAACCGGCATCGATTGATTAAAGGAGATCATGAGAAACCTGTGTTTAAGGCATGTATATATGTACACGGTTTCTTATCCTTTCTTGCGATATTTTTTATTGGAATAAACCCTCAAAATAATCTTAAATTTAAAATCAACAAATTGAATAAAAACAGCAAATTGATCTTCTACATTTTCAAAACACAAAATTGATCCTTAAGAAATAAAAATACAAATCAAATCCTCACTTTCAAAAATGGACAAAATAGTCCTTTTGTCAAATTTTCTATAACTAACACCCTTAATTATTCTTATCAAACTAAACTACAAAGATTTATGAGGGAAAGTATGACATATAATTTAGTTTGATAGGAATAATTAAGGGTGTTAGGTCATGGAAAAATTTGATAAAGGACTATTTTGTAGTTTTTAAAAATTAAGGATTGATTTATCTGTTTTATTCTTAACCATTTTGTCCAGTTTGAAGGTGAAGGACTATTTGTTTATTTTAACTACCAATTTGTCCAATTTTAAATTCCTTAGGGACCATTTTGGGGTTTATTTTTTTATTGATTGAAACCATTTGATTGACTGAAATCATATTTAAAATGGGAAATCATCACCCCGTTTGTTGAAAAATAAATAAAGAAAAAGAAGAAGAAGAAGTCGGTGAATGAAAGTTGGTCAATAAAATTCAATATTACTATTATATTTTTGGCTAAATCTTGTCATTGTCTTTCTTTACAAAATATGATAATTTTTTAAGTGGAGAAAGGTGCGTAACAGGAATGGCAAGGAAATTGAGTTGATAGCCGATAACATTACCAACTATCATTATTGTTAATTTAATTTTATTATTAAAAAATTCCCCTCGGCCAAGGAGGCAGGTGTTTCTAAGAGTGGAATAGCAGATCTTGAGCTGTAAAGCTTGGAAGAAGCATATCTGAAGCTTGGTTTCATTTGAACCTATGTGTCTCTTAGTCTACTTGTCCTGTTTCGCAGGTTTTAGCATTTTACTAAAGGCAAGTAGCTAGGTAACTAACTTTTGTCGTTTTGGGATTTTTAACGTTTTGCTTAATGGAGAATGAGCTGCAAGTTACCCATTATTTAGTAATATACTATTTGCGTCCACCCTCCTTTGACCACGGGATCATAAAACTGGTGTCATATGTTTAAAAACAACGTTATTTGAACCACTAAAAATAGGGATTCAATTAAGGTACCTACTGAACCACATCATTATATATAATGAAAAAGTGAGATGAGTGGATGGCCAAGTAAAACACACAAATCATCACCAATGTTATTTCTACTATTAATTGACCGGCTACTAGGACTTCTTGTGGCTGTTTTGTTTTTCTAGTGACTGGCAATTTATTTTATATATTGCTTCTAGAAAACTACTTCCTCAGCATGCTGATGGAATTTCTCTTGCCCGGGTCATATGGTGTGGGATCTGGGAAACATCGTTATGACTAATTATTTTAGTTGAAATTAAGCGTTTCTTTTAGGATATTTTTTCAAGTGCCAATGGGCATGGAGAGAAAGAAAACAGTGGCTTGCCTTTATAGAGTATAATTTATCTGATATATAAGAAACTAATTAATCTCTCAAGATACTATTTAGTACATAAAAGAAAATCTCTCTGAACGATATATTTTTTCCTATAGATATAATTCCCAAAATCAATTCTAAAACCTCGTGTTTAAATGACTCGAGTTCCTTCCAATCAATTTTATCTAACATGCTGTAAGATATGATGATAATTGATCATAACGCCACAGCTATAGGGTCTCCGGATAGTTCGTTATGCTCAAAAGTTAGAATAAATTAATTAATTATCACTAGTTTATCTATATTATGAAAGTGATAGGGGATCAATGCCTTCACGGATGCACCTGTCACCTGCTAATTTCCAGACATATATGGTGCCAACTGTTCTCTTCTTTTGCTTCCAAATCCAACAAGGCATTAACCTCTAGAAAGGGAGATTAGGAAAGGGGGCCTTCTATGCGTAACTATTCCGCACTAGTAATAGTTATATTTGTAGCACTAGTAATAGTGGCACTTGTAGCAGCTAGCAATGAAATGAACTAATACATAGCTTACGCGTTTTTCTTAGCAAACATACACCGGTAATTTCCCATATATATATATATAACGGCTCAGTATATTTGTAGCACTAGTAATGGTGATACATGTAGGGATGTCAACGGGGCAGGCAGAAGTCCCCCACCCCATCCACCCCATGGATGAATATTTGCCTCAACCCTGTCCCATATCCCTGCAGGTATTTGCTATTATGTTTCCAGTGAATAAAGGGATACCCGCAGATATACGTGGGTATCCACTACATCAATAAAAATTATAAAAAAAAATTGCAATACAAAATAAATGAAAAAGAGTTTTAATATCATAATTTTTTATTTATCCAATAAATTAAAAATATCGAAACATAATTTAAATGTATTTTAAATCTAACAACTTAAACACTTGATATAGTAACATTCAACCAATCCAACATTGTCTTTATTTCTTGACAGAAGACAGCAAACAAAGATAAATTGTGTGATAGGAGAATAGGAAAGGAAAATAAGGTTTTAAAATTTTAATGTATGTGCATGAGGACAATTAAGTAATTTCACATCTAGTGGTTACCCGTGGATATGGGGATAGTGACTTCCACCCCCATTCCATTTAACAATTGGGTTTTTGAAATCCTATCCCCCTTATCTGCGAGAGAAATCTTTCCCCTATATCCACCCGTTGTGGGTATTACCGTGCACCGTTGACCGAGTATTATTGATATCCCTAGGTACATGAAAGTTAACTTTTAGTAAAGTAATGTCAACGCGTTTGATTTTGTAGAATTTATTTTAAAATGAAGTGATTTATGTTTGATTGTTTCTTTAAAAGTGATTATGACATAAAGTAATAAATTTTCACTTCACAAAATCAATTCTAAAATGTGAGAATTGATTTTAAACTTTCCAAACCAAACATCATTAAAAATGACTAGAATCAATTTTGGGGTCCAAAATAAATTCTACACCCCTCCAAACGGGAATTCAAACACACTATGCTACATTTTTTACATAAGAAAATAATTAAATGCTCTTGTTTTTCAAAAAAGAGTATATTTAAATAACTAAATTAACCTTTTATTCACTTATTTAATTTCTCCCCACTAACCCATGCATTTGTCACACTTCACTAGCTAAAGTGGGAATAAAATTGGTATACAACAATTAATTTTCTATTGGAATGCTAAAATGATAATCAATATGCAATAGATTTTTTTTTCCTAAAATGACTAATAAAAAGGAATGTAGAGAGTATTTTTTAAATGCATGAAAAGTGTTGTCTATAGTACACGAGAAATGCTACAACCTTTTACAAATCCTCCTACATTCTCCCAATTATTAAATGAGGTAAAAAAGTAGATGCAATTAATGTTTTAAAATTTTAAAAGGTAATCAATTCTTTCTTAACTTAGCAATTAGGAGTATCGATGTTTAGGGTGATTTGTTGTAAGGATAATTTTTTCTCATAAGGATAAATTATTTCTCATAGTACACATAGGCAACATTCTTTTCAAATGTGTTGTCATTAATATCTAAAAATATTGTCTCTTTTCAAAGTGTTGCCTTATAACAATAGGTTATGTCTGATTTAACAATACGATAAAAAAGTTATACCATAACTTAATTAGTATAGTCTTTATTAAAAATAACATTTTTTTTTTTTACTTTAGGATACGATTTTGAAGAGTTGTTATAGGCCAATCAATCATCAAAATCTGACAACTTTTTATATAAAAAGATTACATCACAGTTTTGTTTAAGGCTTTATCCTTTTTTGGCACCATGGGCTTGTTTTTCTACAGTTTAGATTTTAATTAAATTAGTTTTAAGTCATTTGATGTTTAAAAAATTATTTTAAAGATAAAGAAATGATTTTTTTTGAGTGGTAAAATTACTTTTAAAATATAATTGTGAATACCTAATTTTTAAAAAGGGTGAGGGATGCACTTAAAATTATATCTTATTTATATTATTATAATGATGCCCTTAGTAGTTTTTTTTTTTTTAAATATGAGACTTGGATGTTGTATTTACATTAATATAGTGTTTTGAAAAAAAATCACATAATATAGTATTTTTAATATAGAATCCGTCAACGCAAATTCAAAGGAAAAAAAGTTAACATTTAATTCTCTAAAGACAGATTTAAAGTAAAACAAAAATGACATAGAATCCACAGACAGATTTTGTAAACACCATATACAAATACATTTACTCATTATTATCTCATATTATTATAAATTACCTATAAAAACATCATATAAAAATTATTTTTCCCCTCGGTTTCGTGGCAACTACCAAGCAATGTGCATCAAAGGCACTCAAGCAAGGTCCTTCAGCAAAAATGTTCCACGAACATTACGGGGCCTCTCCATGATATGCATTCCCACGAAATTTTTCAAAATTGCGAAGAGAACTGCCTTTCACCATAGAAGTCATAAAATTCCACTTTTCTTAAAATTATACAACTTATTATCTTGTGCTCTCTTTGTGCTTAATTAATGGTCCATTTCAAAAGTTTTCTTAGCATAGAAATAATTATTCATTTAAAAAATTTAAACAGTATTAATAATTTCTTTCTAATAATACTACTATTAAATATTATTGATTTATTAAATACTATTAGTGGAGGAGTAGAGTGAAAGTTGGAATATTGAAAAGACATACAGATAATTCAATAAATTATTCTTAATTTTTTAAAACATTTATATTTTTCCAATTATTTTCTTAATTCTAATAAGAATTTAAAACTAAAAAATTATTCAAGAACAAATGGAGTAAAAAGGTCATTTTTTTTAAAGAGAATTATCTTGTAAGAGTTGATTGTATAAAATCATATAATTACATCATTTGTTTAATTTTTTTCTAAGGATATTTTCTCACTCCACGAGTGAAAGATTAATTTTTGTGGTACGCTCCGATGTCTAAATAAAAATTCTTTCTAATATTACACACATGAATTCCAAGACTAAATTTAGACCTATGTGTTTTTAAACCAAATCAAACCCACTTTTCCTCTCTCACAATCACATAATTGATAAGAAATGAATTATTTGAACATCTTATATAGATTTTAATTGTTTATCACTATAAAATTTCATAAAGCTAGTGAGTTGAAAAATATAGCAGTAAAACTTCTCTTCTTTCAATTTTATATTTTAAATTTTATATTTGAATAATGTTACGTGTACAACCCCCATAAACACCTATGGTTCCACTATATGTGAGGGGAGGAAAATGACAAAATAGTGGCATGACTTATGATACCAAATATTCTTAGACAAAACATTTCTAAAAACCAAATCACATTTATGTCTTTCTTTCTCTCCCTTCCCCCCGCCCCCCTCTCTCTCTTTTGTGCAACTTTCTTTTCTCACGTGCAAGAGAACAACAACATCGCCATTAGCACAGCCACATCCGCCGTCATCAACTGTTATTATTTGATCATCTCATAGTAAGAACAACAACTCTTAAGGAGTAGTGTAGCTCCATTACTCACAGAAGAACAATAATACCATACATCTTTTTCACTTTTCTGCAACAATATTTTTGTAAAGTATGTGGGTTCCTCATTTGTACTTCTCTTTTGATGGATTTGTGACATTTCTTTTAATAGGTTCCTCATTTACACTTCTCTTTTAGTGGGTGTACTCTTTGAGCTGAATTTTACTATTGAACCAAGAACGAATTATCTAATAAACTTGTAAAATGACTATAAAACTCGTAAAATAATGCTAAAAATTTGTTCAAGTTTTTTACCATTGACCTACAAGTTTTTTTGCCTTGATTTATAAGTTTTTGGCACTATGTATATAAGTTTTAAGCATGGGTTTACAAGTCTTGTAAACCAAGTGCAAAAATTTATAAAACTAAGCATTGTTTAAAACTTGTAAACCAAGTGTATATAACTTGTAAACGGATAGCAAAAAACTTGTAAACTCATACTTAAGACTTAAAAACAAAGTGCAATAAGCTTCATAAACCAAGTTTTTTGCATAAAATAATGCTATAAAGTTCTAAACGGTTGTAAATAATTGGAATTTGATTCTAAATATTGTGAAAATGGTTTACAAGATATTAGAGAAAGTTTATTTTCCATTGGTTTTTGCCATTGATTTACAAGTTTTTTGAGCTTGGTTTACTAGTTTTTTGCACTATGTTTACAAATTTTAAGTACATGTTTACAAGCCTTTAAACCAAGTTTTAAAAACTTGTAAAACTAAGCATTTGCTTAAAACTTGTAAATCAAGTGTAAAAAACTTGTATAAAGGTGGCAAAAAACTTGTAAACTCATGCTTAAGACTTTCAAACTAAGTGTAATAAGCTTGTAAACTAAGTTTTTTGCACAAAGTAGTGCTACAAAGTTATAAAGTGGTTGTAAATACTTGGAATAAGATTCTAAATGTTGTGAAATTAATGGTAAAAAAGTTTATACCTAGTGCAAAATACTTGTAACTTAGTTGTAAATTCTTGCAAACCGGTTCTAAAAACTTATGAATCTAGTGGTAAATATTGTCTATGTAGGATTTGTATCACAACTTTATTATAATTTATTTGTGTTTTTTTGTTGTTGTTGTAGGTTTTGTATCATACTCTATATGTAAAATATGGAAGCTTCAATGATTGTTGACATAGATTTTGATGTTGAGGTTTAGATTGATAACCATGGTAAGGATTGTGTCCTTTGCCGTTGTTAGGGTGATATTTAATTTAGAAGAAGAAGTGAACTCATTCTAAAAAAATTACTCAAATAATAAGGGTTTTGGGTTTAAAATCAGAAATTCAAGCAAGATGTTGGATGGACAACTCAATTGCATGTTACTTGCATGTTCACGGAGGGAAATCATGCATCAAAAACTAAATAATTTGTTCATGCATTTCAAGTTTATTACAACCAATGAAAAATTCAGTATTTCCATTATCATTTTTTATTCACACTACACTCTTATCTATTGATCCACCATTATCACCAACTAATGCATTCTTTTGAAAAAATTCCTTAGCACTACTAATGCCTTTGTCCATATTGATCTAATCACGTTCATGTATCTTCTTATCTTCTTGGAATTTTGTCTTATTTTCCATTTATTTTTTGTTCTTTTGAATGCGTCATTTGGTTATGTATCTAGCACAAAAGAAAGGACACAAATGAGTTCATATATCATTTACATAAAATGATATCAATAATTTAATGCAGTAACCAATTTCAAGGAATTAAAATCAAAGTAATCTAATGTTAAACCCATGTTAAACCAAAATATAATTTGTAAACCCGTGCAAAAACTAAACTAGTGGACAAAACATATAAACTCGTGTTGAAAGTTTGTAACCTAAGTGTAAAAAACATTAAATCCGCACTGAAAACTTATAAATCAAGAGTGAAAAACTTGAAAACTCGTGCTTGAAACTTATAAATCAAGTGTAAAAAACCTGTAAACTAGAGTTGAAAAGTTAAAAACTAGTTTAAAAACTTATAAACCGGTGCAAAAGGCTCTAAACTTGATAACAAGCTAAAAGAATAAACAATCATTTTTCTCAAGAAAATAGAATAATAAAAACTAATTAATTTAGCTGACATTTTCTAAGTATTTAACATTGTTTTATGAGTTTCAATTTCATTTTACAAGTTTATTAAACCACTTTACAAGTTTTTAGGACCAATTTATAAGTTTTTATCACTGATTATAAAGTATTTTACACCAAGTATCAACTTTTTTATCACAAATTTCACAATATTTAGAATCAGCTTTCAAATATTTACAACCAATTCAGAACTTTGTAGCACCATTGTGCAGTGCATTTGGTTTGTAAGTCTTAAGTATATATGGGTTTTCAAGTTTTTTGTCATTCAGTTGTAAGTTTTTTTTTCACTTGGTTCACAAATTTTAAGTAATGCTTAGTTTGTCAAGTTTTTTGCACTTGGTTTACATGACTTGTAAAAATGTGAACAAAATACTAAAAAAACTTGTGAACCAATAGCAAAAACCATCTAAACCGATTTTTAGCATTATTTTACGAGTTTTAGCACTAGTTTATAAGTTTATTAAACCATTTATTCTCAGTTCAATAATCAGATTTACCTTAAAATGTCCACCCACCATTACAACCAAATAATCCAAGTGTTTGGAGAAATATCACAAATTCATCAAAAGAGAATGCAAATGAGGAGCATACATACCTTAAAAAGAAGATTGTTGCAGAAAAAGTGAAAGATATATATTTGTTGTTACTGTTCTTTTATGAATAAGGATTGTTGTTCTTGCTGTGAAATGAGCAAATAGCTAGCAAGTGACAACAGTGGATGTGGCGGTGGCATGGCAATAGTGGTGGTGGTCTCTTGTGTGCTAGAGAGAGAAGAGAGAATTGGTTTGAAATAAATGTGTTTGTGTTTTGCTTTTTTAGAAATGTTTTCTTTAAGAATAGTGGTAGTGTTTGTGTCGTATACCACTATTTTGTCATTTTCTCCTTATCCAATATGGTGGAATCATAGGTGTAGGGAAAGTTGTGTGCAAATAACATAACTGTTTATATTTTACTCCACTTAAGTATTGTTAAAGTATCATATATGAAAGAGACCCACTTTCTATTAGTTTTTGATTGAAATAAGTATGGAAATAAGTCTCTCAGAGTTATCAAGGTTATATATATATAGAGCCAAGTTCTTCATTTCAATTCATACTAGTCAGAAACAATTTAAGTTTATATTTGACTTTCTTCTTTTCTCTTTATTCTTCATATGACGTGTAGTTTAGATATTTGTTTTGGAGAGTGTGTGTCCTGGGTGTGGATGTTTGAGAGTAAAGTTTATATGTTATAATAATTTTTCACATAGTGTTATTATTTGGTTGTTGTTTGGAAGTGGGTGGTTTTTTTTTATTTTTGAGTTTTCCACATTAATTTTTGTGTTATGGTTGTGTTCTAGTTTTTATTTCTCCGTATAGTTCTCAAGAAACTGAAGTGACATTTTTCCTTAACAGTGACATTAGAGCCAAGGTAGGACTTAATTCCCGAAAAGGCACGGATTGTAGATGACATGTGTTAGGGAGAACGATGGGCTGATGGAGAAACAATATTGGTAGGTCTCATATAGGGTGTATAATATGAAGGTTATAACTCATTATCTTAGATTTTTGGTTAAGATGCGATATCCAATACTGATGGTGTGGTACTCTAGTTCAAGTGTTCAACCCATTAATTGTATCTATCCTTGCTCGGCTCCCGCCGTAACACTTTTATGGGATATGATGCCTGATGAACCTTCACTGGAGTTTCCAACCACACGTTTTCCCACAAAAAAATCACAGCCCTCCATCCCCTTCTCTCTAGAACCCCGTTCCGCTCTATTTAAAGCCATTCCACCCCGTGTGCTTCCCATCACAACTTGACTAGAGATTCACCTTGAGCTACTTGCTCAAAGCAGCTAAGTAATCAACATATAAAAAGTTGTTGCCAATAGACACAAAAATTTGTTCAGAATGAGCAAGCTTGGTTTGGTTCTTCTGCTACACTACTTGCTCACTCCATGGCACTTCAAGTCATGGCCAATGATGAGTCTGAGGCACCACTCCCAGGGCTATACCCTTTGAACCATAAGCCTCAAAAAGGAGTTCAGATTCATGATCAGAAGAAAACTGATAAAAGTGAAGATCATCCAGTTTCTGGAGGTACTGAATCATCATCATCAGAGGAAGAACAAGGAGAGTCTAAAGAAGCTGAAGCTCCAATATCACATATTCGTAGGCTTGGAAAGCATCATTCCACAGACAAGTCAGTGGCAGGTGGGGGTGTCATCATAGGTGGCCTTGTTACTGCCATTTTTGCTACTGTTTTTTGCTACATTCAGGTTACCAGAAAACGGGACAGTGAGTGTATTAGGAAGTAAACAGTGAGTGGAATTGAAGCATAGAACCCGATTAAATTTGTACCAAAGTATATATTTATGTATTGTCAATATAAGAGCTCCTTCATCTTCTTCTCTCCGTTCTCTGTTCTCTGTTTTTGTTTTTTTGTCCTTTGTCATTTTTCAGCTAGACAGCAAAAGGAGGCAGCTGTTGAGATTGCGTTTTTAAATAATAGGATACCTGAAGGGACATGTATCCCCGATAAAAAAGGAAAGGGGCTAATCTACCTGGATTTACTTTTTTTGTTGCTGAAATACGTGTTCAACACTCCTTGTGGCCATCAGCAACAAATTTGGTTTAGTAGGAGTAAGTGAGTCACCAATTGAAAATGTTTATACATTGATCTCGAGAAGGTATATTGATGTGCATTATTATTGATTAGTTATGGAAAAAAATTTAATGGTTGCTATATCATGATGGCTAAATGATGCTTTTACCTGTATAGTTAACTTCAACATTGTTGTATGTGTAGTGGTATTCATATGGTAATCTCCTTGTTCAGGAATGTATAATCCATCCAATAGGATTTTATGCTTCTTAGATAAAGGAAGGAGACAATAATTCCGGTGTTCCTATAGAAGCTACTTTCAGCAATACTACTGAAATAAACAAATATTAAAGAAAGCAAGAAGTGCTATGCTGTCCTCTGCACCCGCAAGATTCTTTTCTCCCTTTGATTTTGGTAAATTGTATTAGTTGTTCAAAATGCAGGCAAGGTATCCATTTATACTTTGAAATCTTATTTTGATTCATATTTTATGGACACAATATCAATACATTCATATTTATTATTGAATTAAATATAAATCACATTTAATTTTAATCTCACATCTCATCTAATAATAAATATAAATATATTAATATAATATTTTATAAAATATAAATCAAAATAACATTACTCCTATACTTTCTAGCAAGAGCCGATGATTCTGAGATCATGAAGCCACAGCACGTCCCTAGTTTGATTTTTCTTTCTTGGACAGCATATACAGACGAGCACAACAGCGGCCAGCTGGTTAGTGACCTTTTATTTTATCTATCATTTCGGTCAGCACTGCTGTGTGCAGGCCTGTAGGCTAGGCGGCTGGCTACTAGTTTATAGTTTAGAGAAAATACTGTATCTACTCAATTTACTTGAGAAATTAGAGTTAAATATATTTTTGTTCCCTGCAAAATAAACAAGGTTTTGCTTTTATATATATATAAAACTAATATTGTACCTTTGCAACATACGGGATAATAAGTGAAAATATATAAAATTAAATAAATTTTAATTTTAATTTATGGAATGACCATATGATATAGATAGTGTATAGAAATATTAAAGGTGTTAATAACATTATAATATAACAATAGAAACAATTCTTCTAAAAACAAGTATTTAAAATTTGATTTTATACAAGTCAATTTTGAAATTTAAAAAATTAGGTTGATTATTAAGAAAATCTATCACTTAGTAGTTTTATATCACGTGTTTGAATAGTTTCCTATTATAGTAAATTTTTTTAAAATTTTAAATTCTAACATGCTTTAGAAGTTGTCAAGCGACATAAGTTTTCTATTAATAGTCCTTAAATATTAATACTATAGATTTTGGTTCAAATATTTCTAAAATTGTTTAATTTTATTTTAGTCCCTACAATTTGTTAAATATTGAGCTAGGTAAGAGAAAGTCACGTTATCCAATCCTAGCTATATGATAGTCAATAGTTATATGTGAAACATCATAATTCAATATATCAAAATTCTCACTAATAACTCGTTAAATCCAATTCATTAACTAATCTCACTAGACTAAATAAATTAGTAGGTTTTGACATATATGGTTATTATATGTCATGTACGACTAGTGGTTATGATATATAATTGAATAACATGTTTTTCATTAGCTAGTTTAACATTTAACAAAAATAGATTAATTGTAGAGGCTAAAACCAAACAATTTGACAAATGTTTGAACCAAAACCAAAATATATTTTTCAGGGATCAAAAAAAGCACTTATTTTTCAATGACCAAAACATATTTAAGCCAAAAATTATGTCAAATAGATTGATCTTCTAAAGAAAAAAAAGTCTCCTATGATCATTCAAGATATGAAACGTAAGGCAAGTTAATACTTTTTATCGGAAGTACGTGTTTCATTCTACATTTATAGAATTGATTCAATCATAATTGATTCAGTTAAAATTAAGATTGTCAAACTCATGATTTACCTAAACTTGTGGAGTTGAGGTTAACTCGGATTGTACATAAAGTTGACTCATAAACTAATACAAATTTACTTATTTTAAAAATAGTATTAAAAAATATTTATAGCATTTCATTATAATAGAATAAATTCATGATAAAACAAAAATATGTAAGAGTTTCAATTATATCATCATAATGAAACAAATACAAGCCTTAAAATATGAATTTCAATTTAAAATCATAAAAAATGTAACAAATTAGAACTTTAGGATGTGAAATTTTGAAATAGCTTATGTAAGTACATCATAACTTCAATTTTATAAACTATAATTAGGAGTGCTTATTGTGAAATTTCATGTTATGTTGCTTGAGAGACCAAGTTTTAATCAAAAGACCCCAAGTTTATGTGAATTTACTCAAATTCACCCAAGTTTACCCTAGTGCGAGTTTACAAGCGAGTTAATCCAAGAGTTTGATAACCACGGTTAGAATTGATTTTCAGATAAAATGATTTTTGTTTGGTAATTATTCTAAAAGTGATTTAATAGAAAATAAGAAAATTTCATTTCTCCTTTAATCAATTCTAAAAACATGAATTGATTTTCATCTTTGGTAACCAAACAAGATAAATAACAAAAACATACTAGAATCAATTTTGGGAGGGCAAAATTATTCTAACCATCCCAAATTGACACATGGGGGTTAACTCGTTGATATCTTGGGTGACACTATCACTAATCTAAGACTGCGGTAGTGAATTTCAGTGGTCTCTTGTCCTGTTACATCTGAAGCTCTATGGCGAGCTGGATTCATGGTCATGGCTGACCTTTCTTACTCCTCAAAGCTCAACCATTTTTGCCATTACATACTCATCTACTCCTTCCCTATGCTCAAAAACCTCCTTTGCTTGGTAGAGCAGTGACCTGTGAGGCTGCATAAACTGCCTCAGATTCACTTCTCTATCGGTTACCACTTGTCGAAGTAGCTGATGCCTGACAAGGATATTGAAATTGATACGACATGGATACTATGACTTCTGAGACTTTATTTGTTGATAAATTTGTAACTCGTGGGATTTCTGGAGCTTTTAACATTGCTGAGCTAGAGTGCCTCCTACTGCACGAAAAATTAAGGTCAATGGTATTGATCTACGAAGATGTCCGGACATACATGCAGACTTGTTTCTTTCGAGAATTGGGCATTGTGCACAAGCACAACTAATATGTGGGACTGTGGTTTTTAACTTTTTTATGGTAAAAACTGGGAACCGCCAAAGAGATGGTCCCGACAGCCAAGTGAGAAATCAAAAGGTGCTCCTAGATTGTTGCTATGTATTACTCAATGAATTGTGTTATTTGTATTTATTAGCTATATGACTTATACCTCATAATTGAATGGAATGTGGACCTTATTTGGTATCTACGTACAAATAACATTTCTTATTCAATGATTATCAACTCAACTTAACGAATCATCATTTTAACTCACTTCAACTTCAGTTTAAACGCTATGACATCAAATGATACAGGACAACTTTTTCTTACTTTTGAGAACATATAAGAATTTCTCCTAACGCCTAGCCTACTTCCTACTTCCAAAATCATTAAAGCATTGAATAATGGAGAGCTTACCCCAGGCCCAAACATACATGAGCACAGCATGCTTTTGGTGTACTAGAGCATATCAATGTGCAATATTCTCTCTATCAAGAATTTCAACATCCTAGTTCCAAGATGAGGAGAGTGAAATCCAAAATAGAATTGAGAGTGTTAGGATTTTGTGAAAGGCTATGGGCTACTGCAAAAGAATACACATCTATCAGATTTGGATGCAAGCACTTTGCGATTGGGGTTCCATAAAAGTATAAACCCGTAAAAAGACGTAACATGTTAGGATCAATTACTTCTGAATCTTTCAAATGATAGTACCTGCCCTTTCCACAAGAGATCAGCCACGACAATTCCAATCATGTTAAAATGATCAAGCACAATTCATTCGTGAGTCTTTCAAATAATATAATGTATGACAAATTTTAAGATTGCCAAATAAATAGTAATTATAAGATTACCGAATAAATAGTAATTATAAGTTTCTTAATATAATCCTTCATAGTTTAAACCACATTGTGTTAAAAAATCCATGACATTTGGCCAGTACTTGATATCAATGCTCTACAGTGCAGCAAGCAGAAAACACATTCATCGAATTATCATTTTATTCTAGAATGTTCTAGTCTACCATATTTTAAAAAGATGCCTTAGTTGTTACCACAGCAAAGCCTTCCATCTTAGTCTTAATCTATTCCTCGTATAAACCTGGAGGTCACACCTTAGGCTCATGACTCAACAACTATTGGATATAAAATCACTTATATACCTGTATCTAGTGGTATAATCTTTTGGGAAAGTAGTTCATGACATGTTATATATCAAAACATCTATGACTAAGTGGGTTAGAGTTTGATTCTTATAACCCTCATTTTTGTCAAATGAAAAGGTTAAATCTCAACATAAAGTAAGATAAACTTGTGCATTTTCCACACACTACAAGCTAAATGGGCATTTATGTGAGAAGGTATGTTAGATATAAAAATCATTAATGTACTTTTGATAATTACAAAACAAGATATTCTAATTTATCACAATTTGTTCAAGTGTCTAATTGTGCATAATAATAGATTGGGTATAATGCACAGACCTTTCGTAAGATACAGCAGTTGAAGGATGAAATCAAAAGCACAACAATCAAGGTAGCTGGGATCGCGATCTAACTCGTAGGATCGTGCGATCCACGCTTCTACCCCATAGCGCGATCCCGATCCCACATCGAGCTCGCCTTCACCGCCGCGCGTGAGATCGCGGGCAAGATCGTAGGATCGCTTGAATCGTGCGATCCTAGCGCTTCGGCCGAGCTTGCCAAACGCGGCCAAACGCCCCAAAAACCCGGCCCATTCTTAACCCTAAGTGACAAACTCTCAGGTCTGTCCCTTTCTCACTTAGTTCCTCTTGGTCCCCCGCTCACTCTTCAATCTGTCCATCAGCCGCACCGCCGCCGCTCTTTGGTCCCCGCGTTGCTGCTTCCGCTTCCCTTGTGTGCCGCTCACTTCTCTCGTCCGCTGCTTCCACCTTGAGATCGCCCGCTCTCCCTTGCTTTCAGAGAGTTCACAAACAAGGTGAGCTCTACATTTTCTTTTCCTTTTTTTTTCAAAAATGCATGTGTTTGCTCCCTTTATCCAGAATGCATGCTTTCTTCTTATTTTAATTTTTTGATTGGGAGTATTTTTGTGTTGGATTTTGTATTAGGTATTGTTAGAGTGGGGAAAATGTCATCTGATAATGCTGGTGTGGGGACAATGGAAATTCTGTGGAGGGGGCAATAGAGATTCTAGACTCCGTCCTGAAAGTGGAAGTTTTGTTGGGAATGCTTCAGTGAGAGGAAAAAAATTCATAAGAATGCACCTGGAAATAGAAGTGATATAGGCTGGAATCATGGAATTTCTATTGATGGAAATACTAGAAAAATCAAATGTAAATACTGTCTTAAGGAGATTACAGGGGTTTATAGATTAAAACATCATTTGGCTGGAACTCAAAAAGATGTGGGAGCATGTACTTCTGTTAGTGATGAGATAAGAAAACAAATGTGGGATATTGTGGTTGGTTTACAAAAAAATTTGATCATGAAAACAAGGAGTAATGAGGAACTATTAGCAGAAAATAATGATGGACAAAGTGATGATTCTTCAGTTGGTGAGAAAAGGAAGGGAAAAGAAGTAGAGACTCCTGAATCTATTCAAGAAAAGAGGAATTAGCACTCAAGCCACAATTAACACTATATTTAAGAAGAACTTAAGGGAGGAAGCATGTGAAGAAATTGCTTCATTTTTTTACAACAATGCCATAGCCTTTAATGTGGCAAGGAGTGAAGAATATGGGAAGATGTTTGAAAAGGTTGCCATGGAATAGGATTTAAACCACCTTCTTACACTGAGCTAAGACTCAAATATTTGAAGAAAAAGGTAGACTCAACCATGGAGATGTTAGAGGAACATAGAGCTCATTGGAAAAAAGGTTGCACAATTATGACAGATGGTTGGACAGATAAGAGGAGGAGAACTATATTAAATTTTCTAGTGAATAGTCCTAAGGGACGTTTCTTGAAGTCTATTGATGCTTCACATATTTGCAAAACAGCATAAAATATTTAAGATGATAGATGATGTTGTTGAGGAGGTGGGTGAGGAGAATGTTGTGCAAGTTGTGACAATGCAGCAAACTACAAAGCTGCGGGACAGATGTTGATGGAAAAGAGGAAGAAGCTTTATTGGACACCTTGTGCAGCTCATTGCATTGATTTGATGTTGGAGGATTTTGAGAAAAGTTGGAGCTTCATAAAGAGACAATTGCCAAGGGAAGAAAAATTACAACTTACATCTATTCAAGGACTTCTCTCATTTCCCTATTACAATACCATACCAAAGGAAAAGATTTGGTGAGAGCATGACTCGTTTTGCCACATCCTACCTCACTTTGGGTAGTCTTAATGAGAAGAAGAGTGCATTGATAAGAATGTTTACTTCAGATGAATGGAAATCAAGTAAATGTTCCAAGACAAGGGATGGGAAGTTTATTGAAGCTGTTGTTTTAGATAGACTATTTTGGAGGGATATTGTCCTTTGCCTGAGGGGTGCTTATCCTCTTATTCATGTGTTGCGTTTAGTGGATTCAGATAAGCCAGCAATGGGATACATTTATGAGGAAATGGATCGTGCTAAGGAGAAAATACAAAATGTTTTTCAAGGTGTTGAAAAGAGGTAAACTATTTAATTTGTCATTCCTACATAATGTAGTTTAATTTAAATACTTTAGAGGTTAATTCAATTTTTCTATTTTATAGCTATATGCCTTTATGGGAGATCATTGATGCAAGATGGGATAGCCAACTCCATAGGCCATTGCATGCTAGGCTACTACCTTAACCCACAATTACATTATAGTCCTACATTTAAGAGTGATTATGAAGTTAAGAGAGGACTATATGATTGTTTGGAGAGAATTGTGGGGATTCAGCTGAAATTACTAAGATTGATGCTCAACTTGAAGATTTCAAGAGTCGAGCTAAGTTTTTTGGTAGGGAAGTAGCCAAGGCTGCCTAAATACCAAAACTCACAATGGTGGGATTCTTATGGGGATGAGCATCCTGAGCTTCAAAGGTTTGCTATTTGTGTGTTGAGCTTGACATGCAGTCAGATGTGAGCGAAATTGGAGTGCCTTTGAAATGGTACATATTTCAAGTTTTAACCCATAACTATGATTTGTATTATATTTTACTTTTAGAATATTAGAGTTAGTTGTCAATTGCTATGGGTTGATTGCTATTACATTTGTTTAGGTCCACACAAAGAGGAGAAATCGTTTGAAGCAAAAAACTATGAATGATGTTGTTTTCGTGATGACCAATTCAAGATTGTCTAAGAAGAAGCAATCAAGGAATCCTATTGAGTATGACCTTGATGATTTGGACTTGATGAAGAATGGATTGTGGAAAATGAGGATGTATTGGAAAGCTTAGAGGATTTGGATATCCCAGATGATTTTAACTTTGTTGGAGAAGGGTGGTAGAGTTGGTGGCCCTTTGGATGATTTGGAGATTCCTCCTCTAGATGAGGATGACTTTGATGAGCTTCTTGGGGAGATGGCAATGGAGATGGTGGGGACCAGAGATGATGAATATGATGACCATAACCTTAATGATTTGCTTTAGATGAGATTATATTAGTTTGGTTGTTTTCATTAATGTTTTTAGTTTATATGATATCAAAAACTTGTAGACTTATTGCACTTTATGCTATGATTTATGGATTATGAGTGTATGACTTATGGCTCTTGGACTATTTGCATTTTAAATTGAAGTTAAGTATGTTAGTTGTGGCTATTTTTGCTCATTTATGTCATATTATATGAAATATATATGTGTATGTTAGTTCTGGTAATTAATGTTAATCTACGTTTACATTTTGCATCTCCCGTCAAAAGATCTTAGCTACCTTGACAACAATAACAGTATCTTAAATTTTGTTTCAAGGATATGTTTGTGAGTTTGAATTTTAGAAGAGAAGAGAGGGAGTCAATGGTCCGTAGAGTAAAATTTTTCCCTCCAAAATCCAAATATACATTGAAGAGAAAGGGATGAGAAGCAAAGGTTTATAAAGTAAAATGTCAATTATACTATAAACCTTTTATTCCCTTCCCTTCCCTTCCAAAACCCAAACTCACTGACATAAGTTCCCAATGCACGCAAGGCTGCAACTTGACAACAAAAGAAGATAAAGAAAATAACACCAAATATCATTCTTAGAACAGCAAAAGGAATTTGTATTAGTCAATGCACTAAAACAATCTCAACCAGAACCAGTGATAGTTCTCAACTCATCACTTTGATGGAACAATGTAGACCCAGATCTCACACACTTTCACCTATCCTACTCCTACCTCATGATCAACAACTGTAGTATTTGTAGCAGATCCCATAAATCAAAGACATCCAAGATCTCATATCAAAAACCAGGATAAGTGCGTTACATGCCCTAAATTCACAAAGCTAATCAGCCATAAAAACTGAACAAACAACACAACAAATCTAGATCAAGTTCTATTCAAAACATAAGTCTTAACAAATATACCAATATTTTGATTCAAATGAAGATGCAGTAAACATTACCAAAATCCGATCATTAAAAAAGAATATTCACTAAAATTGTACCTCATGCATGATTCACACTACACCATCAACACCTTCATATACACAAATTACATGAAATCAAATATACAAAATGGGCAAAAATAAAAAAAGGGAAAATTTAACCACTAATCAAGAAGATTTAATAGTTCTCATAACCACACTGGTCATTCTCATTCCAACCAAAGTAACATTACTGGAACCAACAAACCTCGAATTCCTAAACAACGCAGCGACCTCCCTCACCTCATCGTCCCCGCACTCCGCGACGGCGACCACGATGGCGCTGCCGCGGCTCCTGACGGTCCGCTCCATCTCCGCCGCGAACCTCGCCGGGAACAGGGCCTCGTCAAGCCGCGCGGAGAACGAGAGATCGAACGAGCCGTCGAAGAACGGCAGGTTGTGCGGGTCGGCGCGGCTGACGAGCGGCGGCGAGTCGACGAGCTCGACTCCCGTGACGTCCTCGACGCCGGAGGCAGTCAGCGCGGCGACCTCGTGGCCGGCGCCGGCGGAGACGCAGAGGACGCGCGTGTGGTTGGAGAGGAGGCCGAGGCGGCGGAGCGCGAGGAACAGAGAGGAGAAAGATTGGACCTTGGAGTTCCAGTCGCGGGTGGACCACAGGCGCTGGTTCTTCTTGTGGAGGGGCGCGTGCGGGCGCGTGCGGTAGTCGCAGGTGGTTTTTGGGAAGCGCAGGTGGGGCTTGAGAGGGGCGTCGTGGGGGACGCAGGTGTCTGGGGTGCGGAGCAAGAGGAGGAGGAGGGTGATAGATGCTATGGCTATGGCCACGCACGATAGCCTCTTCAGGAACGTGTCTATTTCCTTGTCCATTACTATTTTTTATTTTTTTTCTGTTCTCTTTTTGTTCTATCGGTTCTTGTTTTTCTGTTTTTTTTTTTTCCTGAGTTGTGGAGGGAGGATTTGATGGGTGCTGGGTTCTTCTTCTGGGATGTGATATGCTGATCTGTGTTTTATCACTCTTGTTTTGATGTTTGTCTTTCCACTTTTGTTCTTATGTTTTTTTATGAATATGGTTATGGTTAGTTGTAACGAGCAGGTTCTATCGTGGGTGCGTGGAGTTAGTGACCACTATGGTCCCTGAATCTCAGCTATTGAAATCTGATTTAACGGTGAAGATTTGATTAGTTTATTATTATTAAAAGTAAAAAATAATTCCAATTATATATTTTAATATTTATTGTTTATCCTATTTGTGTCTTCTTATTGAAGTATCATTGTGTCCTCCATCTAGTAACTTCATCAACCTCATCCTCATTATCATGGTGCTTGCTACAATACAGTTCTATGGTCAATGCCTATGTTACAATCACTTTGATGGAAGCACATGGGCGTGCTTTAGCCATATTTCATAAATGTTGTTAAACAAATTTAAAGAAGTAGCTAAACATAATCATCACTCACGTCTTCTCCCTTCTCTTCTCCTACCCATCCCAACTCTCCTTCATCAAGTGTCACCTTGCCGGCTCATCATGGCCTCCTCGGTGACACCATCCATCTATGACCTTTCCTCCTCCATCTCCCTCAGCTCCCCCACCACTCTCCGCACGATGGCTCCCTCTCTCCTCTTCAACGCGATGACTTCGTCCACCTCAAGACCTTCCCCTTCATCCATCGCCACGCCATCAATGACCTCGCCCTCCACCCCTCCAAGCTCACGCTTTCCGTCAGTCGCGACTAGTTCCTCACCATGGTCAACCTCGTCCGCGATTGGAGGAGCTTCTGCTCCTGCCTTGGCAAGGAGGCTAGCCTTATGAGGTTCGACTCTCCTGCAAAGGACAAGTTCTTCATCGCAATGAAGGACAAGGTGACCGTGCACGAAGTCGAGGACGCACAATTGTTCTTCGAATTGGATTGCCAGGGTTGTGCTCTGTTTGATTTATTTTCCCTGATTCCTGGAGTTCTTTAGTTGATGATGATGATGCACAATTGCTATGTGTGTAATCGCTTTTTTTTAAAAAAATAAATAAATTTTGATTGTGAGGCTTTGGTTGTTTGATTTGTTGGTTGGGGTTTGAAGTTTGATTATTTGAGTTGGGTTTGGCTCACAAAATAGGGATGGAGGAGAGGCTGTTGGAGGAGGGAGAGTGTGACGGAAGCGGGGAGTGAGGGTGGAAGAGAAGAGGATGGAGAGATTGTTTTGCTACATTAGTTTTACATTTAACCATATTTTATAGATGTGGTTAAAAGCAAATACATCAACTCATTGACCAGGTAACTATGTGAGAATCCGCCCATCATCATTAGCGACGATCTTCATCTTATCAAAATCAACGAAAATGACAATTTCATTAAGAGAAATATTATTTGCATGGGACATCGTGTTAAGACAATCCTATCTATTATTCAATGAAGTGTAGATTTCGCTTAATTTGGTCTTACATCCCATCTAATGGTAGATGAGATTGTGTCATTACGTGTTTCACACTTTATGAGGACAAATAACAATACTCTTTCACTAATAGGGAGCATAGAGATGACAATGTCTTTTTTCAAGAAGCATTGGGCGGGGCCCTTATGCTCTTAGACTTTTTGTACCACCCAATGGTGAAAGAAAAGTAAGCCAACTTTGAAGGGATTGACCTTCTCTCCTCCATTGATTCATTGAATGGATTACACTTCTAGCACTTTGCTCCTCACTAGGGTTGGGAAACCATGGTCATTATGAATGTTGATCGAGAGAATTAGCCTGATCCTTAGATCAATTGCGATTAATGATAGCAATGACAAAGGCTTTTAAGGGGTTGTTATTTCACTAAGCAAGAAATATTTAGATTTAAGAACTCAGTTGTCTTGGTCATTTAAGTTAATGTAGTGGAATCAACTTGGAGAACAAGGACACCACATGATACAACTCCATGGTTGAGATGGGCCTATGAGGGAAGGGAAGTGATGTCATTGAAGAGGGGACAAGTTGTGACGGTAGAGGAAATGAAGGAGAGAAGAGGGTTTGAATAGAGAGAAAATAATAAGCTAAAAATATTATTTTATCATTCTTTTTTATTATAATGTTATGGTGTACCCCGCTTCCTTTAAAGCAACCCACTATTAGAAGTTGGGAGTAGAGTTAGCCTGTTATTATATGTTTTTTAAGGGAATTAACAAAAATGCTTGAGATATCCCAATTCTCCTCAAATTTTAATACCTTGTCCCAAATTTAGTGAATATCATTATTGATTCAACTCTAAACTAAGGTTGCTTGGCTACTCAATATCATTCACAAATTTAACCAAACAAACTATCTTTGTTTGAGGCTATTCTTTACACGAGAAGAAGATCGTCTCCTAATCCAACCCCTTACCCTGCCCCCTCCCTAAAAAAAAAAAACTCAGACACCATTTATGTAAAGCAAAGAGTGTGCAAGGCACAATTTCAAAGTAGAGAAGGTCCTAGCCTATTAACCTCACATGATGCCATAATCACTTGTTTGGGAGTAGAACACATGAAAAGGTGAGTTTTCTTCTTTCCCTGTTTAGTTCACTTTTTTTTTTGTGGCTTAGTAAAAGATTGACTTTTTTCTTTATTTGTTACCGGCTATATTTCATATTGTGCTTAGCTACTTTTTCGTCATCTTCTTCTTTTCTTCTCTTCCTCCTCATCTTCCTCCTTTTCTCCTTCTTCTTTTTCTTCTTCTTCTTCCTATTTTTGTTTTGCTTATAAGATGGAAGATAACTTCTTCTTCTTCCTATTTTCATTTTTCTTATAAGATGGAAGATAACATACAAATTATATTGTAGTTCATTGGAAAATTGATTTCTTCATCATGGACAAGATTAACATAGAGAACTTCTCTTACATGGATTTTCTCAATCAAGTGCAAGTGGCTCTGTCATTAGATTACAGGTAAAATGTTACATACATTGGGCATGATTATAGCCATAGGATCATATGATTGAGGATGATCGAACACTTATTATATGGATTGAGAAAAGTAGAGATGAAGATAATGCTCTTTTGCACTTATTTGTAGAGGTGTTATATCATACTTTGAAGCAACTATTAGAGAACCCTAAGGTACACATCTGTAACCGTGAACACTTAATATAATGGGAAAACTGATTTTGATGAAGATACACATGGAGAAGCTGTTGATAGTGATGGGATCAGATCTATCTGATATTTATGATTTTATTGTGTCTAGAGTAATGGAGGATTGGATGATGCCTTAAAATAGTTTTCTACAATATAACTGATGATATATATGGTTGTGATATTAATGAGAATATGCCTTACCTGGATAGGCTTATGTTGGAAAGATATATGAAGAATCTAGTAAGCATAGGATAACTCTAGAGAGATGAATATTGTTTCCAAGCATGGATGTTTTTATAGAGGTACTAAGAGATTATGTAATTCAATAGGGTTTTGAAATAATAAGGATTAATAATGGGAGAACTAGAATTACTGTCATGTGTGTTGGCCGTGGTTGTGAGCGGTATTTATGTGCTAGCACTAATCCATATGAGGTCATCTTTGATATTAAGATGTATAAGGAGAAATATACTTGTGTGAATAACTTTACTATTTCTTGTATGAATCTATTTGGATAGCCATTAAGATACAACTCAATTTAAGACATATCCTAACCTTAGTTATGAAACAATCCATGAATATTTGTTGTATACAAATGGTGTTGAAGTTCTTAGAACTTGAATGTTTTGAGCAAGGAAGAAAGCAAGAGAACAAATTGAAGGCAACCATGCAAAAACATATAGCAAGTTGAGTCTGTATGCAAAAATGATTAAGGTAGTGAATCTTGGTGCTATTGCCAAATTACAAGTTGGGAGAGTTAGCACAATAAACAATCATGTATTTAAAAGTTTTTTTTTCTTTTTAAATGCTATGAAAAAAGGATCTATGAGGAAATGTAGGCATTTTATAGTTAAGGATAGTTGCCCTTATGGTAGGACCATGTTGGGTGCTATTTCATTGGATGCAAACCATGGAATTTTTTCTATTATATTTGTTATAATTAAGATGGAAAACAATGATAGTTGGACTTTCTTTCTTCAGTTATTGGATTTCATGATTAGAGGTTTAATACATAACAAGCTTTTTGTAGTTATGTCTAATAGGGAAAAAGGTAACTCCTAATTATATTTATTCCTTATTCAATAGTTATATGTATGTTGTTAGGGGATTGCTGGTAATGCTCGTATTGTTATTTATATTTTAGAGGTTTGACAAGCCATCAATGAAGCCTTTCCTCCTGCTTAACCTAGGTGGTGTTGTAGACATCTATATGCGAATTTCAAGAAAAAATTCCTTGGTATGATACTTCAGAGTTTATTTTGGAATGTCTCTAAGTTATTGTAATTGTGAGTTCGAAGAGGAAATTGACTGACAAAGGAAGATGTTAATACATTTGAGTGATTGGACAAGATTCTTTCACAAATGTGATAAAGGCAAGCATTTGACCCTCAAGTAAAGTCAGAATGTATTACCAATAATATAAGTGAGAGTTCAATCAATGGGTAGGACCACTAAGAAGTAAGCCAATGTTGACATTTGTAGAAATATTAGTTGTAAAATTTATGGGCAAAAATCATATGAGGTATAGCGATAATTTTCTTTGTGAGAATAATCTCATATCTAGGCATTGAAAAATGATTTGATGCATGAAAAATAGGACCAACAAGTGTAGTTTGATCGTTATTGCTCAAATGAAATTTGTTGTGAATGATGATGAAAAAAGTTTCCTATTAACTTGAAGAATGGTACGTGCAAATTCAATATTATGAGATTTTGGATAAATGAATAATTTTAATCCCTATACTAGTATATTGGAACTTCATATATAATTCTACAATTATTGGACTAACATTTTTTAGTTTAACAGTAACGTTGTCATGTAAGCATGCTTTGTCATGCATATCATATACCTAAGATTTTAGCTGGAACAATTTTGTAACCCTCATTACTTGAACACTTGCTACCAACAAACCTATTATGAACACGCAAAGGGTATATCTTTCATTACTATTTAGAAGACTTCTAAGAAGACCAAAGAAAAATAGGAGAAGAGAAGTTGGTAAAGGAATTATAGGACTTGGGTTTGTTAAACAATCATCAACTATCAAAGATAACACATGCAAATGGTTTGGCTATAACAAAAGGACATTTTGAAGAGATATTCCTGTTGCCATAGGGTCTGGTAGCAAATATGTGTAATGCCTCGATTTTTTCTTCTATGTAAAATGACCAAAATGTCTTGAGGTCATTTTTGCACGAGAAGAGGTCGTCTCCTTATCCTCAAAGGTTTAGTGTAATGTTTGAAGGGGACTATATGTGTTTTAGTTAGCAATCATTGTGAAAATTACAATTCCTAAATTTTCTATATGAAATTACCAAAATGCCCCTGAGGTAATTTAACGCAGGATTAAGTGACGAACAGGTCATCCGTCGGGAATTTGATATATTAAATTGAAGGGATATTTGATGTTTGGGCGAGTCTCGGAAAATTTTTTATGTAAAATTACCATTTTGTCCCAAATAGTGCTAATTAAGCCTAATCAAAATAATTAAGCAAATAACGTGCATTTAATTGTTCATGAATATCTAAAGAGTTACTAATTATCTAATTACCATTAGTTAAAAGTGTAGTGGCATAAGTACAAAGAGATTTGATAATATCACAAATCACTACACTTGTTTTTTTTTATATACATTTTTTACCTAACCTACCTAATCTACCTAACTCTTTACCTAATTCATAAAATATCTAATCCAACCACCTAACAAATAATTAAAAAAAAATAACTCAACCACCTACCCTCCATCATTAGATGCAGCCTCCACCTACCCCATTCACACACAATCACATTTTATTCTTCAAAAAACTCCACCAAACTCTCTCATCTTCATCCTCTATCATCATCATCTTCCTCCACCATTTCCACCCCATAACTCCTTCAATTCTCCACCAAATCCAACAAATAAATACACTTTTCCAAGACTTTTCCACCTAAAAAACACAAATCCACCATTAGTTTTTCAAGAAAAAGCCTTCTCCTATATGTTCTAGAGTAGATCAAATTCATGGTCAAAGGAAAGAAAGAGCTCTTGCTTCCTTACTTGGGAGATCAAACTTCAAGGAGCTTGTGGCTGCCTTGATCTCTAGTAAAAACCATCTTTTGGTAGGGTTTATATTTAAACTTATTTATCTTATCTTATTCTTTTATTTTTGTTAAGAAAACTTGAGTTTTGATGAATGATTATGCTTAAAAGATCAAAAGAAATTATATGTTGTGTTGCTGAAATTCTGAATTTATGCAAACAGCTCAGTTTGTATGATTTTATTCACATAGATGGAGACAATATTATGAGCTAAAATTTTTATATGATGAAGCTAACATATGGAGGTATCTTCAATATTTTTCTTGAGGTGTTTTGATAACTTTTTCTATTTTTAAAAATTCATAAACCGAGAAGGTTAGAATTTAAGAATGACAGTAATTTCTAAGCACTGAATTTGTGTAATTTTGTGGGTATATCAAATGATTGATTTTTAACTTGAAATTTTTACAGGATATTTTGAACATCTTGAAGTTCAACCATAAATTTTATAGATTTTTTTTAGTTCATTTGATAGGGTAATAAAATTGGAACTTTTTACTTTTGGCTGAAAATAGGTAGTTTTTTATCTCCAAAATTGTATAATTTTATAAATATAGCTAGAGACCTTATTAAGCTTTGAAATTTTTACAGGGCCTCAGAGACATATTTAATTATCTCTAAAAATTTATTTTGCTTTGTTTTGATGATGTTTGGTAACTCAATCATATTTTTCTTTGAGACTGAAATTTCTGGACAACATGATTTTATATTTCAAAGTTTTACAAAAGTTTGGATTTTGGAATATATAGCTTCAGCCAAGGCAATTTCTCCTACAGGGAAAATGTTATTTTTAAAACTAACCAATATTTGGAATCTACATGAAAAATGAAGTAGGTACATGTGATTTGAGTATTTTTGTAATTATATATAAAATTTGAGGTCAAAATGTAATTTTAGAAAGTTTAGGAGTTTTCTGCAAAAATCAAATATTTAGGGAGTAAAACTATAAGAATGGGTTTTGGGACAGTAAGGTATGTGTTTAGAAAGAAAAAATATATATGTTTTGGTCATTTTTATAATTTTAGTAAAGTTGAGGGGTCAAATTATAATTTCTTAAAAGTTTAGGGTTTTTTGTGTAAATTCTAATAATTTCAATGGCAGAACTGTGTTTTAGTGGAATTAGGAAGAAAAACCTGTTTTGGATGAAAAATTTAGTTGGGGTTGTTTTGTAAAATTTTATGAAGTTTGGGGCTCTTTAGCAAAAGTTAGAAGTCTTAAGATTTTTGAAAATAGAAAAGAAAAAGAATGTTTGTCAAGCTACTCATATAATCAAACTCAAGCCAATTTATTAAAAAAAAGACTTATTACTGGTGATGCCATATGAATGAATGACTCTTTGTTATCTATTGATGAATGGTGACAATTTATTTTACTTAAATGCCATACTTGACTGAATTGTAATTTTTTACTATTGATTTTGGATACTGTTGGTTGGACAAGTTGCATGAGCATTATTCTGAGCATTGATAATGGTTGATTATATGAATGATTCTTATCAACGAAGGTGTTAAGTCAAGTATGCATTAAAGATTTTAATAAGAAAAATTATGAGACTTTTACATGATGTTAGAATATGAGATTCCAAAAGGTTAAACTTAATGTTAAGAGAAATTGTTCCCTCTATCCCCATTTAAATCTACGACGGCTAGTTAGGTAGAGCTTCATCCTAGGTGATAGGTGATGCGGAGTTTAGGTGAAGGTTAAAATCGCAGGGACGGTGATGCGGTTGGTTTAGGTGACATGAGAGGGTGATACGTTAAAAGATTTAAAATTACTGAATAAAGTGCTAGAGAAAGTGTGATGTCTTAATTCTTTTACTCTTTCATGCAAGTTCTCTCTATGTGATTTATGTGATAATAATGGTAAGCTCTCTAGATCATTATTTGTTAATCAAGAATTTTTATAGGACTTAAAATGTGGATCACTTCGAGACTTTTATTTGCGAACTAATTAAAATAAGCTAAAGCATATTCACTTATTTTGTAATTAAACTTAAGTGACTGGAGATGATAACGATGACACTTATCCTGGTTTTATTCAATTCCTGAGATTTCTTTGGATTTTCACCCTTTTTTTCTGTGTCATCTTTAGACGAGCTAGTGGACTAGAATGGGAGTCCCTTGAGTTCTTGACTTTGGAGCTACTCTACACTTAAAGATTTTATTATTGTCCCTATTTATGTTTCTCCTTATTTTGCAATTTCGATGACTTATAGATGATTGTATTTGACAATGGACCTTGTTATGGTTTGTTCTATTATGTGTGTATTATTATGGAAATGTTATCTCGCTTACAAGTTGCATTAGTTTTAATTAAGTATCAACGATGGGGATATTGTCGTTTAAGTAAAAAAAAAATTATCTTCTATTTTTCCGCTAAGAGTATTTTTGAATGACCAAACATACAAAAATCAAAATGTAAGAAATCTAATAATTAGCCAACTATGACATACGCATAAGAGGTTAATAATTAAGGTATTACAATATGAAATGGTAATCATATATTTTGTACTATCACTTAATTAAACTTGAATTTTTTCGAAATTAACTAATTCAATTTTATATTAAATAGGAAAACTTAGGATACTACAACTAAAAGTATAAGAATTCAGGAACTTTGAATAGGAACCATAATAGACACACCACAAAAGTAAAGTTTTAAAGTACTAATATTGAAAAAGGTAATTTCTCTTGAAGTAGAGGTAACCATACCTTCTTTACTCATGTTGAAAGAGCTCAATCTAATCAATCTAATGCGAATTCTAGAGTGAGGAGAATCAAATCGTGTCATGGATGGTTCTACCATTTTTACTCCAATTAGGGGTTTGTCATCTACAAATAGTATTTATTTGTGGACTCTTTTGCTGCAACTCATACACTTATCATCACTTACAAATGTCATTCCTGCAATTACAATTGCTTGAGGCCCTTTTTCACTAAATTTTGAATCATATTGTTATGAGAGATTATTTTTGTTTTGTAGCTTGGATTCTACGGGATGCATATAGTGTTAGGCTTGTTAATGGGAACAACAATTAGTTTTTTTGTGGCCTTGGTTTATTCTTTTTGAATTTATGAATCAAGTGTAGATATGAAATTATGACTAGGTTAATTACTCTTGATGTGACCTTGATTTATTGTTTTTGAATTAATAAGCCAAGTGTGCATATTTATAGGGGAGATATCATGTTACATGTGTATTTTGAATAGCTCTAGACTTGTTTTTTAGGTTGTGTTCATCCTCACATGAAACTTTTTTTTTTTTTTTGCTTTTGGATATCAAATTTACAAGTTTAACCCTACCTATTAACATTATAGCCTTTAGATTTTGTCTCTATTGTTTTCTAAATTTTAGCATTCTTGATGGATTTGAATTGTGATGAGAATGGGTATATAAGTGAATATATTGACATAACACCACTTTTTTGTTGTTTGGGTTATTGAATGAATTGGATTATGATGAAAATAAAATTGTAATGAGAACACTTGTGATGAGAATACTAAATTCATTTCATAATAACTGCCAAATTATGAAACCATTTTTTCTTTCATTTCCTCACAATAGCAATTTGTTACTACTCTTATCAATAATTTCAAATACAAATCTAGTCAAATTGCACTAACTACACCTAAACTCATTAGTGAATTTTCAAAGCATGATCCTATGAGCCTATAAATGCCTAACTATAATCATGAGTCATGATAAAGTGATACATCATGTGTAATCATGACAAATTAGTAAGTCCACTACTATGTATATCATTACACAAGATCATATGAACATGTACTTTTGCATCTTTTGCAAGAAGTCTTCCTATAAGTTGTTGTCATTGGATTGTAGAATCTAGTTAGATTCCTTGAAAAACTTGGCAACATGGACATGACATGAAAGATCCAAACATTATTAGCTTAAATTTACTATTATCGTTAATGAGCAATTACTTCAATCTAAAAAAAACATTAGTTCAATGATGAGTGAAGCAATTCACAATCAACATTGAATTTCTATTTTTTTTTAAATGAATGGATATCTCATATCAAATTCAATTAAGAGCATTGACAATAAACATATACTCAAATCTAGTCTATTCAATTAAAGCATGGGATAGTTGAGCCAACAACACTAGCAATTTCCATTAAAATGAAATTAGACATATATACATCATTCAATTTCCATTACAATCAAACTCAACTGCAATCAAACTCATTTACTAACAACAGAAACCAAGGAAAAGGAAGAAGAAAGAAAATATATAAACAAAGAGCAATATTTGTCAATTTTAAAAGATAAATAGTCTTAGTGTGTGCTTGGGTTAGGGTTTTGTAAATGAGGGTTTGTACCAACTTGATTTTGCAACATTGATTTGGTTAAAAGTGAGTCGGTATCGTGATTTATGTTTAGTAACTTTTATTTTAAAAGTTGATTATGAAAAAATGAATATCATTTGGATGATGTTAGTAAAAATCACTTATAGATGGACAATTACTAAAAAGCACATAAGATTACATTATATTCTTGATATCATCTTTTAATTTTATTCTTATTTTTAAGATATTTGAATAAACAATATCAATATTTTTATAAATAAAATTATATTTATTAATTCAATAAGGAAAATTATATGAATAATATTTTAAGATATTCTACAAATATTACAAATAACGTTATATTAACACTACTATAAATAATTAGTTGACAACATTGAGAATGCAAATCATGATCATTAGTAATGGCATCTATATTTTGAAGCTCAGCCATCACTTCACCAATAGATGTACCGGGTGCTACCAATATGTTTACAATGGTTGAATGTGACTTAGACGCAAAAGCAATTCTACTTATTGCATATGCAATTTGCTTTGAGGCAGAAACTTTGATTTTTGTCTTTCTTTCATTTTCTTTTCTCACAAATTACACCTTTATTTCTCTTTCCAATGCTCCTCTAACTAACGTTATTTAGAGAGAAACTTAAATTTATATGCTGGAATTCAACACTAATTCCCACACTAGTACCAACACTAACATCCAAAACTTCTTCACTATCTCGCCATTAGGTAATATCCCATATAAAGGAGCCTAAGCAAACTTTCCATCAACTATGACATATTTGAACATTGTGGTTAAGTTATTAACAAAATGACGTCTTTTATATATGAATTTTCCATATAAAGGTTTTTCCTACATATATACAACTAATCAACACAACATATTACAAGAAATAAACTTAAGCATAACTTCACAATAATCTACTACATACCAATTGTTTTGTCTCCCATGATTCTTTGGGTGCATCTAAAGTGTTTTTTTGTGATATTCCATCCTAAACTAGTTTCTT
This sequence comes from Dalbergia oliveri, assembly GCA_030441495.1. NCBI lineage: Eukaryota > Viridiplantae > Streptophyta > Magnoliopsida > Fabales > Fabaceae > Dalbergia > Dalbergia oliveri. The sequence continues at coordinate 13,800,900 of JAMLFY010000011.1, forward strand.
TACCAAACATCTTATATCACACTGCCCATTCTTTCTTAAGATTATCTCACTTATTTTTCAATTAACTTTTGTCATATTGTCTTCTAATTATTCCATTAAACTAGGACAATAACATCTTTCAAACCTTTCTTTGTAAGGGTGGTTCCATTCTATTGTTTTTTAGCAACTTGATCCAAGCATGCTTGGATAAAATGCTTAGTTGTCTCTATAACCTATGCTGCTTTTAGTTTTTGAGGTTCATTGTTACTTATTGTTTTTATTGCATTTCTTAATTTTAGATATAGTATATGCAAGTATCAAATGTGATTTTTTTTTCGTCTCATATATCATACAACCATCATCCACATAAACCAAACGAAAAAATACTATAAAACATATACACCTAGTATTACAACAAGTGTAGTTCCATACATTAGTGTTAGATGGAATTGAGTAGCAAGGAAGTGAAAAAATATTTTACTAATAATATACTCTTTTTAGGATAATCCACTATAGCTCAAAACATCTTCAAAACATATTGGATAATGAAGCCAATATGTTACATAGAAACAAATCCAGTATCATAGCAAATAACTTACTATAATTCCAAACATATTTAAAATTGATTGAATAATGAAGCCTCCTGAGCATAGTCTAAAATGCAATATCATTATGGATAGAAAAAATAGTGACAATGATGTCATGAAAAGTAAAGAAATATGTATTCATCCATAAATTGTAAAATGATATATATTCATCCATATATGGTAGTTCAAAAACTTTAAAAAGGTAAAAAAAATTACATAACAATATTTAAAATAGTGTCCAAGCATGTAGAACCACAACAATAGCAAAACAAAAAAGCAAGGAAAAGAACAGAAACATGTACTGTTATATTAAAGTACTTGCTCATTTATGTTATATTTGTTGGCAGATGCTTTCGGATTCTACTTCGCTAGTGGTTGTGTAGGACCTAACTTTCCCAATAGTCTTTTTAGATTGTAGTTGATACTTGATACTATTGAACTTTGACCTTGAAATTAGTTAATAGATGATTTCAGCAATAAAATTTGATGCCTAATAAATTATCCTATTAGTGATAAAACTTAGCTTGATTTACATGCAAAAAAAAAAAATGTAAGCTACGTTCGTAATGCCCATCTTATTTAAGAACCATAAGTTTTTATAGGAGCTATTAAACCATGAAAGGAACAAATGCAAGAGGGATTAAGGTGGAGGGAATACAAAATCCCAAACTTTCTATAATGCAACATTATATAGTAGAGAAGACAGTGATCTTTTTGGGCAAGTTCCAAAGAGATAAGGGAATGTTCAAAGGTTATACATGGATGATTCCTCTGTAATACAAAACTTATGTAATGTAGCCCACACTCTCATGTTCATATAGGAAAAAACAAAAAGCCAACAACAACAATTGTTCACCAAAATCCAATAGGGCAGAGAAATAAATTAAAGATAGGTAGAATGATATGTGAAGCATGGTCACGAAAAAATTAACAAACAAAACAAAACAAAATGGGATTAACACTGGAAATGAAATAAAGTTTTTAATTTGTATCTCAATTACTTGAAACCACTAGATCTGAGAGACCACAAAGAGAATGTTTTGAGAATAGACCCATCCACTAAGAGCCAGATCTAAGGGATCATCTAGAGGCTCTGCCATTTCTCTCTTCAGGTGAAGCACAAGGTTGGTAGAGAAAAAATTAATTACAACAACAAATTTTTCAGTCAAATTTGTATATAGAAGAAAGAATTTTGGCATATGAATGAAGGGGGGTTTTAAGAAGAAACACATTTGCATTCAGATGAATGTAGGGCAACCAAATAAGTTAGTTCAACATGCCATGAGGGTGAACAAGTGTTAGGGTAGACAAATAGGAAAAAAAAAAGACACTTATTCATTACATTCAAATTTTCCACCTTCCCCTATAGTTGACTAATATCTTTTTTTATTGATCCTAGCTCCATAAATAATTCATTTCTATCATTCAAACTTGTAACCTCTATGTGCCACACAACTTTCCTGCTTGTCTTCAATACCACGGATAAGTGAACCTTATTCAAAAGGTTTGTGATACCTAATTTAGAAACCCTCATCCTTCACCCTTTCCCACTTTTAGAATTGACGGTTGTCATCGTCGCCCCACACATCACTCCTCGCACCACCGTCCCCAACTTTTACCATTGAAAAAGCACCTGATGTGATTCATCATTGAAACCCTTTCTCTCGTTCATCATCTTTCATCACTAATTCGCATCACTGATTCAAAATGCACCATCATCGTCATTTGCACTACTAATTTGAAGTCCAAATTAGACATCAATTTGCACCATCAAAAGCCTTTTCCCTTTTCTCTTTCTCTAAATGCTTGCTATGATGTTCTTGTCTATTTTCATCTTAGATTCGTTTAAGAGACTTTATTCTTGGTAGTTTTTTTTTTCATAGTAAGCTCTTCCAACACCAATTTCTGATCATGTAACTCGATTTTCATCGATGAGGTATGATTCTGTAACTTGATTCTTAACCCTTTCCCTCTTTATTCTTTTTGAGCTTCATGAGGCATACCCAATGTGCTTTTGTGACTCTAGTTTTCATGTTAAGTTTGCTACTAAGATTTTGTCTTCCTATCTTAAATATTTTTTAAACGTGTTCACATTTTACTATCTTAAATAATTTTTTGCTATTAACTACTGAGATTTTGTCTATTTATTGATATGTTGTTGTGTTCTTGTTTGTTAATTTTTTCTTGTAAATCCTTCAATTTTCCTTTTTATTGTTCATCCACTATCTATTTTAAATTAACATGAAATTGAAAGAAAAGACTGATAATATCTTCTCTCTGAATGGCTTTTATGGGAATTTGGAATGAAAGAGTTGGATTTTGAATTGGAATGACAGTAGTTACAGATTTGTTTGAATAAGCTTAATTTGGGTTCAAAAAGTACTTATAATCAAAACCAAATTTCTAAAACAACTTTTAAAAAAAATGGTGTTATTCCCCAAAAATAAGCTTATACTTAATATGCATGTTGTATCAAGTATGGATTAGTTCTTAATTAAGCGATGATTATTATGATTTTTTTTAATTGTCATAATTGTGTTATAGGAAGAGGTACTAAAGATTCAAAAGAAAGAAATGCACTGGCATGTTGTTGAACATTGACTAGAGGCATGTTAAGGTGCATAGTTCATCAAGTCTAATAATGTGTAGTTTATGTGGTTAGTTTTTTCTTGTATATATATATATATATATAGCTAAGTGCTTGAAGCAAGCATTATTTTGGAAATGTAGCTAGAATCTCCAAGTAATTTCTTTAGAGAATGAATTATAACACCCATAAAATTAATTTACAAAATAAGAATAATAAAAAATAACCAATGCATTATCCAATAGATTAGAATAAAGAAACAACCAAAATTGTATCAATATAATATGAAACATACAATAGTTTAATAAAAAATCAAAATAAAAATTGAATAATTTTGCAAGATGAACTAAGTCTTTGAAAAGGGTATCTTGTAGCTTTTGTTGTTTGGTTGGGAAAATGGATTCAAATATAAATTCTGAGTTTATGCCACCAAGTTATCATTAGAGGAATGATCCACTACTTGAGTGAATTGTGCCCCTTGTTGTTCAAAAAATTATCTTTAATTGTGCTTCAAAGGTAGGGGCGAAAGCATGCCAAGAGTATTATGTCCTAGTTAGTTAGAGGTAGTTGTTCTGAAGATTTTTTTTATTAAAGATGACAATTAGAGGCACTTCATTCAATCATATTATAAATACTTGAAAAATAGGCATGGAAAGAAAACTACTAAAATGCACTCCAATGACATTGCTAACAAAATTTATAGATGAGAAATTCACCATTCTTGTGAATTAAACCCCTTGAATGATACTGTCACACAAATCAAGATAAAAACCAATAAGTAATGGAAATCTATAAGTTAAATAGGAAAGAATCAAGAACCAATAGAGAAAGCAATAATGCCACCAGACAAGACCAAGGGAAACTATAAATGTGTATCAAATGTGTTGTTTCATAAATGTGAGCAAGTGTCCCTACGTGAGGAATTGATTTGAGATTTGAAACTCAATTCCTTCACGAAAAAATTCAAATTGAAGATTGTTAAAAATACACTATATTGTTGAAAAATGGGCTTGGAAAGAACATGAATAAATTACACTCCAATGACACTGCTAACAACATATATAGATAAGAAATTTAGTATCTTCTTTATCAAACCCCCTCAATGATATTATGACACAAAGAAAAATAAAATAAAAACCAATAAGTAATGGAAATCTAAAAGTTAAATAGGAAATAATCAAGAACTAATAGAGAAAGCAAGAAGACCAACAAAGAAGACCAAGCGAAGCTATAAATGTGCACCAACGTGTTGTTTATATAATGCTCTAATATTGCAAGACAACCACTTTATGATATGTTTTTGTGAAGTTTTGGTTTGGATTTTGATTAAATTTAAATCCTTGATCCAGGTACATAGATACTTCTTTGTTTGTGATGCATAAAAGCCTAAAATTATGACTTTTGGTGGTGTGTCTGTGAGTGTGAAGCTAACTACATGAAAATACATTAAGATGCATGTCATCTATTTGTAAAATTTCTAAATGAACCATAGTTAAATCTTCAAATAGTTGGTATTTCATGTTAGAAGCTTGACTCTTGAAAGAAATAAACCTTGGAGCCTGAATCCTTTTTTATTGAATATGCTTGCTATCTTATTTTAGTTTTCTTATTTTTGTATGATTTTAATAAGATTTAAAAATGTAAAAATGATGTATTGATGGTGTAAAACCTATAGTTTGGAGATGTGGACTTGCATGTTAATTCCACATTCCAAGATACTTGGAACTAGTTGCAAAAAAAGTGTGTTATATTGTTTTAGTTGCTACTATGGTTATAACTAGTTTTTCATAAAGACTAATCTCATTTAAATGAGGAATTTGAGTTATAAAACCTTTACTTTAACATAGTAAGCTTATATGCTTGTTGAAAATTTATATTGGAGGCCTTAAAGTCATGTTTTGTTCCCATTTGGAAGAGGTTTCATGCTGAATAAGTTGTTGTCGTATGACGGTGGTATGTGATGTTTTTTAAAAGTCTACAAATAATTTTTGAATCATGGCTTGACAACTGAAGTGAAGAAAGAAAATTTTATAGCAACTATATTTAATATGAAAAGTGAGTTTTTGGCTTTAGAAAGAGGCTTTTTTGGGTTAAGCATGTGATTTATCCACTATAGTATTGAAAGGGGATTTTCTTACAAACTAGAATATGGAGGTTGGAGGATTTTTGGTTTTATATTGAAAATTCTAGTTTGATGTTTCTAAGATGGGGTCCATAATTATAAGCAGGAAAGGGGTTAAGGACTTTCATTGTTATGTTATAACTGCTGGTAATTATTCTTACATAAAAATATGGGTCTTGAAAGAGAAAAATAAAATTCCAAGTGTGTCTGGAAAATATTTGGTTTTATGAGTTGGTTTCGGCTTAAAATATAGATATTTGGAGGTTAGGATGTTTTGTAACAATCTGGAGTAAACTAGATTTTGAATAGTTTCTCATATATGTAATTATGGGCGTTGGAAGTGAAATTGATTTTTTGTTGTATCTAACTAATTTTGAAAGTTTCATGATTGATTCTTGGCATAATAGTGTTTGTCATTGAGGTAAGAAGTTTTAGTTGTAATTAGTAACTTTCAAGTGTTGAGTTATCATCGTTATATATATTTATATATTTAAGCATCTTAAAAGTGGAAAAATCTCAATTCGGTTGTGTTTGGAATTCTTTGAAGCCGCTTTTGGAGTAATCAGTTCCCTTGAAACCTTAAGTTTAATCTTTCTATGTCCTTACTTGAATTGATTATGCCTTTGAGATATCCTGTGAATCCTGGAATATGCTAGCTGAGACTGGCTCTTATTGGCATTGGTTTAGAGATGTGATATTTACATATCTTGGACTATGATGCTCTCTTATAGTTTTTATCATCACTGTGATGGATTTGTGTTTGGTAAAGGTCTTTAAAGACCATGTGACATGTTTTGATTCACACTAATGTGAAGTAATGATTGGAATGTTAATGTGAATCAAATCATGTCAAGTGGGCCTTAGAGCTCGAGCCATAGCATTTGTGAGAGGACTTTAGCTTTAACATTTGGATTTGAGGATTTAATATGGAAATTTTCTACAATCGTGTATGATGCCTTACATACATGCATTATGTTTGATTTTAAATTATGGGACTTCCTATGCACATTCTAGGTCTAACCATATACCAAGCGATTTCACATGAGTGCTCTTGTCTCATAACCTTGCATGACATCTTCATAAACATACTTCCTATCTCATATATACGCATGTGATTTTCTATTATGTTGCATGCATAAAATATAAAAAAAGTTAAGTTAAAGGGTTAAGTTAAGTTTTTCCATCTATTCCTATTTAAATCTACCAACGGCTAACTAAGTTGAGCTCATCCTAGGCGATAAGTGCTGCGGAGCATAGGCGGCATTTAAATTGCAGGGTGGTGATGTAGTTGATTGAGGTGACATGAGAGGGTGGCATGTTAAAAGAACTAAAATTAAATAAATGTAAGTGTTAAATAACGTGTCATGTCTTGCTCCTTTACTTTTCGTGCATGTCTCATGCTATATGTTTAAACACGTTAATAATGCTATGCTTTCCAATTTCTTATTTGTTAATCAAGAGATTTTTAGGAGACTTAAAATATGTGTCACTTTGGAATTCTACTTCGTGAATTGATTAAATGAACTAAAGCATACTCATTTCTTTCATAATTAAATTAAAGTGACTAGAGATAAAAATGATGACACTTGAACTGTTTTATTATAACTACTAAGTTTCCTTTTGGATTCTCACCCTTTTTTATTTCCACGTCATCTTCAGATGAGTCATGGCCTGGATGTTTGGAGCCCCATATCCAAGGATTTACTCATTGCCCCATTGCTTACTTTTAATTTGTTTATTCTTAGGCATGTAGATTAATACTAGTTTGAGCTATGCCACTTGATATTTTGATTACTTCTTTATCTTGGACAACTATATTTGAGACTAGATCTTAATATTGGCTTTTAGTTAAGATTTGATTGTGTTATGCTCTTAACAGGATTTGTTTATGTTATGACTTATGTTAGTCTATACTAGGTGTGGTCGTCCTCCGTGGACCCATGCCCTTTATGATATTATAGTATTTAATATATTGTGATGTGATGACTTATGACGCAATTGATTATATCCAGGGATTGTTAATATATGTGCGTGTTGTTGAATGAGGATTTATTTTTATAGGATACGTTATTTTTCACGTATTTGGGTTAGCACACGAGCCTCTTGCCATTTTTTAAAAAATTAACACTATTTTATGTTACAAATAGTCAAGTATTTTAAATGAAACCCTAATGAGATATATAAAACATAATTAACTAGCAATTGGTTGATTATGCCTTAAGAATAAGAAGGTAATTATCAGGTGTTACAATATACATAAACAAAGCCTACACTTTTCTAATTCCTCGTATAACCTATTTAACTTACTAAAACATTGAGTAATTGTTAAAGAACCTTATCTAAAAGCATAAAGTTCTTGTTGTAACTCACCAACTCTTATTGAATCATTTTGTGAGAATCTCTCTCACAAGTCTTCGTACATCAACAAAAATTTGTGTTGGATCCACGCTTTAATGATTTATGGAGATATTGAGTGCATTAATAAAGAGTGAAAAATATTTTTATACACCTTTCAAAACCTTTTACATAATGGATTAAATATTTAACCACCCACAATATTAAACTTGTTCTTTGTAATCAATACGCTTTTCATAGAATGAGCCCACACATGGTACTTAGGACTTGTTAAGATCGATGAAACCATGACCAAAGAAGGACTTTTATTTGGATGAACATAGAAGGGGTTAGAAGAACTCTCTTTGCCACTTTCTCCCCTAACCCAAACACCCATACACAAGAGATCTTATTTCTCCTTTTCATTAGATTAGATGACCATCATAGACCAACCCAGTCATAATAAGGGTAGAAAGAAAGTTGTAGAGACTAGTTCATTGTCAGTACTAATATGCAAAAAAATTACAAGATGTTGCAAGATAGTGTGAACCAAAATCTCATAACCACCATACTCTCCTCCTTTACATGAGCACCAAAACCTTCACTACCTAGCCCCTTTGCCATCGTAACCAAAGCCCAACCATTGTTGACAAAGCTAGAGGAAGTTGGTAGTGGCAGAGGAGGACATAAGGGTATGGAGTAGGTTTTGCATTTGGGAGTTGAGTTTTGAGGCAGAGAATTTCAGGCACATGAGTATTCTAATCTTAATTGTATAATTCAATCTAAAGGTTGAGAATGTTTATCTCATTTTTCACAAAAAAAAAGGAGAAAAATTTGCTCGATTTTAAGATACTTGTTTCTGGATTCAATGGTACTTGATGAATTAACCCTTGTTAGTTATATATTGCTATTAAACCAACATCTAAAGCACTTGTTTCTTTGAGTGAGATATTAAAAGAGCATATAAATGTGTTCTTTTTTTTATCAAAGAATTTATTTTTTGTATATTTTTATAATTTTTAAAAAATAATCCAAATCTGAAAAATCAGTGTTTAGTTTTTTTTTTTTTTGTAGAAACTAGAAAGTAGTTTTTGAAAAAAAAATCAGTTTTCAATCTTTTTCGTTATATATAAAATTAAAGTTTCACAATCACTTTTTAAAATATATGAAACAAACACACCCTAAGTGAGTATTGTATACTCTCATTCTTTGAAAACAAAGATATTATTGTATATGTATAAAACTTTAATCTCATTCTTAAATTAACTTAAATTTAATCCATTGTCAATTTAAAATATTTTTGCACCATCATTTGCTCATCTAGCCAAATCACTAAAATCAGGAAAAATTAATTTTTTTGTCTCGTATGTTTTTATGTGGTCCTTTTTTATTCAATTCGATATTTTATGTTATAAATTATTTACCAATTTGGTTTCAAATCGCCTTTCTATCACATAAGTGATGAAAAATACATAGATCACATAAAAAATATTGACATGGTATACATTCAGATTAATAATTCATTCCTCATGTAAAGAATACAAGCAAATACTAGTGAGATTTTGATTTTATAAAACATGTTAAATAAATATGCCTTGATACCGCATATAAGATTTTACCAGATCTATAGTAGGAACTTATTGCACCAATCTTAATAGGAATATAAATAATAATGATGGTACTATTATAGTCCAACAAGCTATTTTCAACTTTGTACTATTCTTTCATTTGATAAAATAAAGAGATTACAATGTTACAAAGTTGGACAGCTTTTTAAAGAATTGAAAGTATAAATAGTGATATTTTTTGGCATGATGAATATGTATGCTTGTCCATGAAAGTATACTTGAGTCTAAAGATGATTTTCTTAGAAAAAAATGTTGATTATTTTAACAAGTGAGAGTTATGGTATATGCTATGTATTCTACCCACAGGTGATTGTACTGCTGAACCTCCTATGAATATGACTATGCCTCATTAATTATTCTTACAATTAGACAATCAAGTAACTGAGTAAGGTTAATAGGAACCATTTAACTTGTTTGGTTTTGTTTGCATATTATATATAAGATTCATGATATCCTAGATAATTGAGATTGTGATGATTGTCTCGTCAACACTATTAATATTTGATAGTGGAGTCATGATAGCTTGATTGTAATCACATATTTAAACCTTAGTTGTTTATGTCTTAATGTAATTTATTGGTAGGAGTTGATGAGGCTGATTATGCTGGACTTGTGTAATTTGGGTTCCCATGAGTGTACTAGTGTCAACAAGAAATTGGTGACTTTGCTAACTAAGGGGCTTAGGCCCATGGTGTTTATGGAAAATGTTGAGATATGATTATTGTAAGTTTTTTGATGTATTTGGTTTTTGGGAGTTATTATGTTCATTTTATTACATTGGATTTATATAATCTGATTGATGATGAACTCATGTGAACATGGTGGTAATTTCGAGGAGAATACAATCTCACCATATTATTTTTAGCATTTACCATATATCTGGAGGTATGAATGTTTTCTTGGGAAAACATTAGGGCTTGTCTAGTTTGAGTTTCCTATTTTCAATTTTTCAATTTTTCAGATTTTGTGAAGATAATATTGAAAATTCTGAAATCTACAAAATTCAATTTTCAGTTTTCATTTTCAATTTTTAGTATTTCCTTTACAAAGCCCTTAAACAGAAAAACTGAATATAAAATTGAAATTTGAAACTGAAACCAACATGCCTTAATCTTTCATGAGAAAGATGATAATCTCCTTGTGGGACATTAGTTATGTCTTTTTTGGAAGATACAATGAAGATTCATACACACCAACATTAGAGTATCACTTTAAGTGCTCACTTTTATTGTTATGCTACAATGTGTATATCTACATCATGGATACTAGGTTGAACATTGTTGGCAAGGTTCTTGGTTATGTGGTCATTGGGAAACTACACATTTTATAGTCTATCATTTGCTTATATTCCTAACTAGTATTATGTTGACGAGAGTGATATGATTTATGGTAAATTATTTTAAGGTTGTAATTTTCTGCCATAGTTGTTCAACCTATGAAAACAAAACAAAGTCAATCAATATTGCCTAAGTGGAAGAATGTAGAGTGTTCTAGTAATTTGGTCTTTCATTTATTGGTGAGATTTTTATTATATAAATTGGTTGAATGGATATGCATGATACTTTCTATAAGCCCATAAAGTTAATTAATATGTGATCCAATGTAGATTTTGGAAGCCACCAAATATTATTAGACTTGAGCCTATTTGTGAGTGTCCTGGATTATGGTGTAGAGGTCCATTGTGACCTGGTTCTATGACAGACAATACTAGTTTGCTATAAATGTATATTATAGGTAGGATCTCAACTCCAACCTTGGCACCTCCTGAGAGCATATTGTTCTATATCTATGTGATTTCTATAAAAAGAATGAATGGAGTGAGCTCTCTTGTGCCTAACATATACAAGTGTATATGTTTTTTCTTGCAATAAAATTCACAAATGATGCCCTTCAAATTAATAAAGTACTCATCATTGTTATTTATATTTCTATTGAGATTGGCATTTTATAAGTTCCTAGTATAGATCTAATAAAATCTTATAGACATGATATGAGATTAATTTTGATGCGCTATCATTGTAAAAGAGTTTTACTATCATTTAATCATTCTTTTGTTTGTGACACTTTTAAGCTAGTGAGTGATTGACTCAAACTTTTGTTGATATGGCTATATATGATTGGATGTTTATGTAAATTTTTTTATGTTAACAATATATCTAAATTAAATTCATATAATATAATGAATCTGAATGATAAAAAATATATTATTTTATTTGGTTAGTTTATTCGTATTTTATTTTTGATTGCTTTTTTATGTATTATACAAACTTATGATAGTTAGGACTTTGAACTTATGCTAAATGTAATCGTCTTATAAAATCATTTTCAATTATTTCCGAGTAAATGTTTACCCTTAGGCATAAAGATAAAACATAATAAACTAATCTATGTATCAAAATATATTATTATAAACTGACTTTAAATATGATTTCACATATTTGATGTTTTTGAACTCATAAAAGTAAAGTTATATAGTACATAAAAAGGTTATAATTTGAATTTAAGTTTGATATATTTTTAATGTATTATGATCTTATTAAATGTTTATTCCTCATTATAATTGGTACAATTGATTTTTTTAATTTTTCACAAATATCTTTTTATTTAATACAATCTGATTTGAGAATTTGAGGTCTTGATATAAGATAAATTAACAATGTAATGTACATTCAATTGCCACACTATCACAATTAATCTCTCTCAATTTTAGCAAAAATTTAAGTAATTCTATTAGGAAAAAAATCTAGTCATTTAAAAGAAAGAGTTTAAATTACTCAGGGTATAATAAATGTTTACATTGTTAACCAATTATGTGTATCTATTTATAAAACTTTTTAGATAATGGATGATTAAGTTAAATATTTTTTACTGATATAATAACAAATGATTGGATGTTTGTAAAAAATTATTTTACACTAACATTAGATAAACTCTAAAATGAAAGAAACGGTAAAATTAATCCATATACAATCACAAGGATTACAAGTTAATAACTAGTTTGGCTCTTTAAACATCGACAGTGTTCTACTTTTGATGGTGTATGTGTATGGAAAGGGTGCAGATGCCCTCTAAAATTAAAAAAAAATTAATCCATGTGTATTACACTTAAGCTAGCTAATTTACTTTATTTAATTCATTTCCCAAGATGTTTAGGTCCGGGTCTTTAGACTATTTTGATAGGATTCGTGACTCATCATTGATCACTACACAACAGTGTTTTACAAATCTAAAACAAACTCTCCTAATTAAGTGTGTTTACTTTTGAAAGCTTCAAAATCTAATCAATCAGCCAAGGCAGAAACAGAGAAACAAAAGTACTTTGCGTGATTGATTCACCACAAAACCAAAGAAAGCAAGGAAGGTCCAAGGTAGATGAAGCAATGGAAACACGATCTGCAAAACACAAAAAGATTGCTCAGACAATAGAGAATGATGCAAAAATAGCCATTGATAGGATCAGTGATCTTCCTGATGCTGTCCTTCATCGCATTCTTTTCCTCCTTCCCATCAAATGTGTAGCACAGATGAGTGTTCTTTCAAAGAGATGGAAGTTTCTTTGGACCACATTTCCAGACCTTGACTTCACCACCCTTAGCCCTTTTGCAATTTCTTCCAAAAAAAAGTTCAAAGTCACAAGTCCTAACCCATTGGCCTCAACAAGAATGGATTTTATCACACAAGTTCTGTCCATCCGTGACAAGAACTCAGACATTAGGATCCTTTGCTTCCGTGCCCGCTTGAGCTTCTCAAGGCTAAATAGCTTGATCCGTAGTGCCATTAAGCATAATGTTAGGGAACTTGATATTGAAGCAGCCACAGAAGTGGTCACTGATTATTGCTTCAACTTCCCAAGATGTGTCATTGGGAGTAAGTCTTTGAGGGTCTTGAAATTGAAGTCAGGTTTTCGTTTGCCCCCATCATCTATTATGAGGGATGGCTTCCAATCTCTACAAACCTTATCTCTTTCCTTAGTCATTTTGTACAATCAACCCTTTCTCTCTGATTTGTTCTCTGATTCATCTTTTCCTCTCTTGAAAAATTTGCACCTTGATATGTGCTTTGGGTTGAAATACTTACATGTTGGTTGTCGAGCACTTGAAGATTTTAGCTTAGAGAAATGTTTTCAGCTACAAGGTTTGGATATCTCATGTGCAAAGCTAGAGAGAATGAGAGTGGCAAGTTGTTTTGATGCCTATACTGACAAGAGTTGGGTAAGGATCAATGCACCAAAGCTTCAACACTTGTTTTGGCAATATAATGCAGTCACTGACATGACTATTTTTGAGCAATCAAATTCCTTGGGTGAAGCTTCCATTGGTTTCTTTGTGCTTAGTGAAGATATTACTATTGATAAGCTTCAAAGTGTCAATAGTTTCTTGTCTGGACTCTCTCATGCTCGTTCCTTGACTCTTGAAAGCCAAACCATTGAGGTAATTTCATGTTATATATGTCTTTGGGAATGTATAGAAATGGTTGCCAATCAAATCTAAAATTTCCCAATATTCTAATGGTTTGTTGAGATATTAATTCATAAAGGCATATAGACATTTCCTTTTTTTATTTAACCTGTATAGACATTTCTTATTTGAAGTTAGAGAATGCTAATATTGTTTTCCTAATTTTATGAGTTATATTAAAGAGTATTCATAAGTGAGTAAATATTTATTTTTGCCCCAAAATTATACTTATACTTTAGTTAAGTATTTGAAATTAAGACATTAATTATTTAATTACAAAATATAATTCATATTGGTCCACATGTTCCATGACTAATTAACTTGAATTATCACATAAACTAGATTTAATTACATTTTTCAATTTTGAGGACTAAATCACTGTAATATTTTTAGTTCCTTACATCCACATATAGAGCACTCAATAGACTGGGCACATATTCAACATAAAATGACTTTTTCGCTATGATCCATATTTAACTTATACTTTTATCTAAAGTGTCATTCTATTATTGAATATAAGCATTTTCCTTGATACCTTGATCTGTGAATATGTAAGAATTTCTCCCTAAATAAAGTGGGCATACAACTCTAGGGAGTAAAATAAATATTTAATCTATAGTTGTAGATCATTTTGACTTAAGAGGATCAATGTAAGAATACATAAAGAGTGAATCACACATCTCTCTCATAAGAGATAATTTTATTACACAATACTCCTATCTTGTTTTCAAAACATACCATTTACTATAAAATTCTTTGTTAAATCAATGTACATAAATATATACTTACTAAGCTACCCATTATACATAGTAATTTCTTAATTAGTGTCACCATGTTCTTTAAATTATTATTATAATTTTACTTACTTATTATCTAACATTATTAAAATTATTTCATCTTCTTATTCTTGAGAATTGATATGCTAATATTAATGACTCTAATATTTATTGAAAATATTTAGTGCTTATTTAATGATGTTAAAAATATAAATTAAATATAATGTTCACATGTCATTTTCATTTTAATAAATTAATAAAATATATGTTTTATTAGTTTAATATTTCAACATTGATTATTACATATTATAGGCCAATAATAATGAAAATAAAAAATTACAAAATTGTTAATGTTTTAAAAGTAATAATCATAAATAATTGTTATTGTTAATAATTTATCATCTTAATATAGTAATGATTAAAAATTTAAAAAATGAACTTACAATATGTATATATTAGTTATATTATCATCAGTCACATATCTTCTATTTTATAAAATAGATTCCAATATATATATAAACTATTAATAAAGAGTATAATAATAATAATAATAATAATAATAATAATAATAGTTATTATGTTTCACAAAGAAATTATAATAAACAATTAAAGTGTAGCACATTTTCTTGTTTAGGTAAAGAGGGTATATATTTTGAAAATAGGGGGAGGATTATATACGAAATAAGAGTATCTCCCAATAAAGGTGAGTAATTTATTCATAAATAAAAACTTTAGGTATGTTTATAGTGAACGTGATAGATATGGTAAGGTAACTAATAATAGTTATAAAATCCTTTTACCGGATTTATTAGTATTACGTTTGAAACTAGATTCCTCATATCTATTTATATGGGTGATCATTGGGTTGAGTCAACCCACAAATCTAATATGAGAGTTTCAACCCATGCTAACCCACAAATACAAATTAGGTTAAGTTGAAAAGTTTTTAATCCACGAGTTAAGAATTGGGTTATGGTTCTAAAATTTTTTAACCCACATGACCCAACCCATCTAGTGGTTTATTTTGTTGAATTTGAAGCATTATTTTTATTGGACTTGAAGAATTATTTTAGATAAAAAGAAAACTCATATTAATATATCCATGGCTTATGTATGCTTTCTTAAAAGATTTTATCAATTATGAATGTTTTCTTAAATTAGTTAAGGCTGAAACTTATATTTGTCGTACTTGTTAAAAGATATGATATTTATATTTGAAATTATGTCATGTATACATGTCTAGATTTATTATATTAGGTTATATATTTTGGGTCAATACATGGTCAATTGCAATAGTAAATGTTCCTTCTCCTTAATTAGTGATCTTGAATTCAAGTTCTGAGTATGGAATAATTGGTGTTGGAAGAACTATACTCCTATTACGATCTCAAATTCTTGAATAGGATTGTCTTTGGTAGAAAAATACCTATAGAAAATTTTTTAAAAAAATTATATTTTGATATATTTTAATAAAAAATATTTTTAAATATACTTTGAATTGATGGATTTGATATAATCTAACCCCATTATAAGTGAGTTGGCTAGGGTCGGGTTGAAAGAAAAATTTTGTTCAACCTAACCAATCCGATCTACCGTTGGAATGAGTAGATTGGTTTGAAAAAGTACCCCTAACCCATCCAAAGCAACCCATGGATTCCATATATCTAAATGATTTATGAAAGAAATCTTATTCAAATAATAGTACTTGTCATATTTAGGGTGTGTTTGATATGGGGTAAAAATAAAATACAAATTTTTATGGATAAATTTTATGTGTAAAATTACACATGAAACTTACCAAGGAAAATTTTTACCTTATTTTTACCCATATATATACCAAACACACCTATAGTAATAATATTTTATTACTTTAAATTTGATTAATGCATGGTTTCAAAGATGTTTTTCATTCTTAAATTATTAAGCATGGCCATATTTTTTTATGAGCAAAATCCAAAACAGATAGGAAATTTGTTTGCCTGGTACATGATATATAGTACTTATTCTCTTTTGCATTTCCCTTTTTCAAGGTGAAAATAAATTTACTCCTTTTTCCCCATCCTGGTACTATGCATGGTTTGCAGGTTCTATCAAACAATAACTTCTTTGTTCAGCCATTTCATAACCTTAAATCATTAGAGCTGCACACTGGTTTCAACAAAAGTAATGTTCAAGGATTAGCATGTCTGTTCAAGAGCTCTCCTACACTCCACACTCTGATTCTCAAGATCATTAATGATTATAAGATTGAAAGAAAAGTAAGCTACACCATGAATTTGTTTATTTATTATTTATGCTTGCTCGTATATTAAGCATACTATCAAAGTTTGATTTCCCTTTCAATCCACTTCAGCAATGGAATAGGGACTTATGGGACATGAGTAGCACAGAGGAAGAGCAATATTGGGAATCTCAGATTGCAACACTCAAGTCTTTTCTACAACACTTGAAAGTAGTAAAAATCGATGGGTTTTTGGATTATGAGAACGAAGTTACACTTGCAAAGTTTCTTCTCAAGCATGGGAAGTCCTTAGAGGAAATGATACTAAGCGTGGGACATTGCACTTCTAGAGACACTCTTAGAAGACAAAAAATAAGGTCCCAAATGATGGGATTTTCCTGGGCTTCTTCTAATGCAAAAGTGGCATTTCAGTAGGCTAGGTACAGAAAGTGTTCTCAGGAGTGAGGCAACGAGGGTAGTGTGCATGATTTTACCAAAACTTTACTTTTTCCAATAATTAAGTCTTGTATTTGGCGACAAAGTGATTATTTATTCATTTATTTACTCTTTTAGACAAGGGGATAAATTTATTCAAATTTAATATTAATTAAGGAAAGATAAAATTGCTTGTATTAAGCCATTAATCGTTTAAAATAAAAGCAAAATTTTTGTTTATGAGAAATAATTAGTGATAATGTACATTAATTGATAAGGTAGTTTTCATTTTTGTTTTTGTCTAATAGAAACTATGGCAGGTTAGGCTAAGTTAGGTTTGAACTTAAATAGGAATTGTCTGTATTGTTAAAAGTAATCCGAGTCTAAACTTATTGCCTAATATAAGTTCTTTTTAGGACCTTAGTCTAATCTTTTTAAAAGTTAGGCCTAGCTAGCCTGAAAATCTATTTAGGTCCCATTTGGGAAACATTTTATTTAAGCACTTATATAAAAGTCACTTTTGAAAAGTAATTTTTTAATAAGTTATTTTATATTCAAATACATAATAATAAAAGTGCTTGTTTTTAGTAATTTGACCAGAGCTTTTTAATAAATTAGATATTTTAACTTCTTAAAAAGCGCTAAAAGTAACTTTTAGAGAAGTAATAAGTTATTTAACCAACAGGACCAAAAAGTAAAAATGTGATTTTTAACTTCAGAAAGGTAATAAGGTCATAAGTTGCATTATCCAAATGAATCCTTAGAGGCTTACTTGATATATTAAAGCTTTTAAATTGAACAAAAACCTCTACTCCTAAATAGACGACAAAGTTATAAATACGTCAAAAAAAAGTTTAGATAGATAAAAAGACTCCCTAAATAGATCATTTTTTTAATATATAGATCGAAATGCTTATATTATTATTTAAATTTTTTAAATAATATAATATAATATAAATGAGCAAACTTGTTAAGTAAAATAGTTTTTTTTCCATAACATATAGCTCAACCTTTTTTCATAAAATTATTTTTCAAAGACCTTAACCAAACTCATTTACTAAATAAGTTAGATGAAACTAGCTAGGCCTAAAGTAGGCTAGGTTGAAGACCTCCAATAAGCTGCCTAGCCTATTCAATTCCTCCTCTAGTACGAACTAATGATGTATGTAGTTCAAGAGTTAGAAAAGAACCAAGAATGAATGAACAAAAATTGATAGAATCAAATCATCATAAAAAGAAGATTGATTGGATAGCATAGAGACAAGTTGTTGATGGCAATGCAAACGATGACTGAAAAGAGACAATTTAATCAAGCTAACTTAAATTTCTATAAACTAAAGCTCAAATAAAAAAGTTCAACAATTGTAAGATCTCATATGAGGAGATGAATTGCGTGTTTAAATTGGAATGAGTTGTTCATAATGTATATCAAAGTATGCTAGGATTTTGAGCTTGGAGATAGTTTTAATTGAATTTTACTTATATTCCAACTTCAACATACTTTATTGAAATTATTTCACATTTGTTGGAATTTTTCTTGTCTTTGATTTATATTTTCTCATGTTCTTAATAGTTTGTATTTCTCATGTATGATATGTGATGACATTTTGAAGTCACAATATTAATAAGAAGTCAATTTCAATGAAGTACAAGTTTTAAAACATTCTAATATTGCTACAATAATTTGGGCATAATGAGAGTTGTATTTTTAGTACTGAGTAGATATTAGAGGCGGTAGAAAGTTAAGAGAAAATCCTACAACTTTGAGAAATATGTGTCGGTAATTACTGTCGGGTTAGTTACTGTCAGGTAATTCTGGGTATCCTGCAAATTTTTAGTAGTATAAGGTTCTAAAGTCTTATGTTATAGCTTACCTATTAGGGCGTGCCAAATGGACCTAAATGAAGTGTGGACATGTCGAGTGGTAAGGCTAACTGATACATCACTTGTCCAACACGTTCGAAATAATCTAAAACAAGCCAATATAGCATGGATTCAATTTTCCTTTCTTGCCAAACCTCATCACTCATTATATAGGTGAGACTCTCAAGAACACGTAATTTCCAATCGAAGACTCTACATCCCATCTTCAATGGTCAACATATGTCTTTTGTCTTCTTTGACCTGCTAGTCATTGTTTTTCTCTAATGATTTGGGCTTTCTCACTAACATCCTAGGCTTGTTCTGGTCCTAGCAGTTTGGTTTCGCCCAGCTCAAACCATTCAACCAAAGATCAACAACACCTACCATATAGGGCTTTGAAAGATGCCATCCAAATACTAGCCTAGTAGCTATTGTTGTAGGAAAACTCAATTAGTGGAAAGAATTGACTCTGACTTCTACCGAAATCTGGAATGCATGCTCTCAGCATGTCCTCAAGAATCTGAAGAGTTCTCTCAAATTGTGTTTCTGTCTGGAGATTGAAAGTATGCTGAGATCTAGACATGTGCCAAAAGCTTCTTGGAAAGCTTTCTATAAATTATAAGTGAATTAAGGCCCTCTATTTGATATAATGGATAAAGAAACCCCATGAAGTCTAATGATCTAACCAATATGCAATTTCACATATTGAGCCACACTATAAGTCATCTTTACTATAATAAAATGGGTTGACTTGGTTAACCGGTCAAAAACTATCCATATAAAGTCAAACCCTTTTGCGGTTCATGGCAAGCCAGTGACAAAATTCATCATGATTCTCTCTCATCACTTCCATTCTGGTACCTGTAGGCTTTTCATGCCTTGACCTGCCAGCATACAGATAATCTTTCTTCATGGATTCCTAGTAATAATGTTGTCTTAAGGTCTTAGTACATCTTGGTTGAACCAGAATGAACTAAATACTTGGAATTGTTAGCCATTTTCAATATGGTCCTTCTCAAATCATCCATATCAGGTACACGTAAACATGTGCCACACCCTAGCATGCCTTCTTGGTCCATAGTAAGCTTAGTATTTTGGCTACTCGATAAATTTTTTAGCTTGTCCAACCTCGGATCTTGACCTTGGGCGATTTTAATCCGCTCAAATAAGGAGGATTGGGCCTTATGCATGCTAAGAGTACCCCTTGCTCACCAAGCTCCGAATAAACAACTTGTTTATAGCTTTTGAATTTCTTCAATCAATGACTTTTTTACTCCGCCTATATGGGCAAGATTGCCCATTGACTTTCTTCCTAATGCATATACCACGACATTTGCCTTGCTCGAATTATAGAGTGTGGTGCAATCATAGTCCTTCGATAGCCCATCCACTTTCATTATCTCAAGTTCAAATTTTTTTTGCTGGAAAATATACTTTACACTTTTATAGTTTATGTAGATCCCGCATGTCTTCCCGTAACGGTAATGTCTCTATATTTTCAATGCAAAGATTAAGATAGTCCAATAAAAGAAATTAGTAATATGTCACTTTGGATCTTAAGGAGAGTCAAATCAATAATTTAACAGACCATATGTATTTTTTCATCAAGTGTTGAGATGATGAGTTAATTAATAGCGAGATTAATGCATTCCCTTTTGTGAAAAGTGAGAGACCACAAGAAGACTTTCAAATTTTGAGAGATCAATTTGTCTCCTAAACTAGTTGTCAAGGACCAAATTAGGAATTTAGTTTAATCTTGTGCTTATGACGATAAGTAATCTAGTAAGAGCTGATTAAAGTACGTAGTTTAAAATTCTTTCATTAAAAAATTGATAAAAAAAAGTTATAAGATTGTAGTAAATCATATAAAAAGTTAAACTGATTCTTTATTCAATTCATAGAATTGACTTGGTTTGATTTACATTTTAAAGACTTTATAAATAGTTTTCAAGTCAGACAGCCTTTTGAATAAATCGGACTAGACTTAAAAAAAAGGGCTTATAATCTATGTAACAGAGACTTAATCCGTCAAGAGTGAAGGCTGGATAGGTCTGACCTTTATTCACCCCTAGACTCTACAGCCAACTTTGAGTTTTGTGTCCTATGAGGTTGCAAATTTGTGCAACAATCATTTCTTCACGAAAATAGCTGGAAAACATAAAGAAGGGCAAGAATTAGGTATTAAACCCAATCATCATCATTTACATGCACTGAAAATTGTCCTCAGAGTGTGCTAGTGCCACTTTGCAATAGCAGCTTGCAACAGTTGACGAAATATATGTAATCTTTGGCTCTTGTCAACCATAAAATTGACATGCATGGAATGCAAATTTGGTGCATGTATTACCCCTAAATATTGGGAGATTGGTGACTGAAAAAGGTACAGACAAGAAAAGAAGTGACCCTACCTGGAAACCCAAATTATATAGGTCTCTTCAGCCATCAACATCTACTATTATTATGGCCCAATAACGTCGACCCAAGCGCCCGACATTCAAAAGTGATAGATTTCAGCCTAGAGTTGTACTCGTCATGCTTTTTCTAAGTTGGAATCCAATTTTGTGAATTGCGCCTGATCATTTTGTTGTGGAATTTAGGTAACTCAAAGAGGGATTAAGCAACTATTCCCCCATGCAATGATTTTGTTAGGATACATATGTGTGTGTGAATAGGAAAAAAATAAGTCTCCCATCAAAGAAGAATGGAAGAAAGGTAAAAGAACAAATAATTGGATGAAACCTAAATCCAAAAGCTCTCGCATTCACTTGGAGTAAGAATTTTTTCATGAATCTAACACCTTAAAATTTTTAGATAAGATCGATGTCATGTCTTTTCAACTTAACTTTTGAAAGAAATATTATATTTAGAATTTTACTTATGAATGATATATTATTATTATTATTATTTTAAGTATGAATGGTAATCACATTAATTAAGATAGACTAACTAAAAGTAATTATAAGAATAGTGGTTCAATCGGTTTCTACTTGACAGGTGCACCGAACAATTTTTTAGCATCTTCACTTTTTAAACTCAAGCTTAGGGGCTTATGTTCCATCCAAGTTTTCTACTTACCCATACCCCCTAACTCACTAGGCTCGCTTCACTACACAAAGACCCCCCGTCCTTTATAAACAATAATAGGGGATGGACTTAAGAAAAGATCTATGAACTTAACATTTTAATGTTGTGACTTAAGATGTGACATATTATCATAATTTCCTGCTTAAATTATCGCAACCCGAATTATAGGATCGTCTCATACTCTAACACTTTTTATATATACTACATGATGTTGATTCTCCCAAATTTTGATTAAGGCAGTTAAATATATTTACTTGCTTTGGCTTAATTCAATTTGCAAAGTACATAGAAGAAATTACACTAGATTGGATATATAATAATAACTTCAAGGACTGCACTGGATTTCGATGGCCCTTCTGCGAGTTAATCTCACAAATTACAGTTAAAAGCAATTCCTTCCGGAGCTAATTAATAAACTAGTACTTGGGGTAGTAGCATTGTTATTATTATTGTTTCTCAGTCCACCTCTTGTGACCAGGAACCCACTTTGGGCATTTTTTACTGAAGTAACTGGAAACTACCTTGGAGTCTAGGAGCTCCAAAATGGGAGCAAATTTCACACACCGAGGTGTCTTGTACTGGTTTATGGATGCACCTTGGCTGAGTGCAAAGTCCATGAGCTTGTCAAATGTCCCATTCTCCACAACCTTGATCTCCAATGGCCCAATAGACTCTGACACCCTTCCTTGGCGATACACACTGTTGAGGGACTCTTCAACTTCATGGCAACATTCCTCAAAGGCAGAAGAAGGGATAATAATTGTTGGGGTTTTCCCTTCTTCTTGTTGCTGCACGCTGATCTCCCAGTATAGGACGTAGTGGCCTGGGATAGTGGACGTGTCCACACAGCTTGTGTATTCTGTGAGTGATGCACCGAATTGTAAGAGATGGTTGGCTCCATTCTTAACAGCATTTTGAAGCTCAACTTCATCGGTTTTGTCGGAGTCAATGCTCAGAACCACGTTCTTTCTGCACACAAAGTTGAATTGAGGAGCCTTGTTCTTGAACCCTGCTACACGGAGTATGTCACCAACCCGGTACCTATAAAGTCCTGTGTGTGGATCGAGCATGGTTGCATGATTATTGTTACATGTTAATTAAAATAAACAAAGACTGTGCAAAGGGAACAAAAGACTAAACAGTTAGAGCATGTCTGATTTTTGTTTTAATTTTTATTTTCTTTTACTTTTTAGAATTTTACGAGGAAAAAAAGTGAGAATAGAAAAAAAATGATTTTTTCACTGTTCCTTTTTGTAAAATTTTTTAAAAAAGAAGGAAATTAAAAATATAAAATATAAAATCAAACCAACTTTAGAACTTTGTTGCAATTTTTTTTTTATCAAAATGATATGTCGTTATTTTTAAAATTTCAACTTTTAAACAGATGAATAATTTTACTTTTTTTATGTGTTTGATTGAAGGGTAAAAATTGAGAGAAAATTTTCATGAATAAAATTCCTGCGTCCTTAATTTATCTAATTACCTTCTAAATTTTGACTACCATGCATTCTTGGAAAATAATTTTGGCTACTTGGAATTAATTTCTCAAAAAAAATCACAAAATTTAAGGGAGTGAAGAGAATTGAAATTTTACCTGCATAAGTGGTGACTACGAGCTCATATTCTTGACCCAACTCTACATCTACAAGATCAACTAGTTGTTCTTGCTCTGGCTGAGAATTTGAATTGGCATGCCCATGCATCTTGTTGAGAGGCAAGAACTCAAAGTAGGCCATGGTGGGAATGAGGGTGTAAGACACCTCACTTGGTTGGCACAAAGGGTTTAAATTGAGGCCAAAATAACACTCAGAAGAAGCATACATGGTGCAGACAAGAGGGAGACCATTGCTATAGTAATCCAATATTGGAATGTACTGAGACATGGTCCCTGTGACAATAACATCAACATACTTTGTGTTGGGCCATAACCTAGTAATGATCCCTTTCCATGACCCCTTCATGCATTCACCTTCTATAAAACTTGCAAGCTTTGGGTTTGGTTTCTTGAGTATTTTCAGGACAGCATCTCTCACAGATGTGTCAGTGATTTGGGGTCTATGTTACCTGTTCTTATGTCATTACACAAACCAACCCAATGTTTTTCAAGGAACTTAATGGCACGGATGAAACCAGAAGCAAAAACAGCACCAACACGAAGGACTTCCCATTTTGACAAAGGCCACAAAGCAATTGAGAGTACATGCTCTGGTAAGAGTCCAGGCAGAGAATGGTCTCATTGGGGCTAGTGTAGTTTGTGTAAGGGTCATGTTCATGTGACCGGTCCTTAAAATGTGAGCTCTTGTAGTAGCTTGTTAGAACTGGACGAGCAAGGAGACCACCAGGGGTCTTGGCTTCTGATTTTATGAACAGAAAGTACATTCCTTTGCCTTTGTCCAAACCGGGCACAAATTGATCCATCACTGGCATCAAAAGGCTGTAAAGCAATGACTTCCTCTGTAGCTCCTCTTCAATTGTTGGCATCAGTTTTCTCTCCCCACCAGATGTTCCAGAGCTGCATAAAGTAAAATATAGCACTAGCCCCATATTACACAAATAAAGTAATAACCAACAAGAATAGTGGAATATGGTGAGAAAAAGAAATCATTTTTTTTTAATAGAAAATAAGTGCAATTATTAGATAAAATAAAGTAACATAACTCACTTATTTATCTAAGAATAATTAATAAATCTTTTACATAAATATGATAAATAAAACAAAGGTTCTAGCCCTTTATCATTTATAGAGTAACAAATTCAATAAAGTTTTGGTTATCCTTTTTCTATCTTAGTATTACATCATCATGTGAAGTTTCTACACACACACAAGATTTGTGTAGAAGAAGCACGTCAGAATTATACATAATGTTTCACAAAATTTCACATTAGGGCATGTTTAGGTGGGGAGAAAAGTGGGGTAAATTTTTCCTAAATGAGTTTTATGTGCAATAGTACAGTAAAACTCATATAGAAAATTTTTACCCATAACCAAACACAATCTAAAAGGTGAAAAAAAAATTATCTTGACATTTAAATGTCTAAGATTATGCTTTCAAGTGAGTTTCTCTCTAAAATAAAAAAGCAAAGTGTATATTTATCCATAAATTTAAATTACATCATAATCATGTCTCGCTAAGGATAGATTCACTCTTACTTTCTCAACACAAATTGACTTTAGAGAAAGTTTACCAAATTTGTACTGACCTAGTGAGGAACTCGGATATGGGTTTGGAACATAAAATTGGGGAGGTGTCACCATTAGCTATACGATCAATATCTGGCTTTAGATCCTCGAAAGTGACCACAGGCATGACCTTCTTGAAAGTGTCCCTGTCAGTGTGCCCATCTAGGCCATGTCGCTGCAGGTACTCAACATGGGCACTAGATGAAAGGATCTCGGCAAGGACCCTTTGCTGAATTTCACCAGCGTTGATTGTAACATCCTCAATGTATTTCAGTGCTTTCTTATTCTTGTCCTCCACCACCATGTGAGTACTATTACAATCATGGTGAACAAGTTCGTTGCTTGGCTTGTTGCAAAGGTAGTGGGTAATTGGAGCCTCTGGCATGGCTGGCTTGATATATATGTATATGTAGTTATTGAAATTTCAGTGTAGTAAATTAAATTTGCACTGAAGAGAATTATTGGTGGAAATGGGAAATGGATATTGAATTAATGAGCAAGAAAAGTAGTAGAGGGCTGACTTTGGAGTTTCGATTTAGGAAGAGGAGTGGGTTGGAAAACAAACTCTAGCGTAAGGACATATATATAGGCAGCATGGGAAGGTGGTTAGAACTTGGAAACCACTCAACTTTATTATTATTAATTATTATTATTTTATCTCAATAACATCATTGCGATCCGATCCCTATTATTAGGAATCCACTAATTTGTCCCGATTTGATAGAGGCCCCTAAAAGAGGTAGGGTCTCCCAATAAAAATTTCTTCCATATTTAGAGGTAAAGCACCTACCACCTTGAGCAATTGTCCATGCTTAACATCACTCAACTTGAATGCTACTTGAGCCTTGAGAGAACATTCAAGCAGTGAAATAAATAGTAAAATTGAAAATGACATTTTCAGGCAGGGTAAAATATTTTATTGACTAATTATTAGACTGGATTAATTATCTAGTTACTTATAATAATGGGCAATAGGAGTAGCAACTATCTGAACTTTTATGAAGTTGGTGTGATTAATATTTTCTTTTTTAATTTCATGAACTATTTCTAAACTATTTATGTGTTGGACAATGATGAGATTCATACTCATCCATGATTTTGTGACAGTTCCTCTCATAGTTTTTTTTTTTTTTGGTACATGTTCCTCTCGTAGTTTAGAATTTAAAATTTAGGATAGGAGTTTATTCTGTGTAAACTAATTGTCATTTATAAAAAATGAAATGGAGAGTACTACTCGAATTAGTATTTTTAAATTAATCACCTGTAAAAATGAAATAATCATCTTTATGTGTCACATCGCTTGAGGAATTCCTACTAGTTATTGATAAGATAGCATCCCCTTTCCAACAAGTAGAATTGGTAGATTATTAAGTAGGTCCAGGAAGGCTAAGCCTAGGTGTTCGAATTATTAGTGTTAAGAAGACGCAAGAAAGGTTTTTCCGAGGTCAAAAACAAATATTAAAAAAAAAACAAAAGAAACGAAAGGAAAATCAATTAAGGGATTAGCTAGAACCTGAAAGGATGGTGTCCACAGAGAGTGAGAGAGAAAGATGAGCACAGATTCTTGAGAATTCGAAGTATCAATATTTTTGTGTAAGATCCACTCTCTTATTGCTAAATCTTACATGTATCTAAATATTAGATCAGATTTATATTTATTTATTTATATATTAAAAAAAAAGACTTAAAAGAGGGGAGGGCAAAGCGTGAAGGGAGGTAATAGGAGGGGCAATATCGAGTAAAGTCGGGGGAAGTACAGCTGTGTACACTGGGTACACGCACGCATGTACCACGGCGCTTGTTCACAAAAACTGCCTGCTGCTTCCCTAACTTCATTCACATCCAGCAGACAATTTTTACCAGCTGCATAGTAAATATATAAATTTACATAAAACGATGATGCATGGTACTGATGGGTGATTCAACTAGTAAGATTAAACTATGTATATATAACAACAGATACAAATCTGAAGTTTCGTTCGTTCCTAAATAATAAGTACTATACTAGTGTGTTGTGAGTTCTTGCTAAAATTTGTGGCATGTTTGACTTTAGAAAATGACTATGCTCTCTTTATCTGATAATTTCATATCCAAAAAAAGATCATGGTGCGTGCGTGCTAATTGCATTTCAGGATGCTTTTTGAATTTTCCGTACGCACTGTTGGACGACCTTTTTCGTGTGGTTTTTTCAAACATAATTTCAATGCAAGAAATTAAAATGCATACTGATTAATTGTAAGAATAACGAACAATATGAGAACAAAATAAGTTTAGTTATTTACATAGGCTGAGTTTTTCTTTTAGTTTTTATTTCATTGGCTATGGACAATGACGAATGCAGAAAATTTTAATAATAAAAATAAGAATAATATACAAACATAATAAGAAGCGTTAATAAAAAAGTGTGAACAGATCATCCCAACTTTCTCGACATAGATCCGTCCCTGGCTAACAAATATTGCTAAGCATAGATAAATTAGTAACAAAGATTGAAATGAAATGCAAACATTGATGAAAAGTATTCCATTTTTTATTGTGAAGGAAATAGTTTTCGGCACATCAAAAAATGTAATTTGATTTCTTTTATATGGAGTTATGCATGTTATTTGTATTTCAGTATATGAGATATTATATTGGATCACATATCATTTCTGATTGGATAATGTATCAACCAATTAAGTAAGGTTTGCAACTCTAATGATAAATGAGATGTGTATTGAATACAGTATCTTAATATATGAATACAAATAATATTTTTCTTTTATGTGTGCCTGAAGAAATAATTATATGCTTCTCATGGCCATAATAATTGGGTTTGGTAGCAGACACGATTTACTCGCTCGCATCCACACTAATAATGGCAAACTGCTAAGCTGCACAACTTCCACTCTAAAGTGACCAATAATTACGAAACATGAAAATAGTGTAGTATTGGAGACGTGTTATCTTTTATAAAAGATACAGAAAATAACTTGTCCTTTGCATGTTCCTGCGCAACAACTTTTTGTGTAATAGAACACAGGGGAGCATATAGCTTTTTTCCTTAATGGCTTATCCGGGGCTCCATTAAAAGATTTTCTCTATTGCGTTAGCTTCACTCTAGGCCTAACTATCCAATTCATCCGACACCTGCACAAAATGAAATGAATTTAAATCTTTTCTTCCAATCCAAATAGCGACAGATGATGACAATAAAAGCGAGTAGAGATAAGTTTTTACACAAACATAATTATGGTTCCCTTATACAGGTGCAGAAAATTATATATACATAAAATATTATTAATTTAACTATTAAATTATTTAAAGTTTAGAACAAGTAAATCAAGTATATAAATTTCATACAATTTAAAAATAATTTTATGACATTTCATCATAACACCTTCAATGATATATTTTTGAAAATATATAAATATTAATTATTGATCATCAATATTGTTGTTCAAATTTTATTAAATTTGATATGATTGATCATCAATATACCATCACATAATTTAACTGTCAAATTAATTAAATTTAACTTTTATAAAAAATTATTGAATCAAGCAAGTATAAACATGAACTAATATACTCCTGGTTTTCTTCAAGCCGCCATCACTGATAATACAGATCCCTATCTCCACTGAACGTGTGGTTACTTTCATTGAATTTGCAGGTCTGTCTCTAGCTTTTGGCTTTTATATTTTATTTTCTTTTATGGCTTTGAAAGTCACCGTGTATTGAATTGGATTATAACATAGAAACCCATAAACATAGATGATGTTGAAATTTGAGGTTGGAAATACGGATACAAGACAGGATGATGCGAATACGTGATAGTTGAAGATATTCACTTGTAATTATCGAGTTGGAGATTGTTCATTTCTTGCACGGCTTTTAAAGGGTTATTTGCTCCGAGATACAAGTATTTGATAATATCAATATATGGTTTTGACTTGAGTAGTGAGCGAAGGCGACAAAACATTTGCTCCGGTTCTTCTTGATGAAGTATTTGAATCAATGCCATTGATTTTTGAAAAGTTGGGATTAACAATTACACACGAGCAAAGGAGGGAGACAGCTTTTTCTATCACACATGTAGTCCAGCTATTTCTCATTTTAAGTTTTCAATTCAACTTCTTTCCCAAAATTAATCGCTATTGATCGTCTCTCATTAATCTAAAGCAAATTGATTTACTCCCTTCAGTATATAATACATTCCCTTCATGCCTTATTATTAGTAGTAATAGAAAATCGTGCTATTTTTAAGGAATGGAAGGAATAAATCATTTTTAAACTTTTAGTTTCATCCAAAATATAAATCGTTTTCATATTTCAAAATAGCATTCATTATTTTATTAACAATTTACCCCTATATTTATGATGAATGAGAATGAATAGATGTGAGTATGATTATTTAATAGAGAGATAATTTATAATCAGTAATCAAAGGTATTTTTCATCTTTTACTTTTATTTTTTAAAAAAATCAATAAAATCTAATCATCACATTAATTTTCATGCATAATTTGAAAAGACTTATATTGTGAAGCAAAGGGAGTAATGATTAAAGATGTATACTCCTTGTTTTGATTCGTGTTCTCAATCTTGAATTTGGCTTTGCACACGAGTTAAGCATCACAAGGTGCACCACAAAAATTGAAGTGAGGTGCCTAGTAGAACAAAAAATTCTTGTATAGGCACAAAAGTATCTATTATTGAGCATCCATTATTGAGCACACATAAAAAGGTAAGTGGGGTTTAAAGATGAATGAGTATATATTAAATAAAGTTGATAGGATTTATTTTTATTGTGAGTATGCCTAAATATGATATTTTAAACTTGTGCCCATATAAAAATCTCTTGTATGAAATTAACATTCGATTTTACTATTTTCTTTGAGGTTGGTCTCACAATAAATGGTAAAACTAAAAGCTACCAATTGTTTTTTTATTCTATGTCTAGAAGCGCCTTGCAAGGAGCTGGAGTACCTAAAGGAGGGCGCTAAGGTTAAGGTTTACTTCCAAATTTATTAGAAGGTTATAAAAATATCTATACTGTAAAAAAACTTAAAAAGTTTAGTGACAATATATCCAAATTGATCACTCAGAAATATATTGAATGATAAATTAATACCTCAAAATTTAAAAGTTTTATATTAGTTCTCAAATTTTAAAAAATAGGATAAATTAATTAATCCGTATAGTTTAATACCTGTGTACAAGATGACCAATTTATACCCATTTTCACCGTATAGGAACCAATTTATCCCTTTTTTAAGAATGTGATGGATTAATTTGAGACTTTCAAATTCTGAAGGATTAATTTGTCTCCCAATATGTTTATGATAGACCAATTTGAATATTTTACTCTAAATTAAAATTATGGCTATATATTGAGCAAAAGAAATTGGTAAGTGAATCGTTCGTTAATAGTCATTTAACGTAATTTTAAGTGTTTAATTTTGATATAGTGTAGGTATAGAAAAAATTTACATCAATATTTAATTATATATTATCATATTAAAGTATTAAGATCAATTAAAACTAACTTCATATTTGTCTCAGATGACTAATATTATGGAGACGATGAATTAGTTCATTAGGATTTGACAGCCATCTCATGGCCCCCTCACCTCTTGAAACACATTAGTTTCTATATTAATTAGTCATTCCAATACTTAATGAAAAGCACACATGAACGATTAAATTGCTAATTTGACTCTTTATTAAGTTCTACAATGACATTTTATTAATCTTTCCCATAAAAATGATCGTGTTTTGATCTTCTTCCTTAATAACTATATTGATGCATTCTTAAACCCTAATTTTTCTTCTTTAATTTTTTTTTTATTTTCACATATTTCAAACTAAAATAATTAGTGATATTATGGAGTTTAATAGAATCACATCAACAATTTAACTAGCTAATAATCACTTATTATATTTGTTAAATAGTATTATAATAATGAGTGAGTAGTGAAATTAACATTTTTTTTTTATGAAATGTGGATAGCTATGAAAATGTTTTTAAATTTTGGGAGATTAGTTTGTTTCCACAATATTAATAAGACACAAATTTAAGGTTCTAATCTTTGAATTAGCCTGAAGTTTTAAAACATATATATATATATATATATATATATATATATATATATATATGAGAGTTATTCCCTTTGATTCATAATATAAGTTACTTTAGGATATTTTGTTTAGTACAAAATATAAATTATTTTCACATTTTAAGAAAATATTAATTTTTTTTTACTTATTTTATTTATATATTTATGATGAGTGAGAATAAATAGATATGAGTATAATTATTTAATAGAAATATAATTTATGATGAGTAATATAGAATATTTATATCTTTTAATTTTGTTTTTTTAAAAGATTAATAAAATTTAATTACTATCTTAATTTTTTGCATAATTTTAAATAATTTATATTATAGACCGATGGAGTAAACAGGAACGTGTTGACTTGGTGTGGTCCCAGTGCGGCTATGCCTCCGGCTGTCTCCTTCGCGCGTGTTACAGTCACTTTCAATCCCACGTGTTTCACACGCTCTGTCACGTGACCCCACACTCTTTTCCCACTTTTCCAACCGTCAAATCAGCTTCCTTAACAAAATAATATATTTATGGTCCTTGCTTAAGCACCAAAAAGTCTTAGGAATTAGGAGGCCGCAACTTCTGCTTTTGGGCTTTACAGATTCAGGTCACTCTTGGTCTTGCTCTTTGATGAATATGAGGATGTT
This sequence comes from Dalbergia oliveri, assembly GCA_030441495.1. Lineage (NCBI taxonomy): Eukaryota > Viridiplantae > Streptophyta > Magnoliopsida > Fabales > Fabaceae > Dalbergia > Dalbergia oliveri. The sequence goes on from JAMLFY010000011.1 coordinate 13,832,889, forward strand.
TATTCCGAGATTATCATTTTATTGTACTCCATCTCCCCAGTAGATAAAATTATTTTTTAAAATATTTATGAATTTTACATTTCAATAAAATAAAATTTTTTTTATTTCAATATAATCCTCGAGTAATTAATAACCATTCTTGTAATTTTTTATTTTTAATAATTTAATATGCTCCATAATTAATAACCATTAGAATATATTAGTTCACACATTATTATTTTACTTAAAAATATACTATTATTATATTATTTATTATATTTATTAATAATCATATTTATTTAAATTTGATAAATATTTTACGAGGATAGGAGTATATTTAATTGCTTTGGTGGACCGGGGTTACATGCTCCTTGTGTTCTCCTTGCACCTTTGACTCTTGATCTCTCATGGATTTCACCTCCTTCAAAAGTTAATCTTTGTGTAAATGTTTAAAGTATTTATTAAACTTGCACTATATACGTGAATCATTTTAATTTATGAGATTTAAAATTTAATTTTTTAGATTTTGTAATTATAAAATATGAATTAAATCAGTCATTGACTAAATTTTATTACTCTACCTTTTCATTTTTGTTAATGTATCATATTAGGTGATATACTGATATAACTGATATCTTACTTGATTTTAGAGATAATATAATTGAATAATAGATTCAAACTGTTAGCATATGATAAATATATAAACAATGTTGTTCATATATAAAATTCATACTATTGTCTTGAACTATGCTTATCCATATGCAGTTTAATTGACAAAGGTCAAGCGAAATGTCACTTTATCAATCATCATTGATTTGTCAACTAATCTGACATATAAGCAAAAATGTGAGCACAATAATAGAAATAGGATCGGAGACTAATATAATTCTTATTTTATAATTTCAAGAACTAAAAAATTAATTTCTAAATCTCATGGACCAAAATAACTCATGTATATACTTTTCTTCATCTTCACGAATGTTGGTGCTATCTCAATCACATGACTTCATTTATATACAAGTGACAAGGTATTATTTTAAAACCTACATCATATATATATATATATATATATATATATATATATATATATAAAATTTAATTAGTGACTTACTATTTGAACCAACAACTCCGTAACTCATTATTCGGCCAAGTTAATCATTAGATTAAGTTTTATAACTATGCCTAATAACTAATGAGTACTTCTTAAGGAATCAACAGGTAGAAATTTTTTTTATGGAAAACATATATATTTTGAGTTGTGTATTACATGCTAAGAAGCACAGACACACCAACTTTATGTGTGTTGTGTGTCGGACATATTTTTAACACCACACGACACGTGTTGAACACGTGTCCATATATGTCCAATTAAAAAATAATTTTTTTGAACTTGGACACAACAGATACAAAAAAATTAGTTAGGTCATTTTAAAAACTCTTCAGTTGATCACAAAAAAATAAAAAGAAGAATTAATTAGATAAAATAATTATACAAAACACCACAAAAAATATTCAGACCAACAAAATAAAAATATATATATATATATATATGCCGTATCCATATCTTATAATTTTTTGAGTTTGTCTTTGTGTATATCCATGTCATGTCCAGTATTAGTATTACTATCCGTGCTTCATAGGTGACATATATTCGAAGAATCAAAAGCCCTACGAAACTAGTTATTAGCAATAACCTTATGATAATGATACTACGTTGATAACCTTATAAATTATCCACAAATTTTCATACAAACCATTGGATCTCTCTCCCTTTTATATATAAGCATATAAAGTGAAATGATTGATTTATTATGAAATTAAGATTAATAAATCTATGACATTTAATTATATATGAGTGGCTAAGATTAAAAATTAATTAATGATCATTTGATCATTTAAAAAAATTATATATGACTTAATTTTATATTTTAATTTTAATTATTCATGTAAGATTTAATGGTCAATATTTACTTTTCTCACTCTTACAATTGAGCGTCACTTTCACTTGATCATCCATCACTTCAACTTCAAAATATATATATCCTTTCTTTTTATTTGGGAGAATTAATTAATTTCTAATGGTCCATTACAAATTTTGGCTCACCCATGAACTGTATTTTTCTTTTTGCTACTAAATAAGAAAATGAATGTGATAATTATTTAGAAACTACTTATCTTAATTAATACTCAAAAATAAAAAGAAAAATCTACTGTTTAGTTGTTGAGTAGAAATTTATATAAGTAAATTTTGTAAAAAGTCATTTAATCATATAAAAATGATTTTTTCAACAAAAGTTGAATCAAGTGTTCCCTTTTGTTGGATGAAGGGTCTGCGGTAGTAAGTTTTTTTCACACAATTCTATACCCTTCCCAAATTATACTTTTTGAAGTATTTACATTATCCTTAATTGTCGTTCAAAATTGGATCTTCATTGCTCCCAAGACACGACGCAAGAAAAGTTGAACAATGGGCAGGTATCTGGTGAGCACTCACTTGATACTGTTGCTCATTGAGTGGCAATAGCCTCTATTGACACTCCCTTTTATTGCTTTTATTCTAATATTTCTAACCTACCCTTAATTAAAATTAAAGTTGTGTTAACTTTTATTTATTCTCACCTATGTTTAAGTTTAATCTCTTATTTATCCTCATACTCAACTATCACCACTTACCCTTAAAAAAAAAAAATCAACTAGCAGCGTTTTTTTCCTTGAAAATTAGCTTAAATTTTGCGAAACAAATTGTCTCTAAACAAGAGTAAATTTAGCATTAAATAAAAAAGAAAAAAGCTTCTTTTTCGAAAAACAATTAAAGTGCACGAGCAGGGATTGGCATGTCTGCTCGAATCGAAATGTGTTGGCCTCTCTTCCCCCACTCACTTGTTCAAACTGTGTTGTGTCTTAATATATTTTTTTATTTTTGTAAAGGACATGACTAGGAAACTTTGATATAAAAGAAGAACTTACTCAACACACAATCCATTATTTACAACATTCCTGTAGTTAGTACTTAGTATTTACCATAGGAAAAAATATTACTTCATTTTTTATTTTATTTTATATTTAAAAATTTTCGCTGATAAAATGATAATGAAAATATTACCACTAATATAATATTAAATAAAAAATATGATGAGCGTCATCTATTTCAATATGACAAGCGTTATATAGCAAATTTAAATAGTTACATGAGCGTTACATATTTAAATCATTTGTGAGATTTGATCAAACAAAAATATAGCAATCTCTTCATATTATATTTGTACATGAATAATACATCAAAATTTTATTATGTTGTAACTTCATAAAAAAAAAATCAAATAATTGACTTGAAGTTTTCATGCAATATTTGCTAACGCAATAACAAAAAAATATAGCGAAAAAAATGTTAATGAGATACTTGATTTAATTAATTCGAAAACATATGTCTAATATAGATAAGCTCTATAAATATCTAATATAGAACACTTCAGTTCGATTTGTAAAAGTTATGCATAAAAAATAGACTTGGTTTCATTTTACTATTAATAAATTAAAAATAGTTAATTTTTATGTATATTTATTAAATATAATCTGAAATATATAGTGACAATAAACAAGAGTTAATCCAATTTTTTTGTGAAAAAAAGGTTAACACAACTTTTACTTAATTAAGGATAACTTAGGAACATTAGAATAAAAGCAATAAAAAATGAGTGGCAATAGACAAAACGGAGCAACAAATAGCCACTCCCTTCCAAGTGTTGAGAAGCAAACGAAGTGGATGTATCCGTGGTCTAGGACTTAGTCTGATTCCTTCTTTATTCTGGAGTACGAAATCCTGTTTAGGAAATATTACTATGAATCGTTCATCTAATGAGGCAACTCAAGTTAGAGAAGGGGAATTGATAAAACAATGTCAAATGAAGAAATGAAATTAATGAAGCAAAATTGTAACATTCTTCTAAGCACAATATCATCCTTAAGTCATGACATCGGACTAGAGAATTATTATTTATAAATTAATGAACTTTTTTTTAATTATCTATAGCGAGTTTGATCGAATAGTGAAATTAATTAACTTAGGATTCTATTAAAATATATAACAAAGAAATAACACGTTTATTGAATACAAAGGTAAGTACAAAAAAAGGCTTTTCTATGAGCTTTTAATTCACATCTGTTATCTATTATGTTTATAGACATATACATATAGCTAAGAACAAAAGATACAAGTCTCAGCCACTATACTATTGCAAGTCCAATTCCTTTCCTGTAGCAGCCTCACTTTTCTGGAATTAACCTACGACACGAGAACACAAACACATAAGGGTGAGAATTCTAAAATTCTAGTAGGGTATCCCCAAATCACAGTTATAAATATCATCGTCATCATTCCAGCCACTTCAGTTTATTTATAAAAATGATGATCAAGCATTACATAATAACAGTTTATTTTTAGAAATCCAAATTATACATCCGAAGTGGGTTACTTTTAATAGTTGGTCACTTAGTACTCCTATATCATAAAGCTCCTAGTCATAGTAAATAATGTTAAGCCAAATGATTCAATATGATATGAATATGCATAATGCTAAATGCAGTGAAATTATCTTAAAGTGCCCTTGACATAATCAAAGTGGTTTCGGTTTTTCTTATGACGACAAAACTCAATTTAGTGCATTTTTCTCTTTTCATCGACATAGGAAAGACTTAGTTTATACCCAATGAGTATCTGCGTGGACAACTCCACAAATGAAAAATAGACTTTTCAGAATTGAGCTCATTCCTATACGTGATCATTGGACTTCATTTTTTCCTTTTCGAATCTCACAGATCTATTCCTAGTCAATGCATCTACCGACTCATAATATCTCTAGGAAAGCTTCTCTTTTGCCTTCCCCTTTGACCAAGCCTAAGACTTGTTTCTGTTTTGTCCATATGTCAGAACATGCACAATCGAAGTTCACATATTCTCTTTCTTTTTCCAAATGCATGCATAAATCACATATAGGTATTCATTCACAATGGAATTTCGATAATGCCTCATATCCCAATCTTTAAAGTATATGACATGCATTTATACTCATCATACTTGAATTAAGAGTCATTATGCCCTTAAATCAATACTTGGATTCAATTCTAGCATATTGGCAGAATTTATACTTAAGTAGCAAGATTTAATTTGCATATCAAACAACTAATTCAAAGGCTATAAAAATTGTCCATAACTCCATGTGTCCACAAGGTCCTGTAAAAATTTCAAAACAAAAATCATTCTCTAACTATGTTAACAAAATTAGACAAATTTAGTGGTCAGAGACCCCTTAATCTCAACTCAAAACCAAAAATTCATAATTTTTAATCCTAGCAAATGACTAAATCAATTTAGAATAAAAATCATGGTTGAACTTCAAAATATTTCCAACACTTTGTAAAAATTTCAACGGAAAAATCAATCATTTGCTATAGTAATAAAATTAGCAAAATTCGCAGCTTTAGATTCAATGTTTCATGCAGCATAGGTAGAACTTCAGTTCATATTATTTTAAAGCAGTAAGGGTTCAAACCAAGGTTCAAGAAAATTCGTGGGATTAGCTTAGGATGTTAGTTTCAATATATAATTTTTATATCTCACAAAAATACCTACAATTACTCCAGAAAATTCGTGACTAACCTCTGCCTAGGAGAAATCTAAAAATCCAAGCATAGTCCAAAACTCCTTTTGACAAAAATGATTTTTCAACAACACCAAACCACTCCACCAATTTAAACACATCAATATATATCTATCACCAACTAATATAATCAGAATTTCTAGGCAAACCAATCAGAAAAATTAAAAACAAATTTTGAAAGAAAAGAGAACAAATAAAATCCTACTTTGCAAACTTTAGAGCTTTATAACTCCAAAGGTGTTCCAAGTGATTTCTCTTCACTTCAAGGCCACCAAATCAAGCCCAAAGGCTTCCTTAGGCAGTAAGGTAATGATGTATCAAAGCGAGAAATGGTGAAGATTTAAAATTTCAATTGGTTAAATTTGTAAGTTATGATGAGTAGTTGAAGTTTAGTAAAGAAAATTGGAAGTTTTAACAACTCTAGACTAAGGTTTTTGAGGTTGGAAATCAAGTTTGGAGCTCTTGAGAAATGAAAATGGAGGCTACTGTTTCTTTCTTGTTGCTGGCCGAAATGTTGTTGGCTTGATGGAGAATATTTGTGTTGTATTTATCTTGTAATAAGGTTTGGATATTATATAATATAAATAGATAATTCTTAAAGAAAGAAAGTAAAATGAATGGTTAGGATTTAATCTTGTAATTCAAGATTGAATCTTAGCCATTTAGGGGATTTAAATGGATAAGCTTCTTCTTTTTGTAAAGATCATACTAACTTTCTTATTAAAATCGCATCCGAAATTTTACCGAACGAGTAAAATATCATACTTGGTAATCAAATAATGCCTGAAATTAAATTTCAGGTATAAAATTCTCATTTATAACCATTTCTAACTTTAATCTTATGATTTCTTTTAAACACCTCCAGGCCCCAATTGTAGGGTTTAAGATGTCTAGAGGTCTATAGGACCCACAAAATACTATTCACATTTTTTTTCACATCTTTGACTATTCTTATCATTTTTAAAACTATCGAATTTTTGAAATTCTCACTAATAAAACTTAAATAAATTTTTAAATAATTTTTTGGATGTTATATATCAGGACAACTTACTAGCAGAATTATCTTTCATGAGACAAGTAATGTATAAATTCGTTTCCGCAGCACTTTCTATTCCTCAAAACATTAACAAAAGCTCATTTGGACATGTAACATTTTTTAAGATTTTAATTCTCTTAAAATTTAATGTTATGAGATTTCTATTATCTTATGTTTTAATATTTGTTAGCTTTCTACCCGTGCTACACATGTTGATATAGTATACTAAAAGCTTGATTTAATTTTTTTTAGATAAATACATTTTTCATCATATATGTCATTTCAATCTTGAAAAGTTTTCATCACTCAAAATAAATATTTGAATATAAACTATTTGATTTGATTTTAATTTTTTTTTCTCATAATGAAATAAAATTTCATAATAGTTTCTTTACATTCTTAAAAAAAATGTAAGATAAATTTTATCATTGCTTTTAAATTACGCAACCCAATTTGTATAATCTTCTTATATGTTTCATTATAAATGAAAACACTTTAATAATAAAAATATATTTGATATTGTGAAGAAATTATATATATATTTTAAATATAATTTTGTAGTATGTGGAAATAATTTAATTTTAAATCAAAATATAAGCACATCATCATTGAATTATGAGTTTAGTTTAATTTTGATTCATTAACATAACAAAAGAGTTTTATATTCTCATCAATTTAAATCTTGTTATATATATGATTTTTTAATTAGTGGGGTGTGAAAAAATCTTTTAATTTATCAGTATATCAAGATTAAATCGCTGATTATATAAGTGTTTTATACTTTTTTATTTTTATATTAAAATTTAAAATGTGTATAGTAAATCATGGTCAATAGTAAATATAGTTTAAAATAATTTTGTAATAATGTATGGAAATGATTTAATTTTAAATCAAAATATAACCATATCATAATCGAATTATAGATTTAGTTTTAATGCATTAATAATGTAAAAGAATTTTATAATGTCATCAATTCAAATCTTGTCACATATATACTTTTTCAAGTAGTAGGTGAAAATCAACCATAATTGTCCATGTGACAATATATGATTGGATAATATTGTAAATCTTTTTTAATTTGTCAATATACCAAAATTAAATTCCTGCTTATATAAGCATTTTGTACTTTTATATTTTTTGTATTAAAACCTAAAATGTGTATAGTAAATAATGGTCAATAGAAACATTTTTTTCAAAGGTTTTATATGCTAGAGAAAATATTTTTCCTTGCTAATATACAATTTTTTTCTTTAGATTTCATGATGTGCACTTCAAGTATATTAATTTGAGATTATAAAGAGGTGCGCCTCATAATATTTTTTCTTGCACATTATTTTTGTATTTAACTTATTGATTTGTAATGTTTAATCTCATTTTCTATATTTTTAAGTTAATAATTAACAAATTTCAAAAACTAACAGACCAGCTAAAATTAATATTTTTTTCAATAAGGTAATCAAATATTGCGTGTATATATTTATAATTTTAAAAAGTAAGATTGGTCATATTTAAAACTTAATAGTTATGTGACATTATTTTGATTTATATAATTTATAAATATATTTATTTTATGCTTTTTCTAACCAACTTGATGAAAAGAAAAATATCAAATATTTCAAAGGAAAAATTGTATGATTTTTATTTGATAAAATTTTATTCTACAAAATAGATTTAAGCCTCAGGTGTTAATTTTATTATAATATTTATAAATTCAAAATACTATAAAATATTTGCATTTATTTATAATAGTGGTTTGTATGATTAATCTTCTTATTCAAGATAATTTTAAAAAAAATTGAAAAATAAAATTTTAAAATATTGTAAGAGATGAATATTAAGAGTTCACCATCTATAAAAATGAAAAGCCAAGAGTTATTTTTTCCTTTTTGGTTTTCAGATATCTATCATCAATAATAGTGATTGATTCATTCAAGGTGGGAGTTTCTCTAAAAAGTAAATTTTTTGCTATGAGTCCATTTCTATACACACCGTTAGAAATTGAACTTCACTGACAAGATGCTATCAATTGTGCTAGGCCTCTTGGTTAAGTCAATAGTTATATGAAAGGTCTAGTAATAAAAAATACAAAATTAAAAATCATAAAAATTTTGAAAAAAATGCCATGTAGCAATTCTAATGAAACAATTTTAATATTATAATGTAGATAGTCGAAGTCCCTGATACCAATAATGGCCAGAGCAAGCACCACAAGCACAACAAATGACAGTAGGCCAAAAATGCTAATAGATTAATGCAAATGCTACATATCATCATGGTAATGTGCCAGTACTAAAATATTTAAATACAATGCTAATTTTAGAACTGTGATTACTATCTTTGTGCACTGAGATAATTTTATGAAATTTTCTTCATTTATTAAACATTTAATGTTAGACTCATTCTTGAATAATCTAAGATGTTGATTAACATTTATTTTAGTTGCATCCTACTTTGAGATTTGGTAGATCAGTTGCTATAATAATATAGATATATTGTTGTCCACTAGTTTAAGGTTTAGGGTATTATTTTTGGGTGTTGTTCTTAAAGTCTACTTCAATTGTTATTTTTTTAACTTATATTGATAAACAATATTTCAATTATATTATTTTTGTTATATCATTTCAAGGAATACAATATGATTTTCGGGTAATCTTGCTGTGAAAGACGTCAGTACCTTTCATCATCAATTGAAGTAGTTAAGAAAGCATCTAATATTTTCTACTTTGGCTATTTGATTATGCAACTTACTGGACTTCAAATGACACTAGTTATTAGATTCATACTTTATGTTTAGTAGTTTGACACTTGCAAATACAATGATCAACAATTGTGTGTTTGTTGTGGATTTCATGAAATATAGTTTGTTTTTCTAGAATGGATTTTGTATTTTTTGTGTTATTATTGAAATTTTGCAAAAAAAAAAAAAAGATAAATTAAAGGTAATCCGGAAATAACAATTTAAATTCAAACCACAAGGCAATCCTCATAGATGATGGTCATAAACAAAATTTATTACATAAAGAGGCAAATCCGGAAAATTATCTCTTCTTGAGAATAATTAGGAATAATTAATGTACAAATATTTGGAGGGGTAGGCAGCTATGGTCTCATATTCCCTGGATTACTCCAGGAGAAGTTAGGATCATTTCTCTATCATGGGTCATATGCATAATTATTAGAATATGGATAATTTTGAGACTGTTGCAGATTGCCCCTATAATTAATTTACTTGCTCAAAGTGGCACTTGAAAATCTGGCAGAGTCTCAACTACGGTGATTTCCACCACAAAATGTACAGTGTAGTGGCGAAGTCTGCAATCGCATAATTGCTAACTGTATCTGTTGAGTCATGGCAGCCACCAGAGCTATCTATAAAAGTATCAACAACATCATCACGGAAAACTCCTCTCTTTTTGTCGGAGAGGATTTGGTACTCCTTAATTGTCACGGTTCGTGTTGTGGACTCAGAAGACCTTCCAATCAACCCTTTGATATGAATAAAAAAAGAGCATTTATTTTATGTACCTTACAAAACTGGAATTAAAAGCAAAATATAACTTCATCACAAGGTGAGTTGTGAGAGAAAATTTTAATTTAAAAATATTGAAAATAACAATAATAGCTAAGCGTTGTCCCCCAACATTGGGTCAACTACATGGATCAAGTGACGTTATAGAGCTTTATCATATATCATATTTATATTAAATTCATTAACATTTAAATTCCTCCTGATTATTTTCTTTACGATGTTCCTCAATCTCTCTTTACTTTTATTTATGATATTATTCTTCATTTGATCCACTCTTATACTTGGAGCCTTTATAGTTCTCCTCCAAACATATCCAAACCATTAGAGGCGAGATTCTACCATCTTCTTTATGATAAGTGCTACCACAATTTTCTCTCTAATGCATTCATTCCTTATTAGGATAGTAACTACCTTAGTTAGTTATTCATTAATAATGATTGTTAGGTAGAAGTGGTCAAGACCACCTCGTGCAGCCTAACAATCATTATTAATTGCTTCATCAGTCAGAAGGTCTAGGAAACGTGCTTGTGTCTCAGCTTCTTACAGAGGACAACAACTCCTCTTGGAGTCGTGCTATGACCATGGCCCTTTCTGAAGAACAAATTCGTTGGTCGATGGATCACTTAACAAACTTGATCCAGTTCAAGATCCTTCGCGTTTTCAAGCTTGGCTTAGAGTGAACAATATGGTAATTTCTTGGCTTTTCAACTCGATCTCAAAAGAAATTTTGCCTACATTGGTCTCCTATGACTCTCCGGACATTCTGGTCTAACCTCAAAGCAAAATTTCAGTTAGAAATGGCCCAAGATTGTTCCAGATCAAGCGCGAAATCATGTCTCTTACACAAGGTAATCTTTCAGCTTCACAATATTGTTCAAGACTCAAGATTCTGGGAACAAATGAAGGAACATAGACCTATTCTTTCCTACAATTGTAATGGTTTTTGCCATTTTCTTAAGCACCTTGAGGCAGAGTATGTGCTTCAATTCCTCATGGGATTAAATGAAGAGTTTTCTCATGTTCGAGGACAAGTCTTGATGATGGAACCTCTTCCCTCAATCAATTGAGTTTATTCCCTTGTTATTCAAGAAGAAAAACAAAAAGCCATTGCCAAATCCACTATCAACATTGATTCATAGGTTGCATTCTTTGCAAAGGGCAATGATTCAAAGGAAAATCCCAAGAAGTCTCGTCCCTATTGCACACACTGCCACTTGAATGGTCACACAGTGGAAAATTGCTTCAAACTTGTTAGTTACCCTCCTGGATACAAGAAAGGAATAGCTGTAGTGGTGAATCAAGTCACTTCTAGAATTTCTGATCCTGGTTCTAGCAAGGTGCAAATTCCTATTGAGCAATATCAACAATTGCTTGCTCTACTCCAAGCCAATGCGTTTATTGCCTTGAGTTCCACTTCTGTCAATGATCGAGATAATGGTAATAACCCTAAGATAGGTATTGTACTCTCAACTTACCATGATTCTAAATGTATTTCATCAAAAGATTGGATTCTTGATTCGGGTGCTTCATGTCATATTTCATCTTCTTTGACAAATTTTCTCACATTGAACTAGCCTTGAATCACTATATCCAATTACCTAATCAAACTACTATAGTAATCAAGTTTATTGGCACCATTTCTCTAAATTCTGGCTTGGTTCTTAGCAAAGTTTTCTATGTTCCAAATTTTAAGTATAATCTCATTTCAGTGCATTACTAAAAGTCCCTGACCTCTTTGTTAGTATATATATATATATATATATATATATATATATATATATATATATATATGTATGATTCAGACAAAACCATGAAGATGATTAGGATGGGTGATCTCATTGATAGGCTATATGCTCTTGACAAGGAATTCCCTGCTTATGTTACTATTGCTGCCAGTTCCTTACCTTTACTTGTTTCTACTTTCAATTTTGTTTCTACTAATGATACAATAAATTTTATAACTAGTAGTATATGGCAAGGCTAGGAGACCCTTCTTTTAGGAAGCTTAGTGTATTAGCCCTAAAGTTACAGATACCTCTTAATATAGTTCATAACTCTACCCATTGTAATATTTGTCCATTAGCTAAACAAAAGAGACTTTCATTTCCTACTTTTAATCATGTTAGTTTGAATCCTTTTGACTTAGTTCACAGTGACATTTGGGGACCTTTTCATGTACCAACATATGATGGAAAAAGATATTTCTTAAGAATTGTCGATGACCACACTAGATACAACTGGATACACTTAATGAAGTCTAAATCTGAGGCTTCCTTTTTACTTGAAAGTGTGTATTATTTCATTGTAAATGAAGTATATATAGGGATACATAAGTGTGAATGCATGTGGTGCACGAGGTGGCCTTAACCACTTCTAACAGTCTAACAATCATTATTAATGAATAACTAACTAAGGTAGTTTCTATCCTAACACTCCTCCTCAAGTTGGAGGAATATATCTAGGAGTCCCAACTTGGATTTAATATGACTGAAGGAGAAAAAGATAATAATGGTTTCGTACGAATGTTTGCTAATTGTTAGGAGGACTTGGCATGGATTAACTGCAAGAGGCTGGATTGAATGTGTTCTTGCACAAAGTGACAATCAATATCTATGTGTTTTATGCGTTCATGGAAGGTTGGGTTGCTAGCAATGTGGATTGATGCCTGCCTTCACAAAGGAGTGTAACTGAGGGTGTGGCAATCTGAAAATCTTGTAGAAATTTGATGAGCCATAAGACTTCACTGGTTGCATTTGCCATGGCCCTATACTTGGCTTCTGCTAAGGGCTTGTAATGGTGGATTGTTTCTTCGACTTCCAGGAGATTAATGAGTCTCCAAGATACATACAATAGACAGGAGTTGATTTTCTAGTGTCAATGCAACTACCCAGTCCACATCCACAAAAGCTAATAACATCAATCAAGAGCTAGAGGAGAAGAAGAGGTCCAGAGCTTGAATGGCTTTCAGATATCGCAACAGGTGGTGTGCTGCCGTTAAATGAGCTTCCCTGATTTAAAACAAACTCAACTAAGCTTGTTAATAGCAAAGGTAATATCTAACCGTGAGATTTGAAGGTATGAAAGTCTGCCTATGAGTCTTCTGGACATAGAGTCCTCTTCTAGCAGTGGAGTTTCAGAAGCACTTTATTTGATATTAGGGTCCATAAGAAGTTAGGCAGGTTTGGTAGCTAGAAATCCTGTCTAGTAGCAATTCCAGGTTGTATTCTTGATTAAGAGAGATGCCTTTGCTTGGACCTTGTAATTTTGAGTCCAAAAAACTTAAAAACTCCAAGATCTTTCAATTTGAAGTGTTGTTAAACTGATGCTTTAACTTGATTGAGTAAAGTAATGGAAGGTCCTGGTATTATGATATCATCCACATAAACAAGGATGATTACCATCTTCTGTCCAGGACCATTTATGAAGAAGGAATAATCATTTTTTGATTACGTGAAATCCAGCTTTACAGTGTAGGAGAAAATTTGGAAAACCATTGCCTAGAAGCCGTTTTAAGCCATAAATTGATTTCAGAAGCTTGCAAACTGGCTCCCCCTAGCTGAACGAGTAGGACTTTGCGTGTCCAAGAGGTAACTTCATGTACACTTACTTATTCAAATCGCCATTCAAGAAGGCATTGTTAACATCAAGTTGAAACAATTGCTAGTTGTTGATAGTAGCCATTGGAGAAAAGGTTTCCATATAATCCACACCTTCTTGTTCGGTAAATCCTTGAGCCACTAGTCTCGCTTTATGCCTTGCTATTGAACCATCTTGATTATATTTCATCTTATAAACCCATTTGCATACTATGGGAGTCTTTCCTTGAGGGAGAGGGACAACATTCCAGGTCTTATTTGTTTCCATAAGATCCAGTTCTTCCTTCATGGCTTGTCTCCATTCTTCATGCTTTTTGTGATAAAACTTAGGTTCAAAATTGGCAATCACATTGTTAATGTAGGAAACATAAGGGTTGCTGAGTTTGGAATATGATAGATGGTTGGTGATGGGGTAGGTAATTGATGAGAAAACATAGTTTTGTAAGTATGATGGAGGTCTTGTAGTCCTATTAGATTTTCTATCAGGTCTGGTGTTTTGATTATGTTTAGAAGTAGGATTTTCAGGCAATATGTGAAGTTCAGTTTGGGGTTCAGGTGTGTTGGCATTTGTAGGAAATAAACAGGTTAAGGTATGACAGTGGAAGGGAATATAACATTTGTAAGTTTAGTGGGCTTAGACTTATGAAAGGGGAGTTTAGTTTCATGAAAGTAAACATCCTTTGAAATATATACCTTTTTGGTAATGAGGTCATATACTTTGTTCCCTTTGTAGCTAGGTGGATATCCAATGAATACACATGGTTGTGCTCTAGGGGTTAACTTGTGTCTTGAGGATTGGAGGCTTGAAACATACCAGAGACAGCCAAAGGTTTTGAGTGTTGAATAATCTAGTTCCTTGTTGTAAAGTAAGGAAAAAGGAGTAGCATTCTTGTAGCAGTGGTGAAGGAAGTCTATTGATTAGAAAGTTATCATGCTAACACAATCTCCCCAAAATTAAAGAGGAATTTTGGACTAGAATAATAAGGCTCGACCAACATTCAACAAGGATTGATGCTTTCTTTCTACAAATGAGTTTCCTGAGGATTAGAGAAGTTCTCCATGGCAGTAAACTTGTAGAAAGATTGTGGAAGACGAAACAAAAAGAAAAAAAAAATTAGAGAGTAGAAGTTTCAGAGGATTTCAACTTATACCATATCAGAACAATAAATGGAATTGGAAGTATGTATTATTTCATTGTAAACGAAGTATATATAGGGATACATAAGTGTGAATGCACGTGGTGCACTAGGTGGTCTTACCACTTCTAATAGCCTAACAATCATTATTAATGAATAACTAATTAAGGTAGTTACTATCCTAATATTTTCTTATTCTATTATGTCTTTTGTGACCACTCATCCATTGCAGTATCTCATCTCTGCCACATATATCTTATTTTCGTGGTAACCTTTTACCATCCAACATGTAGTCCCATACAACAAAGTTGGTTATATTGTTGTGCGATAGAATTTAGCCTTAAACCTTAGCTGTACTTATTATCGCAAATAATAAAACCTGAACCATCTTTCACTTTGACCATTTCTCTTAGATCCTATGGTTTATGTCTCATTCTATCTCTCCATCACTTTGAATAATAGAACCCAAATACTTAAATT
This sequence comes from Dalbergia oliveri, assembly GCA_030441495.1. Taxonomy (NCBI): domain Eukaryota; kingdom Viridiplantae; phylum Streptophyta; class Magnoliopsida; order Fabales; family Fabaceae; genus Dalbergia; species Dalbergia oliveri. Next base: position 13,848,302 of record JAMLFY010000011.1, read on the forward strand.
TTGTGACTTGTGATTTAATATAATCCCCAAGTTTCACTTCAAAGTTAGAACGTGTGTGTCTCTTAGACTTTACTCCATATGCTCTATCTTATTTCTACTTATACAAAACCTACATACATATAAAGATTCCCTCTATAACTCTAATTTTTTGTTTATTTCTTCTTGATTTTCCTGCAGGACTATATCATCTAGAAATATCATACACCAAGGCATTGGGTGTTGAATATGTCTAGTAAGCACATCCAAGATCATTGTAAAAAGCTATGCACTAAAGGTTGACAATTCGTGTAGTTCAATACGTATAAGAAAATCCTTTGTTACTTCATCTTGAGTTCTCACGCTAGTTATGGATATAGGCTATTCAAACTCCCTTCCTCTCCAAGGCTTTTCATAAAACTTTCCTTGGCACCTTATTATATGTCTTTTCAAATCAATGAAGACCATATGTGAATTCTTTTGATCTCTCCGATATCTCTCCACCAATCTTCACAACAAATAAATCGCTTTCATGGTAGACCTTCAAGGCATAAAACCAAACTAGTTCTTTGTGATAACAGTATCTTTTCTTAGTCTCAACTCCATTATCCTCTCCCAAAACTTTATAGTATATAGCTCATAAGTTTTATCCCATTGTAATTTGCATAGTTTTTTTATATCTTCTTTATTTTTGTAAATGACAACTAAGATGCTCCTACTCTACTCATCAGGCATCCTTTTTTACCTTAGAATCTCATTAAATAACTTTATAAGCTATCTTGTGTCATTTCCTCCTGAGCACTTCTATACCTTAATAGGTATGTTGGCAAGAACCATCACTTTCCTATTTTCCATTCTCTTCAAGGCCTCCTTTATTTCAAACTCTTGAATTCTATGATAGAAAGTAAAATTTTTTAGTGTATCCATTTGAAGAGAAGTCTTATGTCCTTCATTAAACAATTTGTTAAATAGCTTTCCACCTTTCCTTAATATCTTGTTTAGCTTTTAACACATTACCATTTTCATCCTTTATTCATTTCACTTGATCTGAATCTCTTATTCTTCTTTCTTCACTTTTGCCAATCTACAAATACTTCTCCCTTCTTCTTTAGTACCCAAGGATCAATATAGTCCCTCAAATGCTTTAGTTTTTGCCTCGCTTATTGTCTACTTTGTTTCTTTCTTAGTTTTCTTATATTTTTCCCAAATTTCAGTATTTTTATCCAAAGATCATACTTTAAAACTCTCTCTTTTACCTTTAAACTTATCTTGTAAGTTTTTGTCTCACCACCAACATTCCTTACTTTTTACATCAAAACCTATAGATTCTCCAAGGTTTCTTTTCTATCTTGTCCCACATTTCATTCATATTTCCTTGTAACTCACAACCTAATTCTTTTTCAAGCCTTCTTTAAAAGGTTCTTTGTTTTCGTCATTTAGATACCATCACTTGGTCCTTGGAGTCTCCTTTTGGTTCTTTCTTCTCATCTTATAAATCACTAAGATCCTATGTTGAGTAGCCAGACTCTCCCTAGAATAACCTTGCAATTTGTGCAATGTTTTCTAACCAATTTTCTTATAAAAAGAAAATCGATTTGAGAGCATACCTGCCTACTCTTTAGGTTATAAGGTTCTCTTCCGTTTCCAAAAACAAGTGTTAGTTATAGTAAAATCCAAAGTTAAAGAGAAGTTTAAAATAGCTTTATTGTCTTTATTTGCTTATCTAAAACCATATTCTCCATATGATCCCTTATATCTACTAGCTTCCTTACCTACACGCCCATTTAGATCTCCTCCTAAGAAAATCTTTTTTTTTTCCTAAATGGTTCCCTTAGATTAAATCTTCTAGATCCTCCTAAAATTTTTGGTGGTGCTCTTCTAATCTAACTTGTGGTGCTCTTATAATTCTTTCTCCTAGTTTTTTAATCTCCACAACCTCCATTTCCAAGAATTATCTAAAATAATACCCACACAATTTCTAGATTTTGCTTTATCGGTGTACAATAGCTTAAAACTCAAAGTATCTAACTCCTTTACGTTCTCTGTCACCATTTAGGTTTTTACAAGCACTTAAAATTTATCCTCTTCTGAGTCATGGTATCAACTATTTCCATTGATTTACCTGCAAGTGTGCCTTCATTCCAAGTTTGAAAATGTAACTTACATTATAAACTAACTTATTTACTAGTATTCATTCATGAATATGCGGGAACCCTGCTTATTTTGTATTGTATCGGCATGATGCAACAGCTCTTGCTCATTTGACAATATACGTGAGCAATATAGTGCATTGCTTCCAAGCAATGGCCAAGCACAAGCTCTGCTCCATCTTTGATCCATGTCATAAAAACTTGACAAAATTTTATGTTAATGTAAATGGCCTAGCACAACCCTCTTTTAAAAAAAAAAATCAAATCAAATCAAACAAATAAAATATGCAGAAAAATTAAAAATGAAAGAAAGTAAAGTAAATCTAAAATTAAATAACCTAAATTTGCAACGCCCAACGTCCTCAACAACGGCACCTCATAAGTTAGAAAATTAACTCTGGCAAGTATAACAGCCATAAGTAGTAAAAAAAGAGTATGGGATTGTCGTTATCACGAGGACTAAGAATAATTACTAGTTCATTTGGATATGTCACTATCTAGAAAAACACAACATAAAAAGCTAATGAAATTAAATAAAGCAAAATATCTAAATAAGAGAGCAACAAAAAATATAGAAGAACAAACAATAAAAGACAATGTTATGAATTCCTGGATCTTGCATTACCTAATATTAATCTAATTTATTTTCCAATTAAATTATTGGTTGAATTTCTCAAAACTTATAATCACAATTCAATGGCTTGATATGTAATCTCTTAAGATAAATTGAATAAATTACTATCTTATTGTTGTTTTAAATTCATCCTAGGGATGAAGAACAAGATTTCATATGACCACACAAATAAGTACTTCTAGTTCTAGCTATTCCAATTCATGATAGTATTTAGATTGACTTATTTTATATTTTAAATTGTCATTCATTTCAATATAAAACCATAGAACATTCAACGAGTAGCCAATTCCCAAAAAGCATTAAGAACACTAAAAATTATGTAATTGATTGACAAAGAAAATTAAATTAATAAAAGGAATACAAAATTCTTTCATTCAATCTACATTGTCCCTAACTCCTAAGGGTCTATGTGAGATGGATTTAGGGGGAAGGAAAGGAAGGGGAAGGCATTGGAGGGCTGATTTGTGTTTGGGAGTTTTGTTAATTGGGGAAGAAGGGGTTTAAAGGTCTTCTAAAATCCTCCCTAATCCTCCATTCACCCCATTTGAGTTCCCCCATTTTGGAGGGGTTTTTAGTGAGATATGAACTGAAAATACCATTTTACCCTTATTAACCCCACACACACAAAGGTCTGTCTCTCACACACACACACATGAATCACACGAGATATCTCTCTCACACATCTCTCTGGCTAACCTTCATATGAACCCTAATCCCAATCCCAATTTCTTCGAACCCGAATGATGTCGTTCAGCTATATGAAGATCTTCTTCCTTGAACCCAAATCCCAATCTTAAAGTGTTAGATCGCGTTTGTAAACCTTCTCCGTTTCTGAAATCTCTTGATGTCGGGATCACGTTTCTAAACAAATTCTCGATTATTTCATCTAAGGATCACGTTTCATATAGATTAGCTTAGAGCTTCAGTTTCAAGTTTCAGAATCGCGAAATGTGAGTCCTCTCTCTTTGGTAGCCACACCTACCCAACCCAATTGCCGTTGCATGTGATGTACTGTCTCTGTTTGTTTGCCGTTTGCCTATGATGGCTTTATTTTTGTCCTGGACGATGCTCCTAATTTACATTATTAGGCATTAGAGAAGAACATTATATTCTTTTTTAACAAAAAATTATGGACTTTCCTTTCTGTGTTTACTTGTTGGTGCTTTTGATTTGATTTTTCTTTTAGTGCTTTTGTTGTTTATAATTGTCTTTTTGATTGTAAAGTCATTATGACATTCATTTCATACCATATATTTATGTTGTGATTACATTTTGGCTAATTATGGGGTAGGGTCCTATGTTGGTTTTTCTTTTCAACTTATTATTTTAATGATTTCATTTACTTCGATGCTTAATCACTCATTCTTTGCATTGTTTTTGCTTGGCAACTTGAGTAACTAGAACCTCTGCATTTACCATACTTTCATTTGTTCATGTTACTACTACTTGTTTCCCATTCTTCTTGTTAATGTGTACTTTCATTACTTTATGTCAACTTGAAATGTAACTTTCATTTTCTTTTTCCCTTTCATTGTAGGTTCCTGAAAAATTGTCAAAGGTTGAGGAAAAGCTTAAGTTAACAGAGTCTCTTCTAGAAAGCAAAGTATTGCTTGGAACCTGTTAAATTTAGTAGAGTCTTTTTCTCTAGTTGCATGATGTGTTTCCTTAACTGAGTATTTCTTGCAGAATGTTGAAATTGTTGCCACAAATTACAAAGAAAAGGCTCAATTTCTAGTAGCTTTTAGATTAACATCTTGTTTAATTACTTCATTGAAACCTGGGCCTAAAAATCATGGATTTTGTAACGAACTCATAAAATAAAGAAAGCCGACAGTTGATTCAATAATGCAAAGCCCTTATTGGCTTTGGGTTTACTAAAATATAACTAAAAGTAGTACCATTGAGATTAAGTTGAATTTCCATGCATTCAAGAAACCATGTTCTGTTTTTCCAATGCTCTTGAAATGCAGCTAAAATTCTCAACAAACATAGCAAATAGTTCAAAACAAATGGACCCATGTCTTGTGTAAATTTGTAAAGCAGCTGGTTTTAAGAGCAACATGTTTGATTCAATTTTTTTCTTTCGTAAAAGGGAATGCATACTCTACAATGCATGGTCTCTGTAGGAAATACTAATTAACTTCCTTCAAATAAATCCATTTTTTTAATTGACAAATAAACCCCATTCAGAGACTAATGCAGTTGTAATTTGTAAACCATCTTCTATGAGTGCAATATTATTGAATTTTGTGAACTCTCGTAAAGCTAATGGAAAAGTCACATGCTTTTGTTACTTGTTGTCTTGTTTATTGGTTCTAATAAGTGAAGAAGAGTTGGCATATTGTTATTTGATTCTAAATTCCTAATTCAAGGTAGTGGTGCTAATCAGAAACTGCTAATTACCAATAAGGCCAAATGTATAAGGTTGCTCTTAGGAGGACATAACCTTCTAACCATTTCAATTGTAACGTAAGACTAATTTCCCTTTCTTAATTTTTTTTCTTTTGTCTCTTTAACTTACTTTTCTTAGCCTCATTAGAAATTCTCTGCAATATTTGCAATGATGACAATCAATCTTTGAATTCTCCTTTTCTCACCAACTCATCATTTTCATCATTAATTCATCATTTTTATTCCAATTGTGATTATGTGCAGAATTCTTAAAGTGTTGGAAGGGGCATCCTAGTAGTGCCAGTAGGTTGGTTGAAACTTCTGTCTTCTTTCGTTCTTGTGTTTGATTTTGGTTGATTGTGGTTGCAGTTTGTATGTGATAATTTATTGACTGCACAAATTTGTTTCTTAATAATTTATAGATAGATGATCAAGGAGGAAACATAAACCTTATACTGTTAAGTTGGAGACAAATGCATAGGATGATTATTGTCCAAGTTATATGTCTTGTAGTTTATTATTACATAATTAGAAAACATTCTCAAGATAAGATGATTGAGCGTACTTTAACCTTAGAGAAGGAGGGGTACGAGCAAAAATAATGAAACAAATTGCTAGTAATGAAGGTCGTAGATGATAAGAATGGGTCCCAAAGCTTTTTTAGACTTGTGTGACATCCTAAAACAAGAAGGTGGTCTCCAACCAACACAACAGGTAACCTTAGTGGAACAAGTTGCCAAAACACTCTACATTCTAACACATAATGTTAGAAATTGAGAGGTCCAGTTTCTGGTTTCGATGCTTTGGGAATCCACTAGTTGTCATCTTCATCGTGTGCTTCGATCAATAATTGAGCTAGAAGATAAATATCTCAAACAACCTAATGGCTCACAAATTCCTATGGAAATTTTGAGGAGCAACCAGTTTAATCCATTCTTTAAGGTAATTTTATTTTAATTCATAATTTAAAAACATTATAAAAGAAATGATATTAATTAAAAAAATATATGCTAGGATTATGTTGGGGCAATTGATTGTACACATGTTCGTGTAAAAGTGTTAGCTGAAGCTTCAAAGTATCGAGGTAGGAAAGATTTTCCAACGCAAAATGTCTTGGTTGCATGCTCCTTTGACCTTAAATTTACTTATGTTCTACCTGGATGGGAAGGCACCACATCTGACTCAAGGATACTAAAAAATGCTTTACATAGAACAGACAATCTTAGAATATCTAGAGGTAATTAAATTCTTCATTTTCCCTTTTATTCTATTAGATATATCGTAGTAATGGAATATTTTCCTTTTATTAGGTAAATACTATGTCCTTGATGCTAGATTCATGTTGAGAAAGGGATTAATTATACCATATAGAACAACACGTTATCATTTGAAAGAATTCTCCCTTAGAAATCCACCTCGAATGCCTCAAGAATTATTCAACCACCGGCATTCATCCTTGCATAATGCTGTTGAAAGGGCTTTTAGAGTTTTGAAAAAAAGATTCCCTATTATTGCAAGTGGAACTGAACCTACCTATGGAATCAAGACTAGAATAGGATCATTGTTGCTTGTTGTATTTTGCACAATTACTTGATGATGGTAGATCCTGATGGAGATTGGTTGCTGAAGTGGATGAAGAAATTAACAATCAAGCTGCACCTCACCAACATGTTCATGACCCGGTAGATGATGAGGATGAAGAATATACTCGTTTAGGGGAGAATTTTAGAAATTCTATAGCAGAAGCTATGTGGAGAGATTATACTAGCTGATTTCTCTTTCTTGGTTGATGTACTAGTGAATTATAAAAAATTCTCAATTGTTATAAATACTCCTAGTTGCTTCCTGTTGCAACAGTGCACTAAAGTTGCTTCCTACCTCTCTTTATTCTTGTCTTAATAATGCATAATTCTTTTATTTTTGCGTAGCAACAGTAGCTAGATTGTATTTTTTAGAAAACAAAACAAAAAGTAGCAAGAACTAGAGTAGTTTCTCAACAATGCCTAGGCAAGGAGCAAAACTAGGGAAGTATAAATAGAAATCAAAATATGCTCCACAAAAATGATGCACAATTCCTTCTTTCGCATGGCTGATTATGACAAATAAATGCTAGTTTATCCATATAAAGTTTGATGGGTGAATGTGGTGTGCTGATGGTTCTTTTGTGTCATAATGTTACATGTTTTCTGCTAGTTATTTTTAGTGACTCCCCACCCCTCTTGTTCACCCCTTTCATAATATGAATGCATATATCTTATCCTTACATAATTCTCTTGTTTTTAATCTTGACTTGGGTGACACTAATTGGGAATGTTGCAGATTGAGGTAATCATGTCTAAGTTAGAAAGAGAGGCATGGACACAAGAGATGGATAATGCGCTTGTTAATGCTTTCCTAAATCAGCTAAACATGGGAAACAAAGTGGGTGGGAGTTTCACATCAAAAGCCTACGAAGCAATAACAAATGAACTACGAGAAAATTTCAAAGGCCTTTTGTAAAGGAAAAAGTGAAAAGTCATGGAAGCTAATTAAGAGAAGTTTCTCAAAATGTTACGACTTATTCAAAAATGGGCTTATTGGGTTTGCTTGGGATCCTGTTACAAAGTGTTGGTATGCTACACCCAAAGTTTGGCAAAAGCTAATTGACGTAATTATTTAGCTTTTAACATAATTGAAGTTCAACTGATTGTTGTGTTTAACTTATTTAAATATCCTTCAAAGTTATTAATGCTTAATATCTTTCTAAAGTTAAAGTTATTATTGTTGGTTTGATAGACTAAACCTAAAGCTGAAGAGTGGATGAAAAAGCCCATCCCAAATTATGATAAGATGATGATATTGTGTGGTGAAGATAAGCTCCTGGAGAGCATGGTAGCCAGGGAGATTAGAAACAAAAGGGATGTGTCAGTGAATTAGAGTCGCTTGAAACCAGTGAGTTCAATTTGGATAGCGTTCAAGACATTGGAGGTAATGAAGTCACATTTCAGAAGTACTTGTATCTCGCAGCCAAGGGCCCAAAGGTAAAAGGTCTAGAATGTCTACGGATGAAAGCTGAAGTTGAAGGGATAAAGATGGTTCTTCAAGATCTTGTTGGAGCTTTTAGGAGCATGCTGCATACGAAGAGCTAAGCAGAAGGCTCCAATTCCAGAAAGTGAAGTCTAAAAGATGCTTGAAGATTTGCAAATTGAGGACCACTTGATCAACCCTGTATACATGTAACTTCTTGGTCATCTCGAGTGCATTAGAGGAGTAATTGGTTGTCCTCAGGACAAACGTAATAAGTTGTTATTTGAGATGGTGTTTGGTCTTGGTGATCTTCCTTGATGTAACTTTTAAGTGGATTCTATTTGTGAACGATTGATTTAGTATTTGGTTGATTGAATACTTGACATTGTTGGACTATTTGAGTTTCAATTGATGGAATATTTTTTCATTGTGTATTGTTATGAAAAAATTACCAAAGCATTGGACCAATAGTATTTGTTATTTTATTTTTCTTTTTTCTAGTTTCGATTGTGTATCTAATTGATAGTTATATTTATTTTTGTCCCTTTTTGTTTTTTTTATAAATACAAATTTTTTGCATGGTATTATTATTTTTTTATAAATATGGATTTTCAAAAAAATTTATAAATTTTTTTTGATAGACTTTTCAAAAATATTGATGAGAAAAGTAATTTTTAGAGATAAAAAATCAATAGATATTTTTTTAAATGATCCATTGTGTAGAGTATAAAATTTGAGGGAGAAGTAGAATTTTAATTTTTTTCAAAATAATTAATTATTTAAAAATAAAATAATTAAATATATTACTAAAGGATAAAAGTGTAAAAAATTTTATAAATTTTCTATTTTTTATCAGTAGAAATATATATTTTTAACTAAAATAATTAATTCTATAAAAATAAAATAATTAAATATTATAAGAAAATGATAAAATTGTAAAACTAAATCACAAATCCTCCAATTCTCTTCCCTCTATATATCTTTCACTCTCAAACACATAGAGAATCAATCTTCTAAACTCATTCCTTCCCTCACCTTTCCTTCCCCTCCAATGTCTTCCCTTCCCTTTTCCTCCAAACTCCCAAACAAAGCAGAAAGCAATCCACTATTTAAAGAAAACATAATGCAAAACTGAATTTGAATCTTACACAATTTTCTCCAAGACCCTAGAAAAATCTTCTTATCTTTTTGTATCTCAATTTTGATCCAAATCTCCTTATCTCTTCAAATCTTTATCTTTTCCTCACTTTTTGCAGCAATTGTTATCTCACTATCCTACATCAAAATAAATTAGGTGGGAATCTTTAACCATTTAAGCTCAATAACAAATTAAATTCCAATCATAAGACAATTCTCATAGATAACAGTCATGCATCATATTTTTTAAATAAATTGGGAAGGTTATCTCTTCTTGAGAACAATTAGGAATAATTAATGCAAAAATATGAGGTAAACGAATGATATTAAAAGTTATCAGTTTCATATTAAATTTGTTCAGTAGTTTACAATAGAAAGGAAAAAATGGAGGGTTTATAATAAAAGATTATTACAATTCTAAAATTTACTAAACTAGTTGGATATAATTAAGAAGTTAATAATATATTAGCTTTTAAAAACTTCAAAAGAATATATAATATATTTATAGATTTAAAAAATATTTCTTTTATCAAAAATATTTTTCTATCAAATTCTTGCTTTCTCTTAAAATAGTATATGAAAATGATATTTTAACATTTTAATAAGGGAGATTACATTAACCTTTCATAGATTTATAATGCAATTATACCTAATACCCCTCTATTTGCAAAATTATCATGTGTGACATGTTCATGATTGTTAATTAATGATAAAATTATAATATTCAATAATATTTAATATAATATAGACAAACTAAATACGCTTAGTTTTATCACTTGATGATGAAACTTATAAATCAAATAATTAATCATATACATCTCTCATCTTATCTATTTTGTCATTTGAACTATAGAGAAGGTCAGTGTAATTTTAGAAAACCTTAAAGAACTCTACTAACAAATTTACAAATAAAGGGGTGTAGAATGTAATTACGTCAAACATAAAGAGAAATAGTGTAAGTTAACCTTTTAATAAAGATAAGATAGTAAATTATATTTTAATCTCTATACCTAATTTGGAAGAACTATGAAATGAGGGTATAATGAAGGGTATCAAGATGTTAATAAAACACTCAAATATACTTTTCTTCTAAAAAGTAAAACTCACAGATAACCAAATAAAATTTTGTAAACCTTTTCATTTTCTCCATTCTCTCTTTGAGTTAATAAAATTTGTACAATAAGAAATTTTACTAGAATTTTGTGATAACAAGCAAAAAAATAATGAAGTGAGGACCACATATCTATGCACCTTAAGTAGTATGACCACCATAGACCCCTACCCCACTCTTTTTCTTCTCTTCTTTCCTTCCCTTCTTGTAACCTCCCTTCTTGCTTCTTTCTTTCTTTTCTTTCTTTCCTTCTCATCTCTTCTCCCTTTCCCATAACACTCTTTCTCACTTTCCTCCATTTTCTTCTTCCTTTCTTCCACTTCCTGAAATTGATGAATAATGAAATAAAATAAGTGGATATATTTACAATATCATATATCATTAATATGGATGACAATAGGTATGCATGAGAGAGGGGATATGTCTCCTGCACCTGTCCCGTTTAGAATTTTGTCCCCTTTCCCATCTTCATTCTTGTCACGGGTTCCTCTATTTCTCACGAGGATTGAATTGTATATGGTATTTGTGATTTATTAAAATATTTCCAAAAAAAATTTGAAAAGTATTTTAATATTCGAAATATAAATATACATAATACTCATTTCCTTTCAAGAATATATATCTACTTTCAGACAACTTCATATTTAAAAATATCTTCAATTTCACATTTTAATAAAGCATTACTTTTTTCCTTCAAATACTACCCCTAATTAATTTCTCATTTTCAAAGTATTCCATTTAATATTGGTGTGCTATATTAATTAATATGTAGGAATACATTAGTACATTCACTATATTTTACTCAATTACTAATGTCATTTATTATATTTCTTAATATCTATGTTTGTCCAAAATTGATAGATATTTTAAATAACTTAAATATATAAGGTTATCAAAATAATATACAACATTTTTTGCCATGTAGATTTAAGCATAAATTGTCCACATATTAAAAATAATTATTATGAATATTGAAATTATATAAATTAATGATAGTAAACTAATGATATATAATAATTATGATTATAATTTTTTTAAAAAATATTAATTATTGCAGTTATGAAATTTTTGGGCTCTAAATTACTCTGGAAGCAACATCTAGAAAACCCAAAAGAGTGTTGAATATTAGTATTATATATTTAATTAAATGTCAATAATTTTTAAATATTTAATTTTTATAGTGCAATCATGCTATTAAATACTAATAATTGTCAATGATATTCTAATAATATGTCATAATTATAATTTTATTTTTTCAAAAAAGTAATTAATGATTAACTTCTTAAAAAATATGGGCCCTAAATTATTGTGTCACGTGGAAAATTTTTCCTCATAGGAGTCTGAAATATTAGTATTATAGATTATAGATTATAAATTTATTTATCAGTAATTATTTTAAATAACTTAAATATAAAAGGTTATCAAAATAATATACAATATTTTTTGCCATGTAGATTTAAGCATAAATTGTCCAAATATTAAAAATAATTATTATGAATATTAAAATTATATAAATTAACAATAGTAAACTAATGATATATAATAATTATGATTATAATTTTTTTAAAAATATTAATTATTATAGTTATAAAATTTGTGGGCTCTAAATTACTATGGAAGCTGCATCTAGAAAATCTAAAGAAGTATTGAATATTAGTATTATAGATTATTTAATTAAATACCAATAAATTTTAAATATATTTAATTTTTATAGTACAATTCTGCTATTAAATACTAATGATTGTCAATGATATTCTAATAATATGTCATAATTGTAATTTTATTTTTTCAAAAAAGTAATTGATGATTAACTTCTTAAAACTGTGAGCCCTAAATTATTCTTATTATGATATGTGAAAACCTTTTCCTCATAGAAGTCTGAAATATTAATATTATAGATTATAGATTATATATATATATATATATAGAGGCAGGAGTCCCCCTTGGCCCTAACCATGTTTCGCCCGCTAAAAGCAAATTATTTTGAAATAAATCTCTTCAGTGAGGGTTTTAACCGCCACTGTAAGTATTTGCCAGCTTTCAATTTCTGAGCTGGAGCACTTTTCAAACTGCTACTAGTTATGTAATTTTTTTTTTGGGTTTATATCTTTAGTAAACATTGATCTCGTTTATTCATAACTAAAAATCAAATTCATTAATCACATTAAAACAAATTGTTCAAGTACATAGTTGATAATACATTGAGTTTGAAGCAACACATAAAATGCAAGTCTTATATCTTGCTAAATGTGTTGAATAAATACAAAAAATAATCCTTTCAAACATCAAAAGATTGGTAGTATATAAGACTTGTAATCTTAAAAAAAAGATCTATGTATGAAAAGATGATGATAGCCCTCGAGTTTGGGGATCTTGATTAGCAGAGGAAGAGCTTCTTGCTTCTATTGGTGAGTTGAAGCCTGCAACCTGAAGAGGAAAGTAGGAAGTGGGAAGGGGAAAGGTAGCTCAGTCAATTTTGTGGCCCTAGAAAGAGGGATTGAGAAATATGAACGCGAAGGAGAAAAGTGGAAGGCAGGATAAAGAACTTGATTGAGTGAACCATGTACGCTTAATAAAAGCAGGCTGAAAAAATAAGTAGTAAACAGTGGCGGTTCACAACTGCCATAATCAACAATAAAAATTACAGATATAATTTTAAAAGCCAACAGGGTTGTTCAAAACTGCCCTGTTTTGCAAGAACCGCCATTTTATTCATTAATATTGCGGCGCTTGAAGGAACTGCCATAATACAACGAAAAATATGGCACTTTTAGGGAACCCTTGTAATCAAACCCTATATTTCACAGAATATTTTGTAGTGGAATAGGCCGAATCTCCTCCCAGAATTTCATGCTTCCAGTGCCTCAGACCCAACCAGTTATTTCATTGAACAACCAAGATGTAACAAATAACTATCATTAATTTACACTACTGTTTTATTGTGAAGTGTTTAAAATAATATTGGTTTTTCGCGGTGAGGAGACTTCAAGATTCTTCTCAAAATTAATGTCATGTTTGACGTATAGAACTGAGAATGAAGTGAGAACTTGAAATTAAAATTGGATATCTCAATTGCAATTTTCATGTCTGAAATAATATATAAAATTTGAATTATAGTTCCATAAACTAATTCCATGGTTCAATTAAAAAGTAAACTAATTTCATGGAACTCAAAAACAATTAAAATGAATAACTCTTAAGTGCTAGGGTGTGATTATTGACTATTGTCACTCTATCTTATTTATTACTACTCTCATTGAATTAATGTTTATTTGGTTTCGGACAACATTTTTTAGTTTTCAATGTTTTATTTCCTGTTTTCACCTTGTTTTCTATATTTTAGAATTTTAGGAAGGAACAATAAAAATTGGAAATTAAACTTAAAACTAGATTTTCTAGTTTTTAATGTTTTATTTACAAAAATTTGAAAAACAAAAAGAAAACTATAAACAGAGAAAATGAAAATTGAAAACTTTTTTTTCTAAAGCCAAACATCCCCTAAAAAAACCAATTTGTAATTTTTATTTCATATTTTCACTACTTCGTTCTCAGAATCTTCTTGAAAGTAGAAAACAAACTAAAAACTAAAAAATGCATTAAAATGTCCTTCTTTCACATTCATACTTAAGATAGTTATATAATATTGTTACTTCAATATTCTTCAAACTCATTATGATAAATATTTTAAAAATATTCTTTTAATATTTTTATTTGTTCTTCTATTTTTTATTTTGGTAAAATTTTTTTAAAGAAATGTAAAAATATATCATTATATTATTTATGAATTAATTAATTCTAAAATATTTTTATTAGTATTATAATTAATATATAGAAATACAAATATTACACTAACTTATTATTTTTTTATAATACAACATATAATTATATAATCATAGAATAGTAAGTATGTTAGATAAAAATCAATTTTTATGCATTATATAAAAAATTTACTTTTTCATCAAATCATGTATTGTAACATAATAAGCAAATATGATTGACACTCAAACCTACATTAAAAAGTCAAGCAAATGAACGAAATTGATTGGATAACTCAATGCATCTAAATTAAACTCGAAAATAATAATAAAAAGTGAAAACAAATCATAATATATAATACACATGTACAATGTTATACCATCTATCGTTTATATAATTTGATCCAATGTTAAATAAACATAATATACTAGTATTTGTTGCACCAACAATCTCTTAATTTTTATTAAAGTTTTAAATTTTTTTGGTTTTCATTCTTAAAAATTAAGGTAATATAACATATCGAGTTAGTTATTAATTATTTAATAACTATGTACTATTAAAATAAAAGTTTGTACTAATATTCGATGATATATTATGATATCATTTAAGGTGTATTGACAACGTATGAGATATCATACTCATTAAAGAATACGGTAAGTCATTATTGAATGATAGTGTAATTTTTTTACATTAGAAGGAAAATTTCATAAGCTTTAAAATTATTGTTAACAATTTTTCATTCAAAATTTATTATGTCAAGAATATTGACTTTAATTTTTTTATTCATTTCATATTTATAGAATAATAAATAGAAATGTATAGCGTTGTGCTGAAAGAAAGCTTTGTGAAATTAAAAATATATATATTTATAAACTATTTTTAAAATTAAGAGAATCAATTCATTACACAATCATATTTTTTTGTTTTTACGTGAAAAATTAAATTTAACACGTTTCATGAGAAAAATAGTTGAAAATACTTTTTGTCAATAAAAAATCACATAAGTACAAGTAAAAAAATATTAAAAGAATATTTTTAAAATATTAATGATAATGAATTTAAATAATATCAAAATAACAATAGATTATTCATTTAATTAAGAAAAATGATATTTAATTTTAAGGCAATTGACAAAAAGCTAGTTGAGCAGAAGTGATAATAAATAAATAAAAAGTAAATTACACTCATCTCTCATAAGTTTTGTTAAAATTTAACACATCTTTCCTCTAATTGTTTGATCTACACTAATCTTCTATAAGTTACGCATTTTTTAGTTGAGTTATAAAAACTGCCCTCACTCTCATCCTTTTTCACTCACATTAAAATAGAATTTTTATACTTTGAAAAGAAACTAAAATGAATACCTTTTTTAAACTAAAATAAATGCACGTAAATTTATATTAAAACGTGATTTTTGAAAATAACAAAAAAAAAAAATTCCCAGCGTTTTTTTTATACAAACATAAACAATTCACAAGACTTTTGACAACCATTATTCCATGAGATTTTCAGTACTCACTGATCACCCTTTCCTATCTCGTTTGGTAAATTTTCTTGCTACTAGAAAATACAACACTGCAATTTATTAATAATAATAATAATTCCATGACGTAATTTTGGCTTTTTGTGCCATTTAGTAAACGCGCCCTAATTCTGGAAGCATGGCATATCCCATTGACTTGGAATAAACTTCACCCGTTAAAGTAACGATTACCTCCCAGTCAACTCAATCATCTTTGGTAAATTTTAACTCTATAAATAATAATGGATTTATTAATAATAAAAAAAAGTTACGTTTACAAAGAAAGAATAGAAATAACGAAAAAGCAAAGCATTAAGCACTCTATTCTTGCGGCTGTGAAGGGGAGGGGAGAGAGAGAGGGGGTGTGTGAGGGTAACGGTGAGGATATAGGTGCATTTCTTATATAACTCATTCAAAAAATAGATAAATTATGAAAGATTAATGTAGATTGGATATTTAGAAAGAAGATGAGTTAAATTTCAATGAATTTTATAAAAGAATGAGTGTAATTTACCCTGAAAAAATTGATAATCACCACTTCCTTTTTAAAAATATCTTTTTTTAAAAGTTCACCTAGGCAAGCCTTTAATAATCTCATTATGGTCATATTTCCTTATCTTTGTTTATGGTTATTGGTTACGCACTAAGGTGCATTAATTGTTGAAGATTGCTCCCTTTCTTTGAATAATTATCTATTTTAAAAATTTACTTTATCTAAGAATAATTATCCATTTAAAAATTTTAAGTAGCACTAATTATTTCTTTATAATAACATTTTTATTAAATACTATTAACTTATTAATGAAAAAGGAAAGCAAAAGTTAGATATTGAAAAGAAACCATGGCAATTTAGTAAATTACTCTTAACTTTTAGTAACATTGATGTTTTATCAATTATTGCTCTTTGAAGTCCCACATTCTGGGTAACAAAGGTGCCTCTAAGGTGTGGATACCTTTCTCTTGCGTGATGCGTTTTCCCCTCGAGGAGGAAGAACAAAACCTTGAAGGGGGTTGAAGCCCTCAAACAAAGGAACAAGTCACAAATGCTTCTGGTCCTAAACTTTTACAATTGGTATAGAGCCGATTGCGATGAGGAAAAGAAGTTTTGATATTAATTTATATTTCATGTGATTTATTTCGAAATTTTTTTTTGAAAAATATGGCACCTTATTTTTCTGTATTTGTTATTTATTTCATGTTATTTATTCGCTTATAGTTCATATTCGGTAAAAGTCTTATTTTTAATCGGTTAATCGCTTTAATCCATGGTTAGATTCTCTTGTGTTTCTCTCGATTTGTAACAAGGAGGCTAATCCCATATGATTAGGTTTCCTCCTTGCTTTATTTTTGTTGATTTTCGCATTTTCCTATGTATTTTACAAATTTCTATAAAAGTTCAAGATCGTGAAGAAAATGAGCAATCAACACTGCAGAGACCTTTCGTGGACCTCTGGATCTCAAGTTGGACGATCCATATATGGTTGGAAGAGGACGGAAAGACGAACAAAGTGATGGGTGGGCGGTGGCCAGGGAGGCTGGACGCGCCGCCACGCCGCCACAAGGGCTGAGAGTGGCCTTCACGCGGCGGCAGTGAGCGCGCGTGAGGGCGCGTGGGACACCCTTTTTGGGTGTTTCCGGCGCGTTCTCGTCTCCTCATGACGGTCATTCCCCTGGAGTTTCGTGCTGAGACGAAGTCGATGACGCGGCAGTCTTGACGGCTAGGGTTCCTTTTCGTGTCCTAGGGTTTCTCGCCAAGGATTGGGTTTTTTGGGCCTTTGGGCCCATGGATACCCTAAAGGGGCTTGAGGCGGATATTGTGGGCTGAGCAAAGAGGAAATAATATGTATATATAATATATATATATATATATATATATATATATTTTAATAGGAAAACCATGGATTAAAGTTATTTGTTTAATTATTTATTGCTTTTATTGAATTGTATGAATTATATGTGCGATTAACATGATGTTTGTAATAACATGCCATATAGAATAGGATGGTGCCATATTGTTGCATAATCACATGTCATATATGCATAGTAACTTTTGTCATGATACGACTAGTATATAGTTATTATGCGCAATTATTTAAATTTTAAGTTATCCACTAGATTAATTATCAATTATTATGATTTTCGGTAAGAAATCAAGATTAATAATGGGATTAATTTATTGTGGAATTAAAATCTAGACAAATAATCCAGATAATTTCCTAAGAGAAAATTGTTTCTTGAAAATAAAATTTTGTGGGTTTTCTAAAATGGTCATGGAATAACACAGTTGCATACAACAATCATGTATCATGATTGTGTGGAGCACACGCTCCGTAAAGTGACCAGATTTTAGGACCTTAATGTTTTCAAAATTACGTTAAGTTAGGTGATGCACGTTCATCGGCTACACCTACTTATATTTTTTTGAAATCAAACAAAAATTATTTTTGAATGAAACATTTTTTTTGGAAATTGGAAAATTCTAAACTTAAAAAAAAAATTGAATGGGTGAAGGTTTAAATTTTTTTTAAAGTATTAAACTTGGGCTCCAATTGTGGGTTTATTAGTGAAATGGTTATCGCTAAAGCCCATCGGATAAGGATAATCGATTTCGCTAGATTAAACCTTAATATTTTTCAAAATTTTAGTAAAGTTTTGTACGGCCCATCGCAACACTTAGACACTAAAGATAATTTTGAAAGTAAACAATGGTTAAATACATTCAACTTTGGTAAAATTGTTAACCCTCCATCGAGGCTCTGGCAATGAAACTGAAGGCCAAAATAACAATATTAGTTTTACAAGTATCTTGCCCATCGTAAGCCTTGTAAAGATAACTAATGGATTGTTAAACAATAAACAAGTAGTAGTTATTAGAATCTACTAGCGCTATATCTGTTTGTTGTTATTCTAGTTTGTAATTAGTGTGTTTTTTCATTGTTTTCAGAAAAATGTCTTCATTCAATCCTTTAGCTACTATCTTGAGCCAAAAACCTATGGATGGTACAAACTACAAACAATGGAAAACTAATTTGGATATTGTTCTTCAATATGAAAAGCTCAACTTTGTTCTAACTACCCCTATGCCAGCGCAGCCGCGAAGATGCGCCTGAGGCAACAAAGGCACGTTTTCAGAGAAGAAGGAAAAATGGGAGAAGGCAAATGTGAGGTTTCGCCTATATTTTAGCCGTCTCACCAGTCACCTTTAGGAGCAAGTGAGCATGATTGAGAGTGGAGCAAAGATGCTCCAGACTCTTGATGGCATGTTTGCTACATCTAGTAGCTCTGCTAGGCAGAATGCGCTGAATGCAGTCACCAAGCAGTAATGTCTGGAGGAAGTGTGCGGGATCATTCTGACAATGATAGCAAACTTCAAGAAGGCTGAAGACCATGGGGTCAAATTTGAACAAGAAGTAAAAGTTGACCTTCTCTTGCAATCACTGCCTGAATACTTCAATCAGTTCAAGATGAATTATAATATGAATAAGATGAATCTTGACCTTACTTAGCTGATGCATGAGCTTGAGAATGCTAAACAGTCTCTAGTCAAGCGGGCAGTGCATTTTGTTGGTAAGAGTTCTGTGAAACCTAAGGGGAAACCCAAGGGAAGGAACAAAAACAAGAAAAAGAAGAAATCAGGAGTTCCAGTTGCCAAACCAGTTGCAATGAAGGCCAAAAGGCAAGTGCTTCAAGTGCGGACAAAAAGGGCATTGGAAGAAAAATTGCCCACGTATGAATAAACCAGGTATGGGTAATTTACATGTGATTGAGGCTTGTTTAGTGGAGAATTACAATGATAAATGGATCATTGATTCAGGAGCCACTAACCATGTTTGTTACTCTTTTAGTGGTTCAAACATAGCTTGCTTGTAAGTGAAGGACAAAGAGTTTTGAAGCTTGGAAATGGGGAGCTTGTGTCTGACTAGCAAGTGGACAAGTTATTTTATCTTTTGATAATTGCAGAACTTTGGTTTTAGAAGGTGTTTATATATTCCGATTTTCAGAGGAATTTAATTTCTGTTAGTTGTTTAGTTAAACATGGTTTGACAGTTCAGTTTAATTCCTCAGTTTCAATAAGAAGTCCATCTTCTTTTATTTGTTCCGGTGTAATGTTTAATGGTCTTTATTTCCTTAGTCCTGTGCCTGTGAAATTAATCATGTTGAATTAGGAGATGTTGAGCATGTTCATTCATCAAAGAAAAGAAAAGTTTTCAATGAAACTTATCTTTGGCATTTGAGATTGGGTCATATTAACTCTAACAGGATACAAGGTTTGGTCAAAAGTGGGATTTTAAAATCCCTAAACTTTAACCGTTACCAATTTGTGAATCTTGTTTAGAGGGTAAAATGACTAAGAGATCTTTCAAGGCCAAGGGAAATCGTGCCACACTTCAGCTGGAATTGGTACATACTGATGTATGTGGACCAATAAATGTCCAGGCCAGAGCGGGTTCAGTATTTTATCACATTTACTGATGATTACTCTAGATTTGGACATGTGTCCTGATGCGTCACAAGTTCTGAAGCTTTTGGAAAATTCCAAGAGTTCAAGGCTAAGGAAGAACATCTTGGTGTTCAAATTAAGACTCTTTTGTTAACCAGGAAGGGAATACCTATAGAGAGTTCAGGTCTTACCTGACCAAAGAGGGATAGTTTCACAATTATCTTCTCAGGGACACCCCAAATGGAGTTGCTGAAAGGAGAAATAGAACCCTTTTAGAAATGGCAAGATCTATGCTCAGTTATTCATCTCTCTGATTCATTCTGGGGATATGCCTTAGAACTGCTATGTACCTATTGAACTTAGCTCCGTCCAAGTCGGTTTCAAAGACACCAATAGAATTATGGAAAGGGTGTAAGCCCACCTTGAACCATATTCGGGTTTGGGTGGGCACATGTCTTACGGAAGCCAAATAAGATGGACTCGACATAGGAGTATGCATATTTATAGGCTATCATACAACTTTCTTAGAGGAGGACTATATGGCAAATTATAAGCCTAGGAGTAAGGTTATTCTTGATGAGCTAGTCTAGATCAAGTTTCACCTCAACCTCAGGCTTCCAGCTTTTGTCCTGTGGTTGTTCAAAGAGGGAAAATATACCTGATGTTGAACACACACAGGAACCAAAGCAAACCAGAAGTCAGCATGATGATCAACAAGTGGAACCTGGAGATGCAGTTCCGCTTGTGGAAGAACAACAAAATCATGAATTGGTTAATCCTCTTAATGAGGGTCCTCATCTAGAATTGGATCCCCCTATAAATGCACAACAACAAGTGCGGCAAACTCGTAGTGGGAGAGTGATTCGAAACCCGCAAGATTTCTCTTGTTGGGTGAATCGTCTAGGATGTCATCATTGAAGAAGATGATGATCCCACGAGTTATGACGAGGCACTAGGGGATGTTGATGCTCAGGAATGGCTTGAGGCTATGAATCGTGAAATGGATTCTTTGTATTCCAACTCATTTGGTCTCTTGTAGATGCACCAAAAGGGGTAAGACCCATTGGGTGTAAGTGGATCTACAAGAGAAAGAGAGGATTTACGGGAAGGTTGAAACCTTCAAAGCTAGATTGGTGGCGAAAGGGTACACCCAAATAGAAGGTGTGGATTATGAAGAAACCTTTTTGCCGGTTGCCATGCTCAAGTCCATCGGATTCTCTTAGCTGTTGCAGCAAATCTTGATTATGAGATTTGGCAAATGGATGTCAAAACTGCTTTTCTAAATGGAAATTTGGAAGAGGATATCTATATGCAGCAACCAAAGGGTTCATAGCCAAAGGGCAAGAAAACATGGTATGCAAGTTGCAAAGGTCCATTTATGGACTTAAGCAAGCGTCCAGATCATGGAACATCAGGTTTGATCAAGCCATTAAGTCTTATGGTTTTGAGAAAAGTCCTAATAGTGTGTGTATAAAAGGATCCAAGGAAACATAGTATCTTTTATGGTACTTTATGTGGATGATATACTCCTTATCGGAAATGATACGGAGGTATTATTAGGCATAAAGACCTGGCTAAGCAAGCATTTTGATATGAAGGACCTGGGGAAGCCAATTATATTCTTGGTATTAAGCTCTTTGAAGGGAAGAATAGGGTATTGGCATTATCTCAGGCTAATTACATCGACAAAATACTTGCCAGGTTCAGCATGGAGAATTCCAAGAAGGGAATTATACCCTTTAGGCATGGGATTCATCTCTCTAAGGAGCATTCTCCTAAAACTCCTAGCAGAGAGACGCATGAGTAGGATACCTTACGCTTCAGCAATAGGTAGCCTTATGTATGCTATGCTTTGCACCGACAGATATCTGCTATGCGGTGGGAGTAGTAAGTCGTACCAATCTAATCCTTGAGAGGATATGCGGTTAAACATATACTCAAGTACCTTAGGAGAACGAGAGATTATATGTTGGTCTATTCTAGTGGGAGTCTTGAAACCATTGGTTACAGACTCAGATTTCCAAGGAGATGTTGACTCAAGAAAATCCACCTCTGGGTATGTGTTCACTCTTAATGGAGGGGCCATTTGTTGGAGGAGTGTCAAACAATCATGCGTGGCTAACTCTACCACAGAGCTGAGTATGCCGCTTTCTGGCTGCAAAGGAAGCCGCATGGTTAAAGAAGTTCCTAACGATCTTCAGTGATACCAGGTGTTAGTCGTCCCATCACACTTTACCGTGATAGTAGTGGGCAGGAGCACAGTCCAAGGAACCAAGGTGTCACAAAAGACAAAAGCACATAGAGAGGAAGTACCACTTGATCCGAGATATAATTGAAAGAGGAGATACAATGGTAGTCAAGATAGCATTTGACGAGAACCTTGCTGACCCTTTTACTAAAGTTTGCTCTAACGTGTTCGAGGCATGTTACATCTATGGGTCTTAGGAGGATTCCAGATTTGCTATAGCTTTAGGAAGTTGTTATTTCACTTTGTTATTTTGTGCCTTTTGAGCAAGACATTATGACATTGTATTTTTTTCTGAATGTTATAAATGAGGTATTATTCATTTATTCCGCACACTATTTACAAACACGAAGGTTCGGATCAATTGTGGAGTATATGATCATATGGATACGTTCATGGAGGACATGGTCATAGGTTCTCACAATTGATGAATAGGTTCACAGCTATTAAATAAAGTTGGGCATTTTTTTTTAGGCTGCAATATTTATGAAATGATTTTGTCCGAATCATTTTTAAATATTGGTGTAGTTAATACTTACATTGAATGGATCAAGGAGAGATTTGATTAAAGTTGTTCTTTCTGTCATAAGGAATCAATCTCCAGATAACTATAGTTATGTAGTTGCTCTTAATCCTGAGTTTATTTTAAATAGGTAGTCGAATAGTTTTCATTCTTTGATTTACCAACGGGTGAAGTTCAATATCTGATGGCCAATAACTCGGTATTTTGGGATTGAAACTATTTGGTTATTGGTGTTTATGAGATAAACAACATGGAATTTATAGGAAATGTCCCCTTGATATGTTTCGGACTTGGATATTGAAGACATGGCTAGTGCATGTAATCCATTAGAGAAACTATCACAGTCAAGGAAATAAATAATTGATTGGGTAACAGAAAACTAGTCAATCAATTATAGACATTCTATAAAGGGGCGATGCATATTCATGTTATAAATGTCATTATTCTTGGAGTTCACGTTCGGGCTTTTAGTGGATAGCACTGAATTAGATAATCTTCTTAGATTATCAGGAGCCTTGATAGATGACAAATGGTAGATCCCAGGCTAGCTTGAGACAAGGGATGGGGTATATTATCAGATGATGATGGCTTATGGGATACATGGTCTTGGGTTTATGAACTCAAGTTTGTATCTTAAAGAGCAAGTGGGAGATTGTTGGGTTATATGCTCTTTAGTCACTTAAGTCCAATAAACTTTAGTGAGATTAAAGCCCAAAAACAATATGGCCCATGTGGCTTAGGGTTAGGTCTTGGACTTCACAGCATATATAAACTAATCTTTTCACCCTTGTGCCTCTCTAAGTGTTTTTCATCAGAAACAGACACCCTAAGGACGTTTATCATCTAACGGTTGCCCACACAGCCACCCCATCCCCCTCGAGAGATAGTTTGGAAGATCTATCAAAGAGCGGATTACTACCGATCGTGAAGCTTTCGGTTCTGCCCTTCCAGGTAATCAAAACAATGAAGGTTCTATTTTTCCTACGTCGCGTGGAAATGCGCTTCGTATTTCTGTTGATAAACCTACAAATTATACTTATAAAGTAAGATGCTATGCTGATTCACACACTATTTACCATTGAATAAGATGTGAACTCTGAATGGTAATGGTACGTCCTATCCAATAGTGGATGAAATATAAGTTGACATGTGTTAACAGTATGAGTACAAATAATCCTGCTCTTCTAGTAAACATTTAAAACTAAATAACTATTCAAGAATGGAGGTAGTATCACATTTATCACTGAAAATGTTACCAGCAAATTCTAATCACAACCATTACTCAGATTAGCAAAGTCTTTATGCGTATCTTCCGTCGGGATTCAAGTTAGAAAATATGACATAGTTCACAGGCTATAAGAAACCGCCATGATGCCAAGATGGCTAGGAGGAAGCGATTCTTTCTGCATCGATGGATACAACATGAAGCCACTTTACAACACCGTGGTACATGATTTGCACAACTAATGCACTTCTTTGCATGTATGGGAAATGCAGGACCAATAATTGAGATCAACTGTTCAATTCTAAAGATGGAACCACGTTGAATATACACGTAAGCTCATGTAGATATAACCATAGATTAGCATAGCTGTTAAACAAGACATATCTCATGTACTTCATTACCAACAAGAGTTGAGTGCAGTGGTAAGCAAGTTGCATTATAGAGCGAGAGAGATCTAAGATTCAAACTTAAGAGAGAATGATTGTTGGGAGAATTTTTAATGTTGCAAACAGTGCTCAAGATTATAGATATGGAAAAAAAATCTGGATAGAAAATATTTTGATTGGATGGGAAAGAAATATTAAATCGTTCGATATCGAATCGAGAATTTTTGTTCTTTTCCAAATTTTTGATATTTTTTAATGCTAGATCACAGTGCTCAAATAGAGCAGAGATACCTTAAAGACGAAAAAAAGAAATTGTATGCACGCAAGTATATCAAGCATTTTGTCCTAAGCATTCCTTTTGCTTTTAGTGAAAAAGGTTTTAATATCCCTATCAAAATCTATCGCACGACTTTTTCTTCAGTCTTGTTTTAAAATAGCTGGTGGAACCTGTCACAATCCACATAATTAATGATTGATTTCATGCATGTCAATTGTTATTTAGCAATAGCCTATAGGTCCCTGTCTATGCATAATTTCGAATAATCTGTAGCTGTAAATTAAGTTTAATTTGCGAATGTGGTTCCTAATTAATGGCCTCGTGTGATTAGGAGTGTCTGGTTAGGAATTAGAAATACATACTATTTCAGCAGATCCTGAGCTCAATATGCGGTTATACGGTTACATTACAATGCTAGATTGCAAACTAGTACTACTTTATATATCAACACGCTTAAAGCTACTTATGCATTTTCATTTCCATGACATGCTCTGCAGAAGATATATATAGAGATCCACATTCCAAAATAATTAACGAGTAAAGTAGGTCCAAGCTTTAAATTTGGCTTCACCAAAGCATGGAACCTATACCATCTTTGAAATGTTATATTTTGGCTTTGGTTCCTTGTTAATGATCATCAGTTGATACTGCTATATGTACAAGAAATATTGGATTGATGATAATAATCTATGTTTTCTTTTCCAAAAGTTAATCATATGAGATAAAGTTGGTTCTTTTGTGTTCCTCAACAGTGGTGCAGTATTTGATGGTCTCAAAAGTAGCAGTTTTCCAAGATTATAATTGTCGGCATGACTCTCATAGCTGCTATAAGCAATTACTGCCATTGATTGAATTCTGTTTATTGCTGGCTAAAATAACGAATAGGCAAAATGCAAGAAGAATAAGGGGATCAACAAAGAGGAAATATGACGCTTACAATAAATAAATAAAGGAAATATGACTCAACCAGCTTTCAAAATTCGATTCATTTTGTTCATGACAATATCAAAGCCTACACCCTACGTTGCATGTGCTATGAGATTAACTTTTGTACCCATCTTTTCATGTTACAAGCTTGGCTAACATATGGGACCTTTTGCTCTTTACCAACACAAGGTTGAGCCAGAAGTACGCTCGAAATGTCATGTAATATCTTTAACAGGAGAGGATGATTAAGTGGAGGAGACAATGTATTCCTCATTACCTTTTTCCTATAGCTTAATTTTCAAGTAGGAATAAGATGAAGAAAGATTGACAAGGAAGGCTAACAAACGTGGGGAGCACTTCCACAGTATAAGTGGATAGAATTGAATGGCCAAACAGGATACCAAATGTGTTATCTTGATGCAAAGGGTGCTTGTGGATGACCCAATTTTCCAATAAGAACAGTGCTAACAGTTTGTGGTGGAGTTGCAGATCTCTTGTGTTTCTGGCTTGTTGGCATAATTGTGCTAGGACTCTAAAATTAAAAGGGTAGAGCAAATCTAGTTAATGGGGTAGCATGATCATGGGCCCTCTCTATATTGATTGGAAAGAGATTTTGTTACTAAAAGGGTGTTGATTTGAGTGAAAGAAGTTCAAATTCGTTAAGCATGCAATTCTAGGATTGATGTCGAAATTTGTGTATTGAAAAAAAAAATACTATTAGTAGAAATCCTTGCTTAAACATATGACCATATTTCATGAGATTAGTCTTTCATATTCCTGTGAAACCAAAGAAAATAAGAAAGAGAATTGGTTTTCTTGTCCTCATGATTCTTAACCCACTACGAAAGGCAAGGGAGACGCATTATTATGTTGCGTTATGTGGCACCCTTTTTGTCCCTCACTAAGATTTCAATCCCATGAAATGGTATAGGGTTGAAACCTGAAATGCACAATACTATAGAGTCAAAAATTAGATGTACATACAGTAACACCTGACGCAAGAACCCATTAATTTGATACCATTCGAAACGTTAGCTAAATCTCTGTTTGTACCTTGGTAATATTATGTTCTGTTTTGTGGTTCCTGTTTGTCCGACCCTAAGATTTCAATTCCATGAAATGGTAAAAGGTTGAAACTTAGAATGCACAGTACTACAGTCACCAATTGGATTTTCACGGGATAAGGGTTGGTTAGGGGTAAAAATTATATGCATGGGCTTCATGTGTAAAATAACACATCAAACTCATCTATGTAATTTTTACCTCTATTTTCATCCTTTAAGCAAACATGCACCAAGAGTTAGACCCTGGGGCAAGAACCCACTAATTTGATACCATACAACCATTGAGCTATACCTTTGTACTTTGGTAGTGTGATGCCACCGTTTCAAAGCAGAGTGAGATGTGATATTGACACTCTACACTTCAGTTGTAAGCATGCTATCTAATCATCCTCATTAATGGCCTATTAATTTTGATTTTGTTGCCTTTTACCCATTTAAGTCCTTTTATGTAACTTACACCGTTTTAATTTACTATTAACATCAACAGTTACATGCAATATTAGGGTATATTTATAAACATACAACTAAATGGTCAGTAATCACTTATCTCACTTTGTACAATGCTCGGGTCTCAATTTATTTAAACTTACCAATAACATTCATTCCCTATCATTCATATTCTAGTATTGTACCATAAAAGTATAAACCAGTAGTTTCTTATCAGTCTTCATGTGCTCTGAATTCTTTTATGTGCATAGATGAAGCAGGAAAGCAATGGCAGACAAGCCAAAAGGAAGAGATAACATCATATAACAAATTATTCACGCACATTTTAGGCTCTGCAAATTTACATGACCGGACAGGGAGCAGATTTATGGTCCCACATTATCGGTGAAAGCTTTCAATAAACACTCAAGTTCACTTTTCAAGTATTTATTGTCCGGAAGGAAAAACCAACAAAGAACTTATCTCCACCAGTTTTATGTGGTTTAGATGAAAACCCTCCATCATGTCTTCCTCTTCATTATCTACAATCATAATAATTGACTAATATTTCATTCTTGTAAATAAAGTATTGGGAGGGGAAAATTATTTGTCATTTGAAGATGTGAGTAGTTATTAATGGTGCATTAACATTACACTCTTCAACTACATAAGGCTAAGTGAAGATATGAAGTTAAACTAAATTTCATCTTACTAGTCCATTCCTAGTTACTAATGATGAGCTTACTGTGTCAATTTTTGTAAACAACCGATTCAAATTAAGATGTTCGTTTCATTTGTTCTATTGAATTCTCAAGTGTCAAGTAGAATTAAGATCCGTTTTAGTAGATTGCACGCAACATGGTTATTGGCTTTGATTGAAGCCATTTAAAAAGTTAGGGACAAATTTTGATTAAATACAATTTAAGAGAAGAAAAACTAAAAGTAAAAAAAAAAAAAGAATTTATTAACTACACCGGGAAAAAGCAATTTGTATTGAAAATTTACAATTTTTATGTTTTTAACTTCAATCATGTTGCTATGTATTACAATGTTAATATCATCTTTTAATTCATATTAATTAAATCATTACTATTCTATTATACAATAACTTTTATTTTACATTTGAAAATATACCGACCCTGATCTTTATTTTTTCTCTCTTCTTTCTTTGGTCAATGATGTTATAATATAATTAATCCAGATCTATGTTGAAAAGAGACATAATACATTCCTTGAGTTGTAGCACTTGTTGTGTTGGTATGTGATGTATGTGAAATATATTTAGACACCGATAGTTTTCGAGCAACGAGAAGAGCTACAGATTATTAGTTAGTTCAAGTGTAGAATGCATTTGTTTCTTGTTCAATTTGGATTTATTGTATCTATTTCGATTTGTAGTGCTTATAGACTTTTCCATTAATAAATTTTTGTTTTTCATAAAAAAATTAGTTCATCACTTTTTTTTTCAATATTCGTTCTCACATTTATAACTGCCCAAACAAAATACATAGGCATATGGCGAAATGATTATTGCAAAGAACAATTAAAGAAGACACAAAAGCATAACTAATATTGAGATGTTTTACATTCTTGTGCTCATATTTTGGAAAATATTAGGTGCACTAAAAGTAATAGAACACTTGTTCTGATCTATTTATTAATTTGCACATAAGTTTTACGACCATTGTTGTCTCCTACTTCTCTTACATTTTAAATGTAATAGCTGATTTGTCAATCAATAAAAGGAACAAAGTAAATGCTTTATCTTGCTCTAAGAGTTTAGAGCACCTAAGAATTTCTCCATATTTTGTTAAAAATATATTGACAAAAAGTTTTTTGTTGCCTACTCGTCCATGGTCTTTTAGCAATATTTTGATTGTGAATTAACTTTTGTTTTAATTTTGTCTCTAACATTTTAATATAGTCCTAATGCTATCATATTTGTTACTCTGTCAAATTTATTAATGGAAATTATTGACCTAGTTCAAATATGTCTATTTTTATTCCATGTACATGTCATATTATACACACAAAAGCTCTATTTTCGTCTTTGATCTTCTAACTTTAATATTTATAGTTAGAAGTTGTCTATAAATAAGATATGGTTCATTTCAATAAGCATTAATAGATAAAAATAGAGTTTTTGCATGTATAACATAAGATCGACATGAGATAAGAATTGATACTTCAAAGCAAGATTAGCAATATTCATTTATAAAATTGGCAGTGTTAACGAAAAGGATATATAACAATGAGACTTTATCAAAACGTTAAGAACAACATTAAAAAAAAGGAATGAAATTAAATTATTGTTAAAAGATCAGGGAAATAAATGGAGATTTTGCCAAATACATCTATTGATGAAGATCTCCAGAAGACACTCATTAGGATTTAGATATGTTAGGAGGGAGAATTTTGAAGAGAATATGAAGGGGAAACATGTTTTTCATTTATTTTATGGAAAAAAGACTTTTATCAGCACTTCATTCTCAAATGTACATGTTGTAATATGCGTTCATCTTAAAGATAATGACACAAATTTACACTAGAAGTACAACATATAACACTAATTAACATATAAATAGAGTGTTTTGACAGTTAGTACTTGAAGCCACTATATATGTACAAGTTGAACAAGTTCAAAACCTAAAATAGAAAACCACACATTATTTAAACACAAGCCCTTATGTTCCTAGCAATTTAGAAGTTGTCTTCCTCTTAACATTACTTGACTAATCTAAAACCATCAAAAATTAAATGAGAATAAAAAAATTTCAATAGAAAATGAATGGTTCTAAAATATTTGAGAACTATATATAGTTGGTTCTAGCCATGTATGCACAAAAAATACACAAAACTATCATTTCATAATATAATCAGTTATAATAACATAACCATATCATAATGGAATTACTATGGGTATCAGGATTCAGTTGACCCCAAGAACCTAACCAACTAGAACCTAGTTTTGGTATGTCATTGGTTCACATCAAGTAAAACCAATTAAAAGAGAGTAATCAGTTCAATTATGAAAAGTCACAAATTTAAACCTGATAACTCAATAATTGACCCCAATCATATATTTTCATG
This sequence comes from Dalbergia oliveri, assembly GCA_030441495.1. Classification (NCBI taxonomy): domain Eukaryota; kingdom Viridiplantae; phylum Streptophyta; class Magnoliopsida; order Fabales; family Fabaceae; genus Dalbergia; species Dalbergia oliveri. The sequence goes on from JAMLFY010000011.1 coordinate 13,878,589, forward strand.
TGGTTAATAAGTCATATTTTAATTATGTATGTTGATGTTATTGAGCATATATACTTAAATGAAATTAATAAAACCTTTGGAAAATTTTTGAGATTTTTTTGGTGATTTTTTTATTTTAATTGAATTGAATATAAAATAATAATAATTGGATAACTCGATCACCCAAATCAAACCAACCCACTGTTAATCAATATGGTTTGGTCACAAAAAATTTGTGAATCTAAATCAAACTGAATCAATCTTTGGATTCATTTTCTCCTAAACCAGTACTAACCTTACTTATTACATCCCTTGAATTACTATAGACACACATTAATCAATTATCACAACATAAATTAGAGGTATTAAATAGAACATGTCTTGCAACCCATGTTAATCAGGACTATGATTCTCCTTTAGTTTTCACTTTCCCTTGTATCTTTTCAATAGAGACCTCTATAATGATTGTAGAGCTTTCCTTTGTACCCTTTCAACAACACTTTATAATAATTGGAGACCAAAGATTCTATCATGCAAAACTCATAAGATTCTATCATGCAAAACTCATAGAAAATTAAGGCAAAGTATGAATTATTATTATTATTTTGTTTCCCAAGGTATCTACCACTGGATGCAGGAACCAATCTTTTTGCGTACACTACAAGGAATATGTAGGATACTGACGGATTTAAGTATTACCGACTGGGTACGAGTTATCAGTTTTTGCTTTGTCAGGAGAATATTATCAACGAGTTATGATACCTATCGTTAAGTATGGACGGACATACAAACGAGTTTAAAAATAAAAACCAATCAACAATTGTATTAAAGGCGTTACTGAGGTCATTAGGAAAATAATATTACTCAAGGTTTTTTAATTTGTACCGACAAGTTTTACAAATAAAAAAATTATTAACTTGTTACTGACAGGTATTTTGTTATTACCAATTGGTAACCTTTGTATTTTTTTATTCTTTTTTTTTGGAGCTTGCTGTGTGTGATTCATTGGTATAAGCTATCCAATTGTTTGATATTTATTCATTTATTTTTTATTTATATAATAATTTAAGTATCAATTAAAATTATATTAAATAAGGAAATAATGAAATGATAATAAAATAAACAAAGTAATGAAGTAAATACACAAAGTATCAGAATAAAATAAATACAAAGTGCGATAAACAAAAAAAATCCAAAATGAAATAAAAGAAGCTAGAGAAATACTAGCTAAATTCCTCCTCATTCGTGTTGTCGATGTCGTTGGTGTTCGACCATCAAAGTCATGGCCACCATTAGTCGAGTCACCCTCAGCAATGGATGTGAGTGGCATCTTGGGGAGCTTCTTGGCAAAGGATCTTGAGGCATTTATGTTCTTGAAGAATCTCATCACATCGATCGTAATCTTCTTCTACATACTCTCGAATCTACATTTTTTTTTCTTGACCTTCTACTGCTCCTGCTCCATGGATAGCTTCAATTGTGGGATCTCTCTAAGCTCCTTATCCACTATTGCTCGCCTTGCTACCTACTCTTGGAGCTATTAGAGAAGGTGCCTCCTGCTCCTGCCATTGCTAGATAAGTGTGCTGTCCTAGCTCCTGGTTGAGGTATGCACACCCTCTCCTAGGGCATCATCCCCAGGTCTAACCCGATGGTGAAAATGGGGACCTATTATCAAGGTAGTACCACATCCCAAATACCCGACCCTTGTAAGGGCCGTTAACCACTTGGGCCCAAATATCCTCCTCATTTGGAGGAAGAATGTTCGCATCAGGCCTAGCCTCTATCACCTGCGCCTAATCCTGGGCACCCTCTCCTATAGCTCTCTATATTCACGCTATAGAGAAAAAAAGATAAAACATATTGTAAATAATAATTATGACATAAACAAAAAAGTAATAAAAATTAAATACCAAATGGTCCAAATTCAAACTTACATATGTTGTCTTAGAGCGAGGGTCAACCTACACCTTTCCTGGATCCCTCTCACCCTTTCAGATGTGGGTTTCTCAGAATGCTCCCCTTTGGTTCGAAAGGTGGTTTAACACCATAGCCTGCATAGAAATATACATTAAAATCATAATAACATACTATTTAATACAATTCAAATGTAGTAAATTAATAGTATATTAAATGTAAAAGGATTAAAGTTTTACCAGACACTTTGGGTCCCTTCCTAGGTGCTCGACCCACTGGTGTATAGTGACTCGTCTTTCAGTGAGACCTAGTTTGTCTTGCGTTCTCGGACCTATCCCTGAAGGTTAGGTCCGATGCTCAGTGGTGCTACAGATCGCGAAGAGTATCATCATTCAGCTAAGAGCTACCCATGTTCCCCTTGCAGAGATCGTGGAACATGTCCCACAATCGCTTGGAGGACTTAATCTTGCAAGCCTTCTTGATAGTGGCCCCGTGCTCTAACAAGATGTAAAAAGACCTCTGCGTATACAAAACTCACGACATATAAATAATCATTAGTGTATAGATAATATAATATGATTTTAACACAATTGAATAAATTATAGCATTACCTTCCACTCCCTCACACATCTCCTTGACATTTCTTAGCATGTCGTCCTAGTGAGCCACATGGTTATACCTTCTTGTATAACCTCCCTAATCCAGTGGGGACCCTTAGCAAAAGGATTAAATTTGTTAAATAAATGAACTAAATTAAATACAATGACAATATTTTAAACATCACACAATCTAAAATTAAAATATGCAATAGAAAACATGTTTAAACTTATCTTTCTTTATTGTCCCTAATATGACCAAGGTTTACCATCGAGTCCAAGTGGCCTACCCTCCCATCCATACCGAGTAGCCTCCTATTCAGGTCCTGTGTCTGTGACCCACTTGAGGAAGTAGGGGTTTGATGAGATATAAGACTAGGAGTCAGAGGTAGCGGTAGGGCTGGCCAGGGTCACTACTATGGATGGATTGTAACATGGAATAGGGCAGGGGTGGAGGGCTAACATACTCAGAGTAGGTTTCATCTGGATAGGAGGAGTGGTGGTGGTAAAGGGTAGTGGTAGAGGCGGTGGTGGAGGTGGTGGTAGGTAAAGTGACTTTCCTAGGTCGACTTCTGCCTTTACTAACTATCCTGAAACAATTAAACATACCACAAAAAGATATAATTACATCAGGAAATTTAGAGTAATTTCAAAATATTGTTGTATATAATATTTAACACCTTAGTTAAACTGAAAGTTAAGGCTGTTTTATCACCATTTTGTTGTTGATCATTTCTGTATCATCATCACTACTATCACTTATTTCATCTTCATGATTTCTCATTGGGTGTTTACTTGCGTATTCGATTATGTCAACTTCTTCAATAGTAAATGTAAGAAGATTTTTAGGATTGTTTGTATCTATTACTGCCCTTAAAGAAGGTTGATTGCTATTACCGCCCTTAAAGAAGGTTGATCGTCCACTTGATAAGCATATTCAACAGGATCTTCCTGTGCTTCAATCCTACCTTTTGCTTTTGTCTTGTTTACAATCCTTTAATTTGATCTACTTTTTCGAGATAAGACATATAACAAACTTATCTACCATTTTGGAGTATAATAAATCAATCATAACTTGCATATCTTCTTATGTGTTTAATTTCAATGATTTTGTAAGTGTTGTGATGTCATGCCCCAATTAGTTGTGTAGAATCATACCATTCAAATTTGAATAGCCCATATTTTTTGTGGGTTCACAAACATATCCAAACTCAAATATTTCCTTAACCATCCCATACCAATCATATTCTCCATCCCAAGCATCACCTTTAATACAAACACCAGGATTATCTTTTTTTTCCACACCCTAATCGGCTGTGTGAAACTTGTACCCATTAACATAGTACATTGACCAACTTACGGCTTTATTTTTGGGCCCCAATCTAAATTAAACAAATGGGGACATGTCACATGATTATTTTTGTCATGCACCAGCGTAGACCAAATTTCAAATATCAAATTGACTTTTATCAAACAAAATTAATTGACGCAATGTATTGGGCTACATAATTTAAAAAATGAACTTGCATGTAACCTGAGCCAAGTCCAAAACTTATTGAAGAGAATCTTGACTATGCAATTATTCAAAGTATCTATTGTTGAACATATTTTTTTGACAAAACACCCATTTTGGTCTCTCCAAAGTTTTCCTTCGACCAAATTGGTCCCTAAAAAAAAACTCTCAAATTGGTCTCTACAAAGTTGAATAGTTGGACAAATTGGTCCCTCTAAAAACTTCAAATCAAACAAATTAGTCCCTACAAAATTGAAGAATCAGCCAAATTAGTCCCCTTTATAAGTTAACAATGAGGACTAACAGATAATTCACTTGCGGGGACTAATTTGAGAGATATTTTTGTTGGACTAATTTGGCCGATATTCAATTTTGTAGGGACTAATTTGAGAGTTTAGTTTTTACAAGGACTAATTTGATCGATGTGAAATTTTAGAGGGACGATTTGGTAGTTTGTCTATTTTTAAATCATTTTAAGGATGCATAACATCACGATTTTTCATGTAAGAAATGGTTATTAACTTACAATATGAATAGTTGCACCTTATCACAATTTATCAAAAATATATAGGTGTGCAGAATTCTACTCCTAGAAGTTAACCATTGGGCTCGTTCTTTTCAGAAGCACGACCTGGTTGATTAAATGGACAATGTTGGTGGAATAGAGCATTCCCTTCTATCGTCATTATGACCAACCCAACTTTTCCTAGATTGAACATGTGACTGAAAGTAAAATGAGAAAAAATTTGAAGTCCGTTTCCATATACATGCCTAACATATTGATCCTTCTACTTGAGACCTATTCTTCATAGTTCTTTTAAACCCTCCTATTTTCCTTTCAAATGGATTTATCCACATGTACTGAACCAATCCACACACTTATGCTTCATATGCCAAATACGGGCAAGTGTTCCATTGAGTCAAAGAGCTTGGGAGGAGATATTCTCTTGATTTGCATAGAATTAGGAGAATAAATTCAAGTAGATCATCAATCCTAAGAGTAGAAAGCATAAATCCCTAGAATACTGACTCAACTTGATTAGGGGATTCCAAACAATATTAGGTAGCTCTTTAAATGCAATTGGAAGCAAATACTCCTTGAAGATGTGACAATTGTGGTTTTTCATACCAACAAGCTTACCTTGTGCAACATTAACGCACTTACCTAAGTTAAAAGTATAATCATCGGGCATTTCAACTCCTAAAGACATCAACAAACAGCTTTTATGAGTGGAATTCAAAGCATATTTGGCTTTTGATTTATAGAAACAATTATCTCTTAATTCTTTCCAAATGCAAATAAGCTGTGTGCAATACTCAACCAAATCATGCCTTGCCTTGTCATTGTCTTTTGTTCAATTTGTATCTATTACAGTATTCATAATATTGTCAATACATTTTTCTTAATATACATGACATCTAAATAATGACGCACTAAATTATCCTTCTAATACGGCAACTCCTAAAAGATACTTTGCTTGGTCCAATTATGGTATACTCATAGCCTGGCAATCACACTACCTTTCCAACTTCTATTTTTGGAAAATCCTTAACTTGATCCCACGTTTGGCGATCACTTAGTCAAATTGGAGGCTCATCATATTCAACATAATTACTTTTGAAGCCATATCTACTTTGCCTATATGGATGATCAACATCTAAGAACATCCTATGACAATCAAACAAAGAGTTCTTTCCTCCATGCTTCAAAGTGAATGCCTTAGTATCCTTCATGCAAATTGGGCATGCTAATTTGTCTTGTGTCATCCATCCAAACATCAAGACAACACTCTTAACCTGAAAAGTCATTTATGGTCCATATTAATGCTGCCTTTGTCATGAAATTCTGCTTTTGAAATGTCATAAGTAAGAACACCGCATCAACTTGATTCAATTCATCAGTTAGGGGTTGAAGATACACACCAATCTTAGCTTTTGGATTAGCAGGGCTAGAGATTATACATGTTAAGAACAAGTAAGGACCTTTCATGAAATTTAGGAGGGAGATTGTATGGTATAACAACTATGAGCCAACATGAATAAGTTTTGCTAAATTGGTTATTTAGAGTAAATCCATCTAACAAAGTTCCAATCTAACATTTTAAGAGTCAGAGGCAAACTCAGGATATTATTGATCAAAATGTTTCCATGCTTTACCATGCGATGGATGAGTAATCACATCGTCACCCTCTTATTTTCGTTGTGCCACCTCATATGAAAAGTTAAGCTCATTGAAGCATAGAATCTCTAAGCCTAGAGATTAATGGCAGCTAGTGTATTTTTTTTTAGGAACATCCTTATGCCTCCATTTCTACTCCTGGATTTAAACCTAGGCTCTTAACAAAACTTACACTCAGCAAATGCAACATTATCTTTGTAATAAAGTATGATTATTCAAATAGCAGTCAATCTTTATTACCTTCAATCCAAGTTTAGAAACTAATTTTTTAGCTCAGTAAAAATCTTTTGGAATTATGTCGGAATTCGAACTTAGATCACTTATCAGTATAGCACATTAATCAAATAAACTTTAGCTTTGGTTCCCTTCAAACTTGATACTCAACATCCAACTGCTAATGACAACTAGAAGTGCACACAATCCTCCCATAAAAGTTGATTGCAGCCTCTATCAGGCTATAAAACCTAATGGCATCTTAGTTGGGCTCCTCAAACTGAAGCTGAGAATATTAGCCGCAATTTAGACTAGCAGCATCAAAAACCATCTCTTGAAGTCTACAGGATTATTCTCCCATGACACATTACGCACATCGTGCTAAGTTATGTGGACCCCACCAAAACTACTTTTAGTCTAAAATATGCCTTAATTCCCTGGATTAACTACTTCCCCTTGCTAAGTCCAAATCCAATAGTTAGGCATGAACCTCCACTTGTACAAATGAACCCTCATGGTATCATCATCTAAATACTTCTTACATTTGCACTTATTACATGGACACTTAACTTTTGCCTCATTAATGAACTATTGTGTTTGACATACTATCCTCATAAATTCTTCAACACCATTATAGAACTCCAATTTAATCACCCTCTATTAGGATGCAATCTATCATACATCTATGATCGGTTTGAAGGAACATTGCGCATATGGTAACTCAATAACTCCCTTAGGAGTTATATTTTTCTTTAGTTTTCTTAGAGCATTTAGTTTAGTGATAGTTAGTTTTAGTTTTCCTAGTTGTCCTTTTTACAACATTTGATCTAAATTCTTGCATGACTACACTCATATTTAATCTTGCATCCTAGTTGTGTTTTTCGTTGGTTTTGTAGCTTTTTGCAAGATAAATTAGGGAAGCATTTGAGCTAGGAATGCAAAAGAGCAAGATTGGAGCTAAAGAGTGTTAGAAATCCATGCCTGGAGCATAGAAATCCATGCCTGGAGCATGGGGTGGTGGAAACTAGCCACGCTACAGCGTGGGAATCCATGCTACAGCGTGGCTTGCTAAGAATTCTAAACTTTTCACTTAAGCTACACTCCAGCGTAGTCATAGCCACGCTATAGCGTGGGTGCACGAATCTACATGTGGACTAGGCCTCTACTTAACTTTGCAGCCCATGATTGGCACAAAATGTAACAACCTAACATCTGTCCCAATACTACTAGTAAGTACTTAGGTCAAATATAGTCATTACTTACTATCATGGTTCTTTTATGAGAAAGAGAAATAACTTAAAGAAAATACGAGCCATTTTTTTTTTTTAAAATAGAAGCCGCGCGCATCTTATCGGGTCGGTATTATAAAGTGCAGAAATATAAACATAGAAGTGGCTCCAGATCAAATATAACATCACATTGAAATACTTCATACATAATAATATGCCTACCCTATGGTAGGACTCTTTAAGTACATGAGATGATGCAAATACAACTAAACGGAAATACATGTAAATAGAAACCACGAACCAGAAATCATAAAAGGAACATCCCCTCCAAGAACATCTAAAGTGGATAACCTCAATACAAAAGAAGGTTTATCCGTTCTACATGTAGTGCGTGCACTAAGGACTACCCTCTATCCTAAAGCTAATGCCATGGGTAAGGCGGACGTAACCAATCCATGGACGAAGTGCGTCTGGAGTAGGCACTCGAGAGGTCCTCCATGATGAAGCTGCTGGAGCGGGCATGGTGGAAGGCTGGACATTTCCCCTACGTCGAGGCCGTGACCAGGTCCGGGGCTCTCAAGGCTGAGTCACGTCTCCTCACTACCCATGGGCATATGCGGTGGAGTGGGGGCAGAGTCCTCTGAGGGATCCTCCTCAGAGTCCTGAGTGAGGGGCACGTCACTGGTACCCTTCAGAAACTGGAGAGTGAGTTGGTAGAATCCTCTCATCAGGCGTACGGGCGTGCTCAAAAATCATCGCATCATCATAAGGAGACGTTGGGGTAAAGAGGTAGCTATCTACTGGATGAGAGAGGGTCGTCCAAGAAATGCGAACACACGAACGGTGCAAGAGCCCTCAAATGAAATGACCCAAGCTCTGGGTCATGGTGGATCTCCCATGTCGGCGTGTCAATGAATAGGACGAAGGTCGCCATCTCGATCTGAAGACGTAATGGAAAGAGAGATAGAGGGAGTGAGTTTTCTTGCTAAAGAAACTCAGGAGGTTTTCCTCCTATTCTATGTGTCATCATCTACGTCTCCAGGGTTCTCGGTTTATTTATAATACCATGGACATATATTGGTTCAATTATGAGTTTTCTAAAATCTCAATTTCGAGAATCCATTCTTTTTAACATGGCACTTGTGTTACATAAGCTATATACTTGAATTATAGAACGTAAATCATGCCACTGGGTACATAGGACATAAAGCATATAACTGGGTACATGGAACATAAAGCATATAACTTTGTTACATGGAACATAAATCATATAACTTCGTTACATGGAACATAAATCATATAACTTCGTTACATGGAACATAAATCATATAACTTGGTTACTTAGGTGACATAAGAACCTTTACTTAACTGGGCCGCCCTAATCTTCTCCTTTTGAGAAATCTCTAGGTTATGAGCTCATACCACACTAGTCGTCACTAGCATCTAGACTTCATCCCTTGGGATAAGTCAACTTCCCGACCTTAAGTACGGGTTTAGGGGGCTAGAATCACATCGTCCCCACCCTTCGTTTGGTGGTTTCAAAGGATTACATTCTCATATCTTAAGTCACCCTAAGTTTAACATGTTACTTAGATGCCGCATAATTAATGCGTAACACAAAAATTACTACTTCGGCATCTCTAAGGTCTTTTAAAGAAGCAATAACGTAAGGGTACAAAACTATTATTTAAGGATAATAGTTACATGGCACCATATATGTCATGAGATAACACATCAATTCATCATTAAATGCGAGACACATAATCATCCCTTAAGGCAGAAATCTTCATTCGGGTAACCTCAAACTATCCCATTGTTTTCTTGCATGCTAATGGGATTGATTAACCTCATTACCATAATCCATTAAGTTCTAATTCTTATTTAATTATGGTTGGACAGCTTATGTAGTTGTTCACGTTTGATGAATTATGTGTTCTAGAAAATGCATTTTAAGCCCTTTCTCGCTTCCGACTTTGTCTATGGTGCAGTAATTAATACCTAAGCCAATTATGAGTCACTCCCGCACATCTAGGCATATTATAATGTGATTCTAACTATTTTATCAAGGCTGGGCAGAAACTAACTTTGCCATTCTTTAGTAGTTCTAGAATTCACATATTAGGCAAACAAAGTCACTAATGATGCTTTTAAAAGTCTAGAACAAATATCACATACTTAGCAAGGTAAATCAACATATTTAGACCACCCAAAATAGAATTTAAGGTGCTGGAACTGTTAAGGCAGAACCAAAACCCTTAAGGCATAAAATCATGAGAAAAACCTTACTTTCAACATATAACTTGCTAGTTTCTCTTAGAACCTTTTTAGGACTTCAAAACTCCATAAGGTCAAAGTTTATTTTGCCAAAACTCAACATAAAACGCCAAGGGCAGTAGCCATTTAATCTTACCCTTGATCAAGATGCAAAACTTGAAAACTTGTTTAAAACCTTAGTTGGGTGCATCTAAGCTTAGAAAAATTCTAAGTCATGCATTATAGGCCCTTGTAGTTAAATGAAACTCATCCTAGAGCCATTTACACCACATGGCCGAATGATATTCAAGGAAGTACCTCCTTGATTTAATTCTTTTCTTAGAATGAAAGGGGCAAGTCTTTGAGCTCTAAAATTTTAAGTGACGACATTAAAATAAACGTGCTATGCGTTTCATTTTATAGCCTTTTTGAAAGTAAAGTGATAACACAAAGTAAATATGAAATGCATCTCCATTCTTATTCTTAGCACTTAGTGATGACTTGAAATATAAAATGAGATGCAAAGCTTGAAACATAAACGTGCTAGGCAAAAGATAAACATGAGGTGCAAGGTTCTATTCTTTATTTTAGTGCTCTAGGCCTCTTGAAGTTTTCACTCCAAATCAACAATCAACTTTAAGGTTGAAATAGGTAGGCTTTGAGATTAATTAAGTGATGATGCACATTCTCATTTTAATCCTTAAGTTGCTTAGTGATGGCTTGAAATTAAACATGCTATGCAAAGCATAAAAATAAACATGGATGCAACTTCTTTTATGTCTTGTTTAGAGCTCTTGCAAGACTTTAAAGGAAACAAAGTTTCATCCCATAACTCATCCTCACAAGAAAAGAAAACACTAGTGTTGCTAAGTTATGTACAAAGAGCCAATACCTCCACCAAGAACCATAAGGTGGCCGAAACCTCATCATGAGGAAGCAACCATATATATTCTTTTTTGAACTCTAGGGACTAAGATCTTGGTGATTCAAACACCAACATCTCAAGCCCTCATCATTGAGTATTTTCACAATGCTCTACATTTCTTAACAAAACAAAACTCATGACCAACATAAAGGAAAGAAACCGAAAACACACTTGGCCTAGAAACCAAGTTTAGGCTCTAGAGTTTTGTTCATGTGACCTACATCAACATGAAGCCCTCATCATCAAGCTACCATTTTTCCAAGTCCCAAAGGCCTTCATGGCCGAAAACTCAAGAAAAGAAATGGGGTTTTCAAAGGTTCAAGAGAAACATAACTATGTCTTGAGAAAACTTGGAAATAATAAACTTATCTTAAGAAAGCTCAAGCTTTAGAGGTTGTTCATGTGACAAACATCAACATACAACTCTCATCATCAAGCCCTCCTTATCTTGGCCCTAAGGCCGAAAATGAAAGGGAAAGAAAAAGGAGAAAACCGAAATGAACTTGTGAGAGAAACTCACTACAACACAACTTTCAAGCAAGATCAAACATTGAGCATTAAGATAAAAGAAAGCATTCTTGAAAAGCTCCCTACCTAGAGTTTGAGATTGAGAGGAAGTGAAGAAGATGGACTCTTAAACTTGAGAGGAAAGAAGACCCCAAAGTGCTCTAAACTCTAAGCTTTAGTGAAATGAACAAAGGTGCTTCAAGTTCCCTAAGCTACCTATTTATAGAGAAGCAAAATGAATTAAATAATGGTGGCCTTTTTGGGGAAAGAAATGTCTTTGTTCAAAGCATGGTGTTAGTCATTCAAAGCATGGTGAAAAGTCTAGCTATGCATGTCCTAGAGCATGGCTAGAATTGTAGCTTATTTTCAAACCTTTTTAAATGTATAAAATTACAAAATTTTGGGCTGCCAAGGCTAAGGGAACCGTGCACCCTATGCCCAAAGAGGAGAAAATTTTCTAGACTTAAATTCCCAAAGCATAGGTAAGGTGTTGTAAGACATGTTGTCTTGAAAAAGTTTGATAGAAAGCTTGAATGACCACAAAAACAAATCATTCTTTTTGAATTTGAAAGACATATTTCTTTTTATTTTAGAAGTGAATTGAAAACCTTGATTGACCATATAAATTATTCTTTGAATCTTGAAAGACATTTTTCTTGGAAGTTGAACATTGATTGAAAGTGTTCAAGACATGTGTCATAAGATAGCTTGACCACTTAGACTAATTTTATGTGATTTCTAGGGGGAGGGTGGCGCCACTTTTGGCAGCCTTGGGAAGGAGAAATATCTCCTCAAATCATGGTCTAGAAGTGTGCTTTGGTGTGACATAGATTAGGCTTAGGATTGATGGTTGTCAAGTAGGTACTCTAGGTACACTATTTGGTTAATTAAAACTATAGACCCCTAGGTTAGAGGTGGTTGAGAAGGTTTAATGGAGTCAAAGCCTCCAAGACTAGTGATGTGAGTGTGACAACTTCTCCTTGAAAGAAGATGACGTGAATAGTGGAAACACTATTCAACACTATTCACAGATTCTTTTTCTTTTTAAAGAAAGAGACTAGAATGAAGTTTGAATTTTCCCAAGCAATTTTAGGTTCCAATTAATTTCAAATGATGGTTTTGGCCCTAGGTTAATTATGGAAATTAATTAACCTTTAATTAGAGCCTAATATTGCTTAGGTTTTAGAGTTGAACAGCTCATTAAGCTAAAAATGCGATATGCAAGGGCAAAATCGTAATTTTTACCAAAACTTGCCCGGACCTCCGACTTAAGTAAACATAGTTCATGCCTTAAAATCATTGTTTTAAACCTCGGACGAAGTCCGGTTAAAGCGAAACTTAAAACTCCTTAATTGTTCCAGGGTATTTTGGTCGTTTAGCAGAGATCTCATAAATGAGGTTTTTTTCTCCGTTAGGCATTCGCACTCAAACAATCCCCTTCATATAACATATGAACCCTATGGGGATGGCCCAAAGCCGGCCGTCCCGTGTTTCGGGTGAAAACGACCTCAGGGGCATTTTGGTCATTTTGAAAGTTTAGCGAAAATCGACGTACACAAAAACTAGGCAACCACGTTGGATGGGGCATCAGATCAGAATACCAAATTTGGAAAGGAAAAACTTAGAGCTTGGGGAGCATATAGGAGATTGGAGCTTCAAGAACTTGAGAGAGAGACCTCTCTGGATTGTTCTTCAATTCTTGTGTATTTTCTTGTTCATGACTTCTTCTCATTTCTCTTTTAGTTGTGTTGTCTTTATTTCATTTGCAATGAATTGTAACTAAACCCTTGCTAAGGGTGATTTATGGATGCTTTGTGTTTGATATTATGGTAATATGAATGAATGTGTCTTGTTCTTATTTAATAGTGAGTATTGTATTTGAATTTATTTATCTTGAATTGCTTGATCACCAATTTAAGATTATGGGGTTTTTACAATTTTGAGAAAAGGAGTAAAAACCATGCCTATGAATACAATGCCATGAGTTGAATGACACCTAGAGATAGGAAAACGTAATTCATGTGGTAATTAAGGGTTTGAGAACTACTTGTAGACTTAAGCATGCTAAGAGATTAGGTGTTTAACTCTATTTGAGGTGGCATTAAATGATCTTGAGAAAAGCTTTTAGTGACATGATAACTCCTACCATCACTTTATTGAATTTGAATAAGGCAAATTGATATTTATGTCGCATTTTGTTAACACATAGTTGAAGTAAATCACCTTAGCATTCAATTTCATCTATTCTTATATTGCTTTCACATCATTTTAGCACTTTAGCATCATTCCTTTTAATATCATCTCTTTTCAATCATTCAACTTGTTATCTAATTAACTAGATTCGGTACTTGAACTATATCTGGGTACGACAACCCTCTATTTTACTCTATTACTTGACGACTAGTATACTTGCTAGTGTCACTCCCTTTGGGAGCGATCAGTAACCCTAAACTCTATAATTTTTTAAAGAAGTCACATTATTACTTCAAACACATTCAATTTGTCTTTAAATTTTTTCTAATTCAATTACTTTTAATTTTATTTCCCTAATAAAAATTTCACAAAATTTGACAGGATCTCCACTTAAATTAGGAACTTTGTGTAACATTTGTCACATCTGGGTGCACTATGTATCAATAATACGTAACGTCCAGATATGATAGATGTTACAGATGATATTCAAGCCAGTCCAGGATAAATGTGCAAGGGAGGACATGGGCTCCATGAGAGAGAGTGGAAATAGTCCCACATCGATTGGGGAAAGAAACGAAGCATGTATTATAAGGGTGTGTATACCTCCCATGAAGACACATTTTCCTCTTGAAAGGGGGAAGAGCAAATCCATAAAGGGTGCAGTTAGGCCCCAAAGTGGACAATATTTGCATGTAGGGTGTTACACTCACACTAGATATGGCAATACGTAGCATGCCCAGATGTGATAGATATTACATTCTGTCATTAAATAATTCATATTTAAATAGTTATATCTTAACAATTACATATAATCCACATAATCTTAAAAACCATTCTAGAGCGTATTCCCTTATAACTCCACAACATGCATATCTGCAAGTCTCGTAAACACAAATAATCTCAGCAAACAATGAAAATAAGTCGAAAAAGGACCTCTACGCCCTTCCCCCAATACATGCAATCCAGTTTCTACAATTATATACTAGAAATCCTAAGTTTCTATCCTATACATCTTAAAGCATATAAATAACAAGGATTTTGTTACTAACCTCTAGTGCATTGCAAGAAACAAAGAATGAAAAACTCCTACCGCAATCAAATCCAATCCTAAAGTCCAATATTAACAAATATTTAATTTTCCATACTTATAAGCATTGATGTATAGAAAACAAAATAAAATTAGGAAAAAAACATGCAAACCAAAGCCCTGAATGTTAACATAGTCAACGCCACCCTCCAATACAACTTCTACATTAACAAAATAGCAATAATAATTACCTTCCAATGCACTAAAAAAACAACACTTTGGGCAAAAAAATCTCAAAAAAACTAAACCAAATCAAAAAACTAAAATCGACTAAAATACTCAATAAAGTACCTAGATTGTAATGATGGTCTTGGTTTTGCAAATGAAGCTCTAAGGTGGGGAATGATGGTAAAGAAGGGTGGGGGTGGCAAGAGAGAGGGAAGAGGGGAAGAGAGAGAGAAATTTAGGAAATAGGGAAGAAGAAAGGCTCTGTTCAATAATATTCATGGGTTCCTGTAAGTTCCTGAGGGTCCTGATGAGTGAACTTGTCGGTAACCATTAAATAAAATGGTGCATTTTGTGTTCCACTAGATACAGATGGGTTTATCAACGGGTATACCAAATTCCAAGAGACGCGAACCAACATCCGAAAATTCAAAAATCCGTTGGTATACCCATCAGTAATTTAAATAAAAATAAAAAATAATTTATTAAAAATAATATTAATTTAAGCCAAACATGTTGGTATACTCGTCAGTAATTGAAATAAAAAAATAAAAATATAGTTATAAAAAAAATAAAAATTGATTTAACGTGTTGATATACTCGATGGTAATTGTAATAAAAATTAATTTAATAAAAATTTAAAATTATTTTACACACACCTGTCGATATATATAAAAATTTAAAAAGTAAATTGAATTATTGCCATCATACACCGGTAAATGATGTAAGGTTAAAAAATAAAAATTTAATTAAAAATTACATTTAATTGTACCCATTGGTAAACCTATGTATAAAAATTAAAATAAAATATTTTATTTTATTTTGATTCAGACATGTCAATACACCGTTAGAAAACACTTCGCGCCATGTGGCATGATTGCATAAACCAATGAGTTCTCGATTGGCTTTAAATTATTAATCAACCAATCGGTAAACCCATTGGTATGCCCATAAGAAATTGTGCACACCATATGGTAAACAATGCTGCTATACCACTATCGATGGGTATACCAATGGGTTGTTGTCTATTATTATTATTATAAAAAGCTAGATAATGAAAAAACATGTGAACCGTTAAAGTTACCGATGGTCTACAGATCAATTCCCATGGATTTCTAGTAGTGGTATTATAGGCTCATTTAAGGGGATAAATGTTGACCAAGGGTTTTAAAGCTACTCCATTAGCTCAAGGCAAGACCTAAAATCTCAACAATTGGTTAAGGAAGGAGAAGGCTCTTATCATCTCACCTCGGTGTGATGCCTCTAGTCCACGTGTCCTAGGCTAGGCTCGACACAACCTTTTGGTGCGGGAACCCAAATCCCTGAGAGCCATGTTGATCCTAAAGTCTACGATTTCTGCAGCATAGGCTCGCTGAGTGAAGGGCAAGCCAGGCTGGTGTTAGTCAAGCCCGTTGCAATGAGAAATACTTGTTGTAGCAAGTATGTGGTTCAGCAGGCTCACTGTAGCATGGACCCCAAAATCTAATAGACGTCCAAAAAGACACAATTTCACTAAATAGCCTTCTCTCCCATATGTATGCTCCCACACTCAACCCAAATGCAGAAACCGAACTCTAACCTTAACTAAGGAGCTCTTCCTCCCCTCATTCTCATCCTCCAATAATCTTACCTCTTCCAAGCTTCAAGTTATTGGTGTCATTCCAAGCCTCAAGGTCAAGTTGATGGTACCTACATAGTCCCTAAACGGTGAGTAGGTTCAAACTCATAACCTTATTTTTAGACATTATGAGTATGTTTATGCATCATGATTGTTAAATATAGAATTAGATATGAAGATATGCATAGGTATGAATTTGCAAGTGATGCGAGCTCACAAAAATTGTGATTTTTTATTATAGCATGAAAGATGTGTTTTAAGAAAATCATGGGACCATAATTGGTATGTTGTATACTATGAAAATGTCTTACATGCTCAGAAATGATTTATTAAGAAAGTATGTATTGTAGCAAATTGCCATTTTATCAAACATGTTTTTATGAGTTTATGATATCACTATGTTTTCAAGACAGAGGATTTAGAATATGTTCTTAGAGTATCAATCAAGATATGTTAGGAAATATGTTGAGCAAAGTATCATTTAGCTTTATGAAGAGATATGTTATTATGATTTTAGAGTTATCATGATTATGTTTTCCATTATTTCGAAATACAATTCTAGAAGTATCAAGAAATGAAAGTATGTCAGCTTTAAATGAGATTTTAGAATTTCAATTTTCATGATACTAAGAAGTATGGAATTCAATATAATTCATATCAATTGCCACATATTCTGTGAACTCTTGAAATCATGATGCCTACAAGCTAGTGATCCCTTAGGCATGATTTTATAGCCATAGTTATGCTAAAGTAGATTGTTAGAGTTATATGAATCCAGAGTTTTAGAACTTTTAGAGTATTAAGAGTTTTTAAGAGTTTTCAAATCTATTTGATTTATGTGCAAACTAGTTTAGAAGGTAATTATAGAGAATAGGCGGTGACTTGATAGCTATGAGAGATCGTTAGTCTTGGTATCAAGTTGTCCGCTAGAGGACAATCTCGTCCTAGAGTATTAGATAATGGAACCTAGTTAGGTGTCTAAATTTAGGACCTTGTAAGGTACCCATAGAGATCAGAGAAATTTGAGACCCTGTAAAGTACCTATAAAGATTCAGAGAAATTCAAAAATTATTATTACTATACTATATATAGATATAGCTAGAAATTATTGTTTCTAAAAGAATTTACTACACCACAAGTTTCAAAGATTTCATGCAAAATAATAAATTTAGAAATGCTTTTTACGTTGTCATGGAATGAAAAATGTTTTCCTAGCAAGCTATGTATGTAAATATCAAATGAATTATGTTTGTTGCATGTATATTGTATCTATATATCCCTTGGACGTCCCATATAGGTTGTGAGTAGAATCCACTCACAGTTTGATGATTCACCTCTCTTCTTTCCTCCTTTATTAGGTCCAATGGTCACTTTGCCATCGTTTCAGTAGAACAGTGTTTCAAGTGAGCTTTACATTGTTGTAATGCTTAGATTAGGCTTATGTAAGAATTAGAGTGCTCTAGTAGATATGAAAGTAGGATCCAAGCCATGCATGTATTTGGAGATTATGTATCTAATTTCAAAGTTATGAATATCCATGTACATACAAATTTCAAGTATGGGTTTAAAATGTAGACTTGATTAGAGTTTATGTGACGAGCCAAACATGAATTTATGATTTGGTTTTAAGTGTTAAACAAATTTTCAGAGTATGATTAAGATATTTTTAGAACTTTGTATATTAAAGTATTTTAGTCTTATGAATTCAGATATCAGGTTTTGAATAAAGATTTGAATAAAGATTTAGATGAAAATATATTTTTAGAGTGAAAATTATGTTATTTCATTCATTTAGAGAGACGCGACCCAGAAGGCTTACGTGGGAAGGATTCCTCACGTGTTGATTGCGTTCCCAAGTCGGGTCATGACACTTGGCCTCCAAGGTTGAATTATTTTAGGTGTTGGTTGTATTTTTAATTTATGTGTCAATTATATTTTTAATTTAACTGTTGATTTTATTTTAATAATGTCAATTTTTTATGCAATGTTTCTATTATGAAATGTTTCTTTATATATCATATTTTACAATGTAATTTAGACTTCAGATTTAGATTAACATTCAAAAAGTAAAGGGTAAATCCTTACTTACATCCTTCACATTTTAGTAAGGTTTCAATTTAGTTTAAATTTTTTTTTCTGTTCTATTTACATCATTCACATTTTTAAAACATGAATGATATTGAAATTATTAACAAAACTTGACATTTTATGTTTCATTGTGATCTTGTACTATTGTAGTTTGATATCTTATGTTTTGTTGTGATTTTTTAAAATTGTAATTTAAACTCTAGAAAAAGGGCCCAAATTGAAACATTTTAAAAATATTAAGGATACAAATCAAACAAAAAATATGGACTAAAATAGTTTGGGAATGCACTAAGTTGTTTGCTAAAAAAAAGTTTGTTTGGGAAACTTGATTAAAAAAAAAATTAAGTTGTATCATGAGGAATAAAAAGTTGTTTTCATGGCCAAAAAAAAGTGAAGCTAAAATTTTGGCATTTTCTGAAAAAAAAAAAGTTGTTTCATTTCTCCCAATAGTATGAATACCCAATCCACCCCCAATGGTCATTAGATGCTCTTTACCTTATACCCATTTTAGTAATTTACTACAACAACCAATTATTTTTTAACTATCCAAACAACACATGAACTTGAAACCATTTTTCGGTTAAAGTATCCAAATGTAAATTTAGTTTCAAATAAATGATTATACAAATAAACATATATTGAGATAAGTATAATCTCACAACTTTTCCAAACATGCTCTAAATTGAAACCTTGATAAATATGTAAGGGAATCAAACGAAGTTTTGCCCAAAAATAAATATATTAAAAACTAGAAGAAAGGCTAAAAAAAAAGAGGGGGATAAAAAGAATGGTGCCAAAGCTAGAAAAATAGTTTAGTAGGATAAATAAAGGTTTTGATCAATAAGTGATTTTTTCCATGTGATGATGGTGACTGCTACGTACAATCCAATTTTCGCTACGAGTTATCTAGTTCCAAACTGTTCCTGAAGAGTTGAATTTGATTGAAAACAAAGAGACGGGCCTTGGTGTTTTAGCTCATATTGCCCTAATTGATGTCATGTATCTATTCAAAGAGAAGATTTTGTGATAGTTATTTATCTAGTAAATTTTATTCCTAACTTAGTATAATATAGGGTAAACCTCTATTTAAGCACCTTATGTTTTGTCAAGGTTTCAATTTAGTCTTAAAAGTTCTTTTTGTTGTTCTATTTTTTTCCTAATATTTTCAAAACGTAAGTGACACTCAAATTATGAACACAAACTTGACCTTTTATGCTTTTTTGTTATCCCTAATATTGTAATATGTCATTTTATATTTTGTTGTTATTTCCTAACATTGTAATTTGGCATTTACATCCATTTTTCCCATTTATTTGGATATGTTCTATCAAAAGGACCAAATTGAAACGTTTTGAAAATATTAGGGACATAAATAGAACAAAAAAACTTGGACTAAATCAAAACTTTGATAAAATGTAAGGGACCTAAATGAAACTTTACCGTATAATATATTGAGTTTATTCTTGCCAAGTACCAACTTATGGTCTTGCTTTAAAGAGTTAATGTCTATAATTTAACCATTTAATCTATTCTTTAAAATACATATTGATGCAAAATCGCCAAGTAAGACAAACAAAATATTGAACTTTGATACAAAACATAAAACTACTCCAAAATTATTTTATGAACAAGGGGATGTGATACCCACCTTTTAGGAATTTTGTCTCCCAAAATTCATTAACCGGTTTGGTATAACTCTAGGTGAAACTTGTTAATTTCATCTTCTAGTTTCCTTGTTGTCTCCTTTGGTAACATTCCTTTCCCAATCACTTTGACCAAGGGAATTTCTTTTTCTTTTAAGTTTTTCACTAGTCTACCTATGATTTGTGTTAGTTTAGCTTCATAGATTAAACCATCTTTTACTTACATTCTTGTTTCATATTCTATGTTGTGTGAAGGGTCAAAGCACCATATTTTAAGCTAAGATATGTGGAAGACATCATAAAAGTTTGAAAAATTGGATGGAAGAATGATTTGATATGTAATAACTCCTACTATTCTAGGAATTTGGAATAGACCAATAAATTTTGGGTTTATCTTTTTTTGGACTTAAGGGCTCTGTCAAAAATAGTAGTAGGAGTGACTCTAAGAAAGACATGGTCTCATTCTTTAAATTCCAAAATATCTCCTTCTTTAATCAACATAACTCTTGTGTTCTTTGAGCAAGGGTAACTTCTCTCTAGTGAACCTTATCTTATGTGCGGTTTGCTACACTATATTAGGTCTTAGTAAACTCTTTTCTCCCATTTCAAATCAACACAAGAGTGACCTACACCTTCTACTTTATACAGCTATACATATAATGGTGTATTGCCTATGCTTGAATAGTAACTATTATTGTAAGCAAAATCTATTAATTGTTTATTAGTGTCTCAACTTTCTTGTAGCTCTAACGCAACATTAGCTGCTACTCCTTTTAAACTGATCATGTCCAAGCTAGGAGTTAAAGATATGTACTTCCCACCTTGCAAAGGAGTATAAGAGATAATAACTTTGTTATTAGAAATAATTGGTTTGTTATATAGTTGTCGCATTATGTTGTTAGGATATGTTAGAGTGGTTAGTGTGTAGTCAATCTCAATGTATCTTATCCATAGAAGAGAAAAACCGACAGGGCCCCTAAGCCCTTGAACAGAACCGGTCACTGGCCTCCGATTAAGCTCCAAAATCGAGAAAGTCAAAACCTCAAGACCAGTCAAAACCAAAAGCGGAAAGGGACCAATTGGACAGGTTTGATTTTTTTTTTTTTGAATTTTTTTTTGAAATTTTTTTTCAAAGTTTAAATATTGATATCTTATGGCAGTTAGGGAAAAAAAAAAAAATAACCAAAGAATGGTACTAATAAAAATTATTGAGTTATTATTATTCTCTCCCCATCATTCAGATGCTCATCATAAACCTCATTAGTCACTAGCAAATATTGTTTTCAAATGTTTTGTGAGGCTAAGACTAGAGAAATTTTATATGGATTATGTTTATTTTTATAGACCTATGAATATTTTTTTTGTTGATTATATTAATGTTAATGATTTAATATATTTATTTATATTCTAATTAATCATATCTGTATATTTACATATATTTTTTATTATATTTTAGTTGAACCACGGTTAAATGGTTGGACTTCTAAACCTTTGAATCAATACCTTAACTAGTTCGATGTCTAAGTCAATTTTCTCTTCCTTGATCTTATCATGCACCCACTATAGTCTATACTATATATATATATATATATATATATGTATGTGTGTGTGTGTGTATATGTGTGTGTATGTGTACCCATTAATTATTCAGAAAGAGATGATTCAGTTTTCTTTCAATGATTCATATTTCTAATAAGTTTTGTCATATCATATGAATTGACCCAAAAAATACGTAAAACATAGGGTCCTTTGCCAACATGATAATAAGGACCATAAACGAGTTAACTAATTTAAAATCATCTCTATTTGGTAAATTGTTTTCAAATTTGCATTAATTGGTAAAGAAATTAGGGGAAGGAAGCTGAACCATACCACAATTTCGGAAGCGTGTGGCAACCCACTTCTTTTCCCATTCCTGGAAATCTAGACATGGAATAAATTTCCCATGTTTGGTAGCCAGTGTGTTAAAATATTCCCAGGCAAGTTTCTAACCTGGGAATGAAAAATCAAACTCATCTCTTGGGTGGGAATATTTTATTCCAGGGAAAGGGAATGCACTCTAACCATGTAAAATTCCAAATTTAACCCTATCAAATATCCATTCCCCAGTCCATAATGAAGCTAGAAGCACTCTCTCTTTATCTTAACCTACCTTGACGCTCTCTTGTGACATTTCCATCGCAGCCGCCACTAGGTTTTGGTTGCCGCCACGAGATTTCCATCACTCCGCTATGAGATCACCGTCATCGCAAGGATGGACCCAAGGTATACTTTTCTTTGTTCCTCTTTTGTTTCTCCCTGATCCTCTCTTTGTTTTTGGTTCGCTCGTCGCAAGATCACCACCATCGCATGCATCGCCATTAGTTCATAGCCGCTCTTGACTTTGATTTTAAGACCCTCCTAATTCCCCTTTTTGTCTTATATTTAACAGTGCTCTTCAACTCAGTGATTTTGGGTTTAGATTATTATTCATTTTCAGTTTTCAACTTGGTGATTTTGTTGTTGCTTGCTGTGTTTTGATTAAAATCTAGAACATAATCTCTTGCTAACATGGATTTGTGATTTAGTTGTTCTGCTAGATTGGGTTACAGTTTTAGTTGAAATATTCATCAAGGTTAAGTTGACTGTAGTGATATTATTGTGTAATTCATTACATTGATTCTTCCAATGCTCATGTAATGTAAATATTGAGATCCCAGGTGACATAATTTTTGTTTTGCAGGGTGAATGCTTTTGTGCTTTGTTATTATATTAGTCTTCTTAATAAAAAGGCGCAATATGATGAATGCTAATGGATGGATATTTTTTATTTGGACTCTTAAGAGTCAATTTTGTGTAATCTTGAACTATTTTTTTGAATGTCAAGCTTATGGACAAGTAGTTATAGTTATAGGTAGGATGCTAATGAAATGAACTAAGATCAAGATTGGTTTTTATGCTTAAAAGATTTCTGATATTTGTTTTGGTTCTTGTTTGATGAATTCTGATACTTTGAGTTTTGCTTGTTCTTTCTTTGGAGTTTATTGGCTTGATCTATTTTTCTCAGGGATGCTAAACAAGGCCTTTGGTATCGTACCATTGGTGTTTGTTTAGTGATTGGTAGGGTGAAATGATTATTGTATCGAGTATTCTTTGGGTCATATTTTTGTTTTAAGGTTTTCCTGATTGTTAACGGAAATTTATTAAAGTGAACTTGGAACTTTTGTTGCTTGTATTTTTACATTGTATATGCATTCTCTCTTGGTTCCTGGATTAGTAGTATTGTTATTGTTGCTAATCTCTTTATGGGAATATATGCCAATAGGTGAATGCTAATTTAAGCCAATTTATGTTGTCTCTGGATGTTATTCAAGTATTGTGCTTTCCTATCCTATTCCTTGAATTCTTATGTTAACCACAGTAAAAAGCTCTAGAAATGTTTTAAAAACTAGTTATTTGTATTCATAAGTTTCAATTCAATAGGAATGGTAGCTGTTTTGACAAATGAAAGTGCCACCAGCAAGTCGTGTACTTTGCTCATTGTACATTAGAGATTATTTTTATCACTCATCTATTGGGGAAGGACAGGAGAACTTCAGGACCTCGCTTGGCTGATACCTACGTAACCTTGTTGAAAGGTCATAATGCTTGGTATGGACAAAAGTTGGCCAAAGGAGAATTGAGGCTTGAAATGGGCGATAGCATCAAAGGCAAGGGATAATTCAGGTATTAGATTTTAGTCATTCAACACACCTGTGGCTCTTGTACTCTGATTAGAAAGAATTAATGATAATAGCATCTATTCAAGTTTATACTCTGCTGCTTACCAATGATTTTTTTTCTTTTGAATTTTGTAGGGAATCTTCAGTTAAAGTATTTTATGAGCCACTTAGTTAGTCCAAGCTTAAATGTCCTAAATCTAGAAGAGAAGAATGGGCAGTGCCAAATTATTTAACAAATTTCTCTTTAATCTAGGTTGGGAAAAGGAATCCAAACTAATTAATCTAGATTCAAGCCAATCTAGACATTTGAAACTAATAGGATAGGCTTTAATTAAATGGTAGGAGACTATATGATGTTCTATAAAGAAGGTACTTTGATTTAGTATAATATATCGTGTCTTTACATGTTATGTTATCTAAGCATTATGTTGTAGCTTCTTGTACCTGGAACCTTTTTCATTTTGTTATCATAATCCATAAGCTAATATCTTTCATGTTCATTGGATGTTCTACTATTCCTGGATAGTGTACGTTATGCATACTTGACCTATTGGTTTTGTAGTTTCTTGTTTTTTGTGATTTCCTAGTAAATTGTGATTTACTTTAAGTGGCTAAGGTTTTGTCCTGTTATGTTCCGTTGTTGCTATTATGTGGTAGACAAGAGTGCTTTGTTCATATTAAATTTCTCCTTTTCTGTTGTTTCCTGGAGGTGTATGTCATGAATTGTTATGAATGGTGCATGCTATGTGAGCTACTATGTGATTTTGGAATTGAATTCTATTGCACACTAGCTTGGTTTGTGCTTCAACTGGGATTATTTGCTAATTCATCTGCTACATTCTCCTGCATTTAAACTAAATCCATCTTAAATTCCACAAATAGTATATGCAAATTGGCATTATTCTTACTATATGCAAATAGTATATGTTATATCAATTGCAATTCCATTTTCCTCTTCTAACATACTTTTTATTGGTGACTAAGTTGAGTTAATTGTTCTTGAACTTGTCTCTTGTTAGGAGGGAGCTAAACAAAGAATGAACATAGCTAGACTGATGGAAGAGATTAATGGCTCGTCAAATTAACAAAGGATTAAAGCTGGTAGAATCATTACAAAGGACAAATATTTTCCTGATTACATTTATGCACTTGCACCAAAAGATAGACTGGAATTGGTCTTGGATGCCTTGGATGAATCATAATTTCTTATTTTAGAACAATTATGTGACTTGAATTTAAGGTTTTTATATGAATTGGTTGCCCTTATAGTGGGTTTGACTATGTGGTAAATTTGACATATCATATGCAGAATTATTATGTGTTTGAATTGGTACTCATATATATAGGCTTGTAAAAAAAATGTGTTTGAATTTAATTGGAGCAAATTTTATATAATTATGTGTATGATGGATTATATTTATGTGTAAATTCTGAGTTAAGTTAGTTCAATTTAAAGTTAATTTTTGAGTTAAAATTGTTAATTTTCAATTAAAAAATTAATTTTGAGTTAAAATTGTTAATTTTAAATTAGAAAAAGAATTAATTTTGGAGTTAAAATTGTTAATTTTTGAGTTAAAACAATTAATTTTTAGTTTAAATAGGTAATTTTGAGCTAGATTTGTTAAATTTTAATTAGGAAAATATTTAATTATGGAGTTAAAATTATTTATGTTTAGTTTAAATAGTTAATTTTTGAGTTAAAATTATTAATTTTTAATTAGAATATTAATTTTTGAGTAACAATAATTAATTTTTAGTTTAGATAGTTAATTTTTAGTTTAAATAATTAATTTTTTAGTTGAAATTGTTAATTATTAATTAGAATAGTTAATTTTGGAGTTAGAATTGTTAACTTGTAGTTAAAATAGTTAGTTTTTAAGTTGAAATTATTAATGTTGGCATTAAAATTATGAGGGGTATTTTGGGGATATCATACAACATTCCTGGAATATAAATAACAACCAAACACAAGAATGTCAATTCCAGGTATATGTTATAACAACTAGTACTTCTACTAAACGCTCTCAAAATATCATTACTAGGAATAACATTCCTGGGATTAGTATTCACAGAATCCTATTCCCAGGAGTATAAAATTAAACCTACTAAAAGGGAAGTCGATTGATAGGTTTATGTGATAACATACAACTCCTTCCTAACTTTGAGTATAAGGGACACTAAGACTAGAGTAATTCAATTATTCAATTATATGATTTATAATGAGGGTAATTCACTTATTTATTGGCCCAAGTCCTAACAAACTACTAATAAAATCTAATAAACTCATTTTGAATGGGCTTGGGTCATAATATTTACCTTCCCTTTCAAAACAATCTTGCCCTCAAGATTGAGAAAGATTACAGTCTACTTCTAATTACAATATATTATTTTCTAACATAATATTTTTGTTTATGTTTTTGAATAAGTACAAATAATGACCACAAGGATCCCATTACCAAAAATAAAGCCCATAGCCCAAAATCCAACATGAACTAAATTTGGCTTGGCCCACAAAGTTCAGCAAATGGTTCTCAAAAGACCCAAACTTTCGCCTCCTTGACCCAAAAAATGGCTAGGCCCAAAAAGGTAAGACCCATCTTTGGATGTAATGGTAACTATTGGTGTTTTGCTCACTAGTTACTTCTAATATTTTATGTTAATAATACCTCAAAAGTAGATAATTTGTTTGATTGTTTTCCCTTTCCCCAAAAAAAAAAAAAATGAAAGATCTAGTGTCAGGAAATGAAAATATGAATTTAGCAGAAATGTTAGGTCTTCTAACAATTTAATCTAAGAATTTTACTGGGCCTTTTGCCCGCAAGTGGAACCTCTAAATTGAAAATCAGATCATTTTTAGCACTTATTCATATAAGAGTGCATTTGTTTGAGCTTTTTTTTAGCTTAGAATCACTTTTTTACTCAAAAAAATCTTTTTTTGTAGAAGAAAACAAAAAGCTTTTGACAAAAATCAATTTTCAATTTTTTCAATAAAATATAAATTTAAATTTCATAATTATTTTTTTCAAAATCTAAAACAAATGTGTGTGTGTGTGTGTGTGTGTATATATATATATTTGTAACAAAAACTATTAATTAGTTTTGCAGATGTACTAGAGTGACATTGATGCATTGACCATCACTTAGTAGTTTAAATTTTTCGTTCAATAAGGATTGTTGTTGTTAGCCCGTTGAATAAAATAGGTGCCAGCGTGAGACTGTTGTGTTCATTATTATTATTCAACCTATTGCCGTAATATCTTATTATCAATCAAGTATCAACTTGTTGGACATGAATTATGAGTGTTCAACGCTTATGCCTAGCTAATCACTTTTTTTTTTTTGTTCTTTGATAAACAACTCATTCATTATGTTACTCATAGTCAAAAAGATTAAAAGCTCAAAACTTCCATTCAATGTTAAACTATTGATCATGTTCTGCTTTTCTTTTGATGTAATTTTAATTATGTAACGAAAGTAACTTTTGGTGCAACAATTACCACTTTGTGTCTTTTCTTATCGAGCCTCCAACCATAATTTGATTCCAACCTATCTAGCCTTATCAGAGTTAGAATGTTGGCCTACAATCAACTTCACCTTCCAACACTTGTTAGCCGCATGTGCCTTTCTAGGAACCAAATGTATGAATTTGAATCTTATATCATTTGTTGGATTGAACTCTTATTATTATGCCAAAAACTATAACTATTAGTTAAGGTGCAATGCTTTTTACTTAAACCCTACAAGAACCAACACAATCTGATTTGGGTTAACCTAATTTTGACCTTGCCAAAGTCCATAATGAACACAATGCATACTTTAATTATGTGAGTTGTTTACTCTTAATTCTGCAATATATGCTTCACTTTCTTTGATCAGAGCCAAAGCAAGACAACAGGACTTGGGGTCCACGACACAAACCTAGATTTCTTTTTTTGTTAAAATAGTATGTCATGTATCACTTGTCAAAAGTAACCCACTATAGATTCAGAGTCTTTCTCCAGACTAGAGCCAAGCCGGCTGGTTGAGTTTAATACTATTCATCTCATGAAAATTGCACCATAACTAAAATAAAGGTGCCTCTATTAAATCCTGAATAAATGGTCATGGTTTAGAAATTAGAACTTGCCTAGGTGTTTCTGGATGACAAGATCACACATCTATGCCATCGAAATCCAAGATATTATTATATTTTCTTAGTAGATCAATGTAATGCACTCTTTTGGAGGAGAATTTCATTGGTAGAAGTGCCTACTAGATTGCCTTTTTCTTTGGTGAACTGAACTTAGGGTATCCACTGCGGAAATAGTGACTAATCCTTTTGAGGTGTATAGCTCACAAACGTGGATTTTGCCTCTGCCACAAGAACCTCTCCATACACACCACCACAAATCAAACCCCTAACTAGATGCTTAAAGAACCCAATCAGCTACCAACTATGCTAGTCCTCATGCTTTACTAGATTGTGTTTTAAGGACTACATTAAATTCCTGATTTGTATAAATGCATTTTTTTCATAAATCACACAACTTTACACATATTTACTATAAAATATAAATGAAGTGCTCATGGTAGACATTTCTTAATTAATCAAGAACTACTCCTTTTTCAATTGGTTCACCCCCTACCTTAATTGATTGATGATCATAAGAGAGCCATTGAGCCAATGATGAACACTACAAGTCAATTTGTGTAGGTCAACAAAGAAAATGGGACAGTGGTATTGTACACTACACAAGAAAGGCCTGGCCTTTGTCTTGGCATGGAGGCCTTTCAAGGCATCATATTGAGGGTGATGCCTCTGAAGATTAAGTGGAACTGGTCAAAGAATTTTCATATTAATTTAGATTTTAGAAGAGAGAGACTCAAATATTAGACATGCAATAGCTTTCTATTGATATCTCACTTATAATTTCATTTTATTCTACCTAATAAAAAATAAAATGTTAGAAAACTATGCATGATGGCAAACTAATTTTGCATAAGCTGGATGCAAATTTCGTCACCTTAACTCAATTTGATGTCATTGAACTTCGAACCAATAATTTAATTGGTTTCACCAATCACCATTTTGTCATCAGAATAAAAGTTCTCTCTTCCCTACAAATTGCTTGGCAATGATAACTGCCAAAATTTTCATCCCTAAGCCTTCACAAATAATAGTTTAAATCATTGTAGATCTTGCCATGCCTAGAGCTCTAGACTGTCTCTCTCATTCTCTTTATAGGGGTCTACAATTATGAACTTGAATTCATGGAGATTGATATTACAAAAATCACCATGCCCTATAACATGAATAATTCCCACAAAGTTAGCCAATTTCACACTATAACACAGTTTTGTGATGGGGCTTTGGTTAAAAGTGGACTAAATGAAAAGTATGTAAGATCAAAACAACCATAGACTCATTGAACTCATTGAAGGTGTTCAACTTACTATTATAGTTTTTTGCTAAACCCATTTATACAAATCCCTCCCAACAAGTGATACAAGTGCCAATAGTTTGTATTCGGTTTGATCAAGTAATTGGAGGAATTATAGTTGTCATTTGGAGGTCGACTGGGGTATATACTATTAGGTCTCATACTTGAGATGATAAAATATTAGAGTTTTAAGTGTAAGAGGTGAAATTCTAGATTGATTATAATGAATTAAGTGATGACTGAAGAGTATATAAGATTACTCAATTCCATTTCTAAAATATTCAAACAATAGAACAAAACAATCTTATTACTCCATTATATTTCACTTTATCTTATTCGATTTCCATTTCATTACTTATCATAATCCAAACTTAACCCTACAAAATTGAATTTTTAGATCCATAGAAACACATAAAAAAGATAAAATTGACAAAATCCAATGAATTTGACCACATTGTCTCTTCCTGTTTTTTTCAATCAATTATTCATGTTTTGCAATTATATGTCAATCATATTGCAAATGATGTATGCGCTATGATGATTCATTCATTCAAAGACAATGTAATGCCAAAGAATGATCCTAACAACATAAAAAAGGGAAGCATATTGTCTACAAACCATTACATATGACATGCTTTTGAAACCTTGATTTCATATGGCCTTAACAAAGACAGTTGCTAAACTACAACTAGATAATTGCGTATTTGTGAGATAGCGCATACATCATTTCACATATTTCTGAAAGGGGAGTTTTAGTGTCACAATGATTGAGTTATGACAAATGTGCTAATTACTCCAGCAATAAACTTTAAAAGCGAGACTATTGTCTAGTTAAGTGCTAAAGAACATTTCTTAAGGTGGCCTTTGAATTCAACTAGTGAAAGCAAGCCTGCTGAAAATTGAATGACTTGCATAACTATTCACCGTACTCAACAAAAACTCAAAACGATTTGCATTCTATCATATGGTAAACACCAAGGGAGATAGCAGAAGGATAATTATCCGTAACTAGTATTCTACTTACATGCTATCTATCTTCTTTTGTGTTCATTCTTTTGCACTTTCATGCATTGTTTTACTAAATACACTATAACAATTAACAACTTCTTACTAGATAGGGAGGGGATTCTCTCATTTCAGGGAGAAAACTTTAAATTGGTATTTTTCATTCCTAATGGAAGCTTAAAGTGGCAGAAGATACGTGGGAATATGGTACTAAAATTTGAGTCCAAAAATAGTTGTGTTGGTTTCTAACTGAGACAACCCTCTTTCATATTCTGGGGGTGGTGCTTTTGGCATTGCAAAAGATGGGAACCTTAAAGTTTTGGACAAAAGTAGGAGATCCTACTTGGGACAAGTCTTGCAAGATCATCTTCTCTACATTGGATAGTGAAGCTAATGGACAATGGTAACCTTGTTGTGAGCAATGAAGACCAAGAAAACCACAAAGAAAAGATTCTGTGGGAAATTTTTGCCAATCCAACTGATACATCTTCTAGGCATGAAAATGGATCAAAGTTTAGCATTAACTTCATGGAGAAGTTATGATGACCCGGTGTAAGGAAACTACTCTTTTAAGCAAGATCAAGGGAGAACCAATATATCATATTGAAGAGATCCTTCTGGTATAGGAAAAGTAGTGTGACAAGTAAGGTTATGGGAATAGATGAGATGTCTTCAGCAATATGTTACTTTTCTGTCAAATTTCACTATGAGAATGACCCCAAACAATACTATTCCCTTTCTCACTTCTTCCGTATATAGTAACACAAGGTTGGTCATGATTTTTGGGGTCAACTTCAATCTTGAAGATGAATTCATATAACAAATGGTTATTAGTTTGTGTAGAGCCTAGAGATGGGTGCAGTGTGTTTAATGCTTGTGGAAACTTTAGCAATTGTAATAGCAAGTATGATTCTATGTGCAAGTGTTTACTTGGATTCAAGCCTAATTCAATTGAAAGTTGAAATGTTGGGGACTTTTCTAGAGGATGTAGTAGGAAAACAAATGTATGTAGTGAGGATGCCATGAGTGACACATTTTTGAGCTTAAAGATGATGAAAGTAGGAACCAAATGCTCAATTTAAGGCTAATGATGAACAGGAATGCAAGTCAAAGTGCCTTAACAATTGCTACTACTATGCATATTCATATGAAGACAATGATGGTGGGATGCAGTTTCCTGGATTTGGTTTGAGGACCTAAACAATCTTGAAGAAGATTATGAGAATGGTTGTGACCTCAATGTTCGCGTGGTATTTTCTAATATAGGTTATCACTTTCACTCTTTGTACCACTTTCTTGAATTCTTATTATCTCTAGGTTAATGTTTTTTAGATAGTTGGGTATATGTAGCAAACAATAGAGATGCTAGTGGACTCAACAATTTGACCATTGATTGAAAAATAAAGACTCTTTTTAATTTTGGTCCTCTTGATTCCAATTCATAATGCTTTTCTACTTCTCCAGAGTCCATAGGGCGGAGTTGTCGGGCTTGTGGGACAAATTTTGTTACTTATCCCCTAAGCACATGACCAAATTGTGGTGATCCCATGTACTTCAATTGTCATTTCAATGTCTCCACTAGTCAACTTGACTTTGAGCCTCTTGGGAGTGCTTATCAAGTGATAACCATAAACCCAGAAATGTGAAAATTCTTGGTTCATAGCAAAGATGCACTTAACTATAAGGATCAAAGTTCAAGTGACAAGCTTCTCTTCTGACCAGTTATCTCCATTTCATTTCATTGGCACATGCTATGTTGATCTAAGTGCCTTTACTTTTGATGCTCCCATGAAACATGGAGTAGAAGTAGAATTAAGTTGGGAGCCGCCATTAAAACTAGCTTGCTCTCATTGTTGGACCGCATGGGACTGGCTAAATTCAACTTGCAATACTATAAGTGATGGGAAGAACAAGTGCTTTCCCAATAAAGGCTTTCTTTGGGATGGCTTGAAATTAAATTGTACTCAAGGTAAGGACCTAATAATTGATTATTTGTCTTTCTTCCTCTTCATGTTGATATGTGTTTCTATATTTGTAGCTGCCTAGTATCTATTTGAGGAACTAAGATAGGTGGATTTGAACCTATTTATTTAGAAGTAAGTTTCTAAAAAATGAATACATTATTTAGTCGTCAACAACCAAGCCTTGTCCTAATGGATGGGTTAGCTACATGGATCATACAATGCTTCCTATCACAAAGAATGTCATTTATATCATATACATATAAGTGTAGAGTAATGAACAAAAAGTAGGCATCATTATCCTACATAACTTGATGCAATAACTTAACTAAACCATATGCTGCCTATGCCTATAATAATCATCATTACACAAAACAAGTAAAGATCATAATCTAGTGTAATACATTACAAATAGAATATTGCAGCAAATCCAAAAATCTCATACAAATCAACAGAATCATATCTCAACTTAATGGCTAAGGAGAAATTTCAGCTTTATCTCCATTTCCTAACTTGTGAAATTTCTTGTTCCACTATGTTAAGTCACAATGGATTTCAGAATCTAGATTCAACCTAGCATTGTTTGTAACATGTTCAGGTGTCTTGATAAATGGTGGAGCAGAAGTCAAAACTTATAACTGCTAATGTTGTTTCTAAATTAAATACATTATTGGCAAAGCCATTCATATTATGCACATTAGTGATACATTTTTTTATATCTTGTAGAAGGTAATCAGAGCTACCACACAAACAAGCCTCAGTCCTTACCTTCAGATCCTTGTAGTCATTTTTGTAATTGTGATTGCCATCATTCTTCTTTCAACTAATATTACATTTTTACTTGCAAAAAAGGAGACAAGCCAAGACACAAGGTAACTCAACTTTTTTTGAAACTCATGACAAATGGCATCTCCCTATATTCAAGGGTAGTTTTTATCAATAGTAGCCTGTAAAATAGTTCATTTGTTTGAATTCAGAAACCATGGGATATGTTTAGAAAAACTCAAGCATTAACTTGTATGACAGTAAGAGATATGTTAAAGACTTGATTGAACCAGGTAGGTTCAAAGAAGATTATGCGCAAGCCATAGATATTCCACATTTCCATTTGGAAAGTGTACTTGATACCACTAATAACTTTGCAAATGAAAACAAGCTTGGACAAGGTAAGGGCTTGATCTGTTTATAAGGTAACTTAGAATTTCTTGATGCTTATGGTTTTTATTTTGAATTCATGGTGAATATAGTGATGGAATAGATAATTTTTGTAACCATGAGGGAAAGTTTCTAGGTGGACAATAAATAGCAGTAAAAAGACTCTTAAGTATTTTTGGAAAAGGTTTAGAAGAGTTCAAAAATGAAGTTGTGTTGATTGCTAAGCTTCAACATAGGAATCTACTTAGACTTCTTGGTTATTGTCTTGAAGGAGATGAAAAGATGTTAATATATAAATATATGCCTAATAGAAGCCTGGATGGTTTCATATTTGGTAAGACTCTTCTAGTCTAAATATAATCTAATTTTGATGCATTGTTAATATAAAAATATTTTAGATTTGCACCTAATGATATGTTGCCACATTATTTCATATGTTCTCACTCATTTGGTTGTTAACTCATTGAGGTGTCAACAAAATGTTAGATGAAAGTGTAAAAAAAAAAATAGCATCTAAATTGTACTCATCTAAACATTTTATTGGATAAGCCTCTAACTTGTACTTACTAGATTCTGTTTGAAGAAGTTTGACATGAAAAGTTTTGCTCTTAATGGACAATCTACTAGACCAAAAGCTATGTGGTCAATTAGACTGGGATATGCGTTTCAACATTATTTGGGGATCACTCGAGGTCTTCTTTACCTATACGAGATTTTATGTTGAGGATCATTGATAAAGACTTGAAAACAAGCAATATTTTACTAGACGAAGAGATAAATCCAACAATCTTAGACTTTGGCTTAGCCAGGATATTTAGAGGAAAAAAGACAAAAACTAAGCAGAGAGAGTTGTTGGAACTTAGTGAGTTTCATAAAATTCATTATCAATGCCACTGAAGTATATACAAGCAACGAGTCTTATTTGATCCACATTCTAGAATGTTTGTAGTGCAGTGGATATATGTCTAGGAGTATGAACTTGATGGACATTTTTCAGCCAAGTCTAATGTCTTTAGATTTGATGTGGTGGTGCTTAAGATTATTAGTGGAAAAGAAGCATGGATTTTATCAAGCAAAACGTGAATTGAGTCTTCTAGGATATGTAAGTGCACTGAATTCTTCTAGGACATCTAACTATACTAACTACTAAGTTCTTCTAGCATGTTACTATACTTGGTTTCTAACACATTTCAATCTTTGATTCAATTTCAGGCATGGCATTTGTGGAAAGTAGGGAAGGCATTAGACTTCATGGACAGACACTATGTGAGAAATGTAATGCAAATGAGTGCTTGAAGTATGTGAATGTGGGGCTCTTATGCCTACAAGAAGATCCAAATGAACATCCCAACATGTCAAATGTGGTGTTCATGCTTGGCAATGAGTCCAACACTACTCTTCCAAGTCCTAAGGAACCAACCCTTGTTATTAGGAGATGCCCTTCTCAGAGCCTCTACTTCCAGTAAACTTGAAAACTTTTCACGTAATGATTTGACTTCACTTTAGAAAATGGGATAGCTAATTCTCCTGCAAGATTATCCAAGGTTGTTCAATCTATGGAATAATATTTGTTCATGTTGTCCAAATTTTATCCTTGGTCAAAATATGTAGGACATGTAATTCTTCTCAACAATTTTTTTATTTTTCTTTTCTAGCTACATACATTGTACATTGCCTCTAAGTGGCTTGAAATGGGAATTAAGTAACTTCTAATTAATTTTTCATGTTGAAGGTTTGCTTAAATACTATTCATCACATTGTCACAATAGCAAATCATTTCAAATGCTCACAAGGATTTTGATCTATTTAGCATAGTAACCAAAGTGTTTTTGACCCTTTAATTGTGCCTTGATTTCCTTGCTCAAAAGTAATATCAGAAGAAAAGCTCCGCATAAGGTCGTAACAACTAAAAAGGAAAAAACAAATAATGCTACAACCTCTTATAAATCCTCTACAAATCAATTCACATCCTGAATAGGGTAGATAATTAAATGTAATCCATATCTTGAAATTTTAAAAGCTGATTAAAATTTATTTAATGTAGTATTTAGGAGGATTTAATAAAAAAAATATCATTTTAAAAACACAAAAAAAGCTCCAAGTCAACAATTTTGAGTTTGACACTAGGAAGAGTGAGATGTTGCCTACTAGTCAACCAACCACTTTTGGCAAGAGCCAAGAATCATTTACATTTAGATTTGTAACCTTTTTTAAATTCCAATATTAACTTTGTTCTCAATTCCCCACCATTGTCTTTTTATCTCAGATTCAATCAATAAAGTATAGTCTAACAATAATATTTAAAACAATCAAACGATGGAGAAAAAAAAAAACCTTGTTATCATATATATTATTTGCCATGACCTTTTTATTTCGTTAGCTTCCATATCTATAGTAGTTTGATCTTGTACATTAAGCATATGCTTCTTTGTGACTGGAGTTGCATTATTTGCCGTGCATGATGATAACTAAACTGTTAACTTTTTTGCTAAGCTGGGTGCCTCATTGAATGTTTGTGATAGGGTTTGGTACCAACCATTGCGGGTATGCATTTTATTCTCCTTGGAGATTTTACTAAAACTCTCTAAGATAAGTTTTGATTTGTGGTTGTCTTTCTTTTGTCCTATTTGCCTATATATATATATATATATATATATATATATATATATATATTATTAATAATAATTTGGTTTAGCAATTTTTATTTGAATCAACTTAAATCACTACAAGAGTAAAACTCTGCCAATGTTAATTTGTTTTTCTTTAAAAAACTTGAATTCATATTGAATATGTAAAGGAATGAAAAAGATTTAAGGTTTGGATTAAAATGTACAATGAATTTAATCTTTTGGTCAAAGCAATCTAATCCAAATCAAAGCCTAATAATCTAATTTTGTACTCATATTGTGTTCATAAAAATTTCTTTTGCACAAGATGCATCTTTCTTTTCGGTAGCCCATCACGAAAGAACTCCAGTTAAGCATGCTTGACTTGGGGTAATTTTGGGATGGGTGACCTATTGGGAAGTTTTCCTAGGAAGCATCTAAGTAAGGACAAAGCATGCTGAAAAGACCCATGTTGGTTTGTAGGGACGGTCGTCAATCCATAAAGCGGCGGGATGTACACTGGGCCTAGGAACTTAGCTTCCCTAAGCTCAAACCACCTGATGGGAGACCTGCAACGCCTCCCATACAAGGCTTCGAATGGTGCCATATGGATACTTGCTTGGTAACTGTTATTGTATAAGACTGAAAGAGTAGGTGATCACAAGCTTCCTCCTAAATCTAGCACACATGCTTGAAAATATCTTCTAAGGTCTGTATTGTCCTTTCTAACTGGTCGTCATCCGGTGATGGAAAGCTGTAGTCAAATCCATACGTGTCCCAAGGGCCTCCTAAAATGCCCTCTAGAGCGTAAAGTGAACTGGGACCCTCTTTCAGATATGATGGATAATGGGACACCATGAAGTCTAACTATTTTGTTGATATACAACTAAGCATACTGCTACATTGAAGGTAGTCTTTACCGGTAAAAGTGTCCTGACTTAGTCATCCTGCCTACTATTACCCATATGGAGTCAAGCCCCTTGGTGGTTCAAGGTAACCTAATTACAAAGTCTATGGTTATTCTCTCCCATTTCCATTCTGGAATATCTCTATTGCTGAAGTAACCCTGGCCTCTGTACTGAGCCTTGACTCACGGCACACTAAACACCTAGCTACAAAGTCACGATATCTCTCTTCATACCATCCTACCAAAACAACTATTTTAGATCATGATACATCTTAGCTGATCCTAAGTGCATGAGTATGGTACCATGGGCTTCTTCCATTACTTTCTTCTCAACTCGCCCACTGTTGGCACGCATAAACGATTCCCAAAGTACAACACACCCTCGCATCAACTGAGAATTTTGTGCTCTCGCCCTTATGAACACCCTCAATCAACTTAGTTAGCTTTGGATCTTTACCCTGCTATGCCTTGATCTGCCCACCAAGGTTGACTAAGCCCTGATGTGTGCTAGAATAGCCCTTTTATCACTAAGGCTGAATTGAACTCCCTTAGCCTCCAACTTGTGGATATCCTCTACTAATGGCTATCTCTTGGCGCTACGTGGGCCAAAGCTAAGCTCGACTTCCTGCTCAAAGCATCTGCCACTATATTTGCCTTCCCTAGGTGGTACGAGTCGTACAGTCATAATCCTTTAGCAACTCAAGCCATGTGTTGTCTTCGGTTAGATCCTTCTGTTGAAAGATATACTTCAAGCTCTTGTGGTCTGTGAAAATCTCACAAGTCTCTCCATACAGGTAGTGTCTCCAAATCTTCAAGGCAAAAACCATTATTGCCATTTTCAAGTCATGTGTAGGATAATTCTACTCATGCTTCTTGAGTTTTCGTGAAGCGTATGCTACATCTTGACCATCCTCATCGGACACAACCAAGTCCAACTCTAGAAGCGTCACAGAATACAGAAAAGCCACCTATCCCAAAAGGTAATACCAAAACTAGTGCTATTGTCAAGCATGTCTTGAGCCTCTGAAACTCTCTTCATACTCTTCTTCCATTGAAACCTGACATTCTTCTGTGTTAGTTTGGTCATGGGTGGCGCGATCCTTGAGAAATCCTAAATGAATCGCATGTAATATCCTGCTAAGCCAAAGAAACTATAGACTTTTGAAACTGTTATATGTCTAGGCCATTGGTCACTGTTTCAACCTTCTTTGGATATACAGAATACCATCCTTCAACACTACATGTCCAACGAATGCAACCTGATCTAGCCAGAACTCACACTTGGAGAACTTAGCATATAGCTGATTCTCCCTCAAAGTGTAAACTATTCTTAGATATTGCTCATGTTCCTCCTTACTCTTGGAATACACTAAGATATCATCAATAAAGACAATCACAAAGTGATCCAGAAATGGCTTAAACAACCTATTCATCAAATCCATGAAGTTTGTTGGGGCATTGGTCAACCCAAAGGGCATCATGAAGAACTCATAATGCCCATAACAAGTCCTGAAGGCCTTCTTAGGTATATGTTCATCCTTAATCTTCAGCTGATGGTAACCAAATTGAAGATCGATCTTGGAAAAACATGTTGCCCCTTGAAGCTAGTAAAAAAGATCATCAATGCAAGGCAAGGGGTACGGTTCTTGATCGTCACCTTGTTTAACTGCTTGTAATCTACACACATCCTCATCGAACCGTCTTTCTTCTTAACGAATAATACAAGAGCACCCCATGGAGAGGTACTTGGCCATATAAACCTTTTGTCCAACAACTCTTGTAACTGCTCTTTCAATTCTCTTAACTTCTCCTGGAGCCATGCGGTCCGAGGGTATAGAGATGGGCCCAACTCCTAGCTCAAGCTCTATCCTAAATTCTATTTCTTCTCGATGGCATACCAGGCAAATCATCTGGAAACTCATTAGCCACTAGAACCATGTCCAAAATTGGTGACTCTACCTCTACATCCCTGACTATAACTAAAAATTCGTAACGACCTTTATTTATCAATCGTAGTGCACTCATAACTGATATCAAGTTTGTTGGAGTCAAACACCTGTACCTAGAAACTCTCTTGGCTCATCACCTGAGATTTCTAATCTCACTACCTTTCTATAACAATATATCATGGCATGGCATGGCATGGGGCTAACTAATCCATACCCAGAATAACGTCAAAGTTAGACATGTCCAACACTTTCAAATCTGCTAGTGCTTCCATGTCACCAACTTTGACTCCGCATGATCTATACACTGCTGAATAAGGATAGGCTATCCCAAAGGTACCCTAACTAAAAACGACTTCTTAAGATCCTAGGGATCTCCAAATAGTAAAGCAAAGACGAGGACACATAAGAATAATTGGACCTCGGGTCAAACAATGTCATGGCATTGAAGGAACATACATTGTCATACATGTTATCACTTTATTTAAAGCCTGCGCATCCTGCGGGTCATAGCAAATAAACAATGTTGTCCCCACTATCCTGGCCTCTTCCGCCTACTCCTCTCCGCCTACACCTTCTCAGGCTCCACGGCTGCCAAAGCAACGAAGCCACCATGGGTTGTCGACTGAGAGACTAACTGACAT
Organism: Dalbergia oliveri; assembly: GCA_030441495.1. Classification (NCBI taxonomy): domain Eukaryota; kingdom Viridiplantae; phylum Streptophyta; class Magnoliopsida; order Fabales; family Fabaceae; genus Dalbergia; species Dalbergia oliveri. The sequence continues at coordinate 13,918,037 of JAMLFY010000011.1, forward strand.
GAAGGGGTTATTTGACCCTTGACTTCAACTCCTGAAACATCGGCACTCTTTGCCTGATTGGCCACACCTGTAACATACCAAGGAACCAACTAAACATTGACCCTGATGTCTCTTCTCACAAGTTGGGCATCCTGGATATGACTCCATGAACCCTATCTCCTTTATTCAGACTGGCCCCTACTCAAAGTCTGTGATGCAGCTAGGCGTCCTGGGTGGGTTCTAGAGGGTAGTCCTCCTGACTGACCCCATTGTTAGCCCTCCTGATGGTGACCCTTGCTCAAACCTCTCTCGAGAACGAGGCATGAACTCTGGCCTTTTTGTTGGCCTTTAACATTGCCCTACGCTACTAAACCACTCTCAAGACCAATCGTGTGTCTACCACCTGAGCATAGTCCATGATCCCGACATGAGGCTCAACTGAGAAACATATCTCTGGCAGACCCTGAACAAAACGTCTCACCCTAGCTGCTCTCGGTATCATGCTGAGAGGCGTCCTGCAGATAAATGAAACGCTCATCATTCTCTATAATTGTCATGTCTGGAGTTAAATAGAGCTTCAAAAACTCCTCAATCGTCTGTGCTTGCCTCTCTGATATGAATCTCCACATGAAGGCTTCCTTGGCTGTCCCGAAGGGAGAACTAGCGGTCCCATACCTCTGTCAAAACTTCTGATACCATAACTCTGCTTGGCCTCCAAGCTGGAAGCTAGCCAAATCTCCGCTCTCTCTGAAGAACAATGGATGACATCGACTTTTTTCTCCATTTGCATGAGGAATTCCTGGGGATCTCAATTGTCGAGACGCTCATTGAAAATGGGTGGGTCCATCCTCTTAAAACAATCCAAGGTTGAGTCGTCTGTATCTCTCGCTGGAGGCGGTTGTGTAGTCGCCTTTAGTTGCCTGGCATCACATCTATCAAGTTTGCTATCATCTATTCAAAAACTCTAAGGCGAACACTGTTACTAGATACGTTCTTCTCCCGGTGATGGCAAAGGCATGAAGGGTGTCCAGGTGGCATGGTCACACCTGAAAAGGAGGACATATAATAAGACCATGAGTGCCAAGGAAAGACGGAATCTTCCTGAACCTAGACATGACTGACTCTTTCCTAAAGGTCTCAAATAGCACTACATTAATACAAATGGGTGCGCTTCCATTTATATAGATGTCATGTTATTTGTAGACACTTGCTCCAAGTAATATGTAGGGGGACCTATTTCTCTAACACCACTTTGTCATGACTTGCCTAGAAAATGTGACGGCACGTGAGATTTAGATCCCAGAAACCTAATAACATGACTGGCTAATATTCATAAATAAATCAAACATATTCAAAATATCTCAAGTTTAACTAAATTTCATAATTCTAAAATATTTCCATTCACAAATTTGAACATAAACTGTGTAAAATCTATAATATGGGTCCAAGCCAAACATAATTAAGTAAATGACTGAAATTCTAAAAATAATGAAAATAATATAATGCATGTCAGAATCCTGCCTACACAATTATGAGACACTACTAACTGACATAACTAATAATAAGCTCTACTCCAAAGCAAATCTCACCAAAGAAGCTATAACACTGCGGGGAGAATCCTATGATACGGCTGAACCTATCCTGTATCTAGGAGAGGAAAGAGAGGGGTGGGTTCATCAAAACTGTGAGTGAGCCTCACTCACAACCCACATGGGACAACAACAAATATACATAACATATACATACGACTAATATAAAATATTTTATATATAATTACCTATAATGTCCTGAAAATAATAATTTAACTAAATCCATGGCAATAACTAGTAAGAAACAGAAAATGTTCTATACATAAATATCTAAGCTGAATAGCTGAATATGAGCCAATGGCTAATCTGATAGGCACCTAACTAGGTCCCATAATGGACACCACGGGTTTCTTACTATGGATGAGCTAGTCCTCTAGCGACCATTTGGTACCAAGGTTAACAATCAATATCCAAGCCATTAACTCGTGATCTATTTCTTAGTATTTATTGGCTAAAAATTAATAGCAACAAAATTCATTGTTCTTACTATTTATAAAATGGATTCATGAAATTGTCTAGCTGATAAAATAAATCTAAATCATACATACAACAAGTATGGTCCTATAAGTTTTCTAAAATAATAATTTGTTATGATAACTACAAACTAATAATTTTCTAAAAGTTCTATAATCCATAAAAGCATATTTCTTAGCATAAATCATTCTAAAATTTCATAAATAATTTATATATATAGTATGGAAAAATAATAACTAAAAGTATGGCCATGAGCTTAAACCCACTCAAGGTTGGTAGCCGGGAGTGTGCTTCCACTAATAACTTGACTCTAAGAGCTGAAATGACATTGGTAACTGTCAAACAATATAATGAAATAATAATTAATTTGACTTTATCACCCAAATGATTTGGATGGTATGGAGGAAAAATATTGTAAGAAAACTATGTTGACAGTACTCAAATTCATAGACTAGATAAAAAGGGGAAGGACTGACTAAATTCCATGAAGATCACTTACCAGAAGAGATTAATAAGAGAAAGTTGAGAGAAACCACTTTTTTTCTCTAGGGAAATATCTGGCGGCTATGGTTCTTATAAAAATATTTGGGAGTATTATGATGTGTCAAATATATAATAGTAGATAAAATAAAATTGAAACGGACAATCACATCCCGTGTACACGTATTGTTCCGTATGCTTTCATTTATATATAATAAAACAATATGCAACGTGTTCATAATATTAAAACTGTAACGTCATGTAAAGCGTATAATAATATTAAAATGATAATACGTTAAAATATTATTAAATGATAACGTCTTGTAACGTGTATAATAATTTTAAAATGATAATATATTAAAATATTATTAAACGATTAACGTGCAACACGTTTTATAAAAAAAATATTAAAATGTTTATCAATTAATAATAGTAATAATAATAGTAATAATAATTCAGATACTAATAAATTTGTGTTTAGAGTATTACAAATAGGATGCTAGTGCAACACTAACATGTCAATTAATATGACACATCTATAAAAAAATATGACTATTTAATATTAACAACAAAAATATAAATTATCCTATTTAGTACGTATACCCATTATAGTCATTATATTGGATTCTAAAAGCAATTTTATAAAATATTACCAAACACTATTATTTGACTCCTCCTAATGAGAACAATTTTTATGTTATTTTATCAAATAAAACTACTATGACTTTACAATAACATCTTTTGGAGAGTTTAAAGAGTTCAACAACTCTAAAAAAAATCACAATAATACCAAACCAAGTCTAAACACCCCTCCCCTTCTCTTTCTAAGGTGGAGTTTGCCTATCAAGATTACTAATAATCTAGATTGCCACTAAAATAGATTGCCAACTTTTAAATTGCTAGTATTGTTACAATATAGTGTTTGATATGTATAGGTAATCTAATTGGTAATTCACATCACCATGTTTTATATACTAAAAAGATTACTAGGTGATTTATGTCTTTTACTAAGATAATAGTAACAGTAGTAATAATAATAATAATAATAATGATTTTAACTATCATAAATTTTATTTGTAATGTTAAATAAAAGTACATAATTATATTAATAATTAATTATTTATTATTTATTATTAATGTTATTACTAATTATTATTTATTATTATAAAAATTTAAATTAATAATAATTACCTTAATTATTAAAATAAGACAAAACTATCAAATTCGTCTCTAAAATTTTGTGTCGATCAAATTGGTCCCTATAAAAAACAAACTCTCAAATTGGTCCTTGCAAAATTGAATAATCGATTAAATTAGTCCTACAAAAAAATCTCTCAAATTAGTCCCAAAAGTGAATTATCGAACAAGTGAGTCATCATCGTCTGACTTATCAAAGGGATTAATTTGGCCTATTCTTCAATTTTGTAGGGACAAATTTGTCTAATTTGAAGTTTTTACATGGACCAATTTGAGATATTTATTTTTCAGGGACCAATTTATCCGACTATTCAATTTTGTAGGGACTAATTTGAGAGTTTTTTTTTATAGGGACTAATTTGGTTAAGGTAAAATTTTAGAGGGACCAAAATGGGTGTTTTGGCTTAAAATAATTGTTGATATCAATTGATAATTATTATAGTATTCAGTTAATGTTAATTATAATTAACAATCTTTATTGTTATTATTACCAATTATTATTAGTTATTAATTATTATACAATACTTATTAATAAATATAATGAATATTAATTAATTACTATTAGTATTATTTTTAGAATTTAATTTTAACAACTAGTATAAAATTATTCTCCACCATCATCTAATCAAAATATTTTGTTTGGATGACTTTTCAAGTATTGAGTATAAAAATCTATTATCATGACTTATGTAGTAGTACATTATTGAATGATTGTGTAAAAAAAATTATATTAATTAATGACAATTAAATCTTTTTTATCAATAATATTTTTGGTACTTTGGAAATTATATTGGTCGCAATGAAATTTGGATGTAGGATCTTATGCATATTACTCAAACCCCTCACTACTAAACTAATCCTAATGGCTTTTGTTTTTATCAATAATCAATAGTTAACAAATATTATTTTATAATAATAATAATAATAATAATAATAATTGGAGGATTTCCACCTAAAAAATAATCGACATAGACACTCTATGAAAGGAATCCACATTGCCACTCAGATGACAATATAAATTGAATATTAATTTAGATTGTCAATAGTGTGGTTTAACTAAATAAAACAATGCTATGGATTTAGGTATTCTAAAATTAAATTACCAATAATCTTAATAGTTAATATATTACCTCATACCAAACTCCCATTTAAGTTTCTTCCGCAGTTCCGCTTGAGCTAGCTTTCATGCCTAATGTGACTGCATTCAGTGTTTGAATGACACATTGCAATAAAATAATTGTTCAACTTAAATTAGAATTAAAGAAGAAAAGAGAGAGAGAGAAGAGAGAAAGGAGAGCGAAAAGGGAGGGGGGAGTGGGAGTAAATACGCATTTTCGGTCAACGAAAGAAATCGTTTTTTTTTTTTGTCAGAAAAAAACAGCTTTGAAACAGGATAATATTTTCCAAAAGTCGGCCTTTTTTGGATTTTTGTTTGGGTCTGGGAGGTTCTGGAAACTTAACCGATGTTTCCAATATTGTTATAGAATCCACCGACTTCGCCCACCCAGACCCCAACCAAGCATCCCAAATTCTAATCCCTTATTTCCTCGTGTTGGGCCTTTGGATTCTTCTTTATAAAACTTGCAGCCACTAAGACCTTGCATTTTGACCCAATCTTTTGGTTCAACTTTCCCTTCCACACTATCTTCCCGTCTTTTTCCTTCTTCATTTTTGGGCGCTCTATTTTACCGTCTGAACCAAATAATAATGATATAAAAAATAATATACAACAAACCGAAAACTACTCCCTCTTTAAATCCCATTGTCACCAATATACTTAAAAAAAAAAATAAAAGAAACAACTACCTCTGCCGTCTCATTAGCTCATTGTTCTTTGTGGCAACAATTCGTCAGATGCACTACAGCTAGTTTTCTTTTAATGTATTCAGAATTTATTAAAACTTTCATTTCAATTAAAAAAATTTAGTTAGATGTGAATTCAATTTTTAATATGATTATGAACTATTCTTATAATATGATTTTGACCTCATATTTTCATCTTAATGAGTCAAAAGTTACCCTGCCATTTCAATTAATCCTTATCCTTAGTCAGTAATTAAACGTGATATATAACAATACAGAACTGTGCATGGCAAGCATGTAAAGTAATTAAATGACCTTCCAAAACGTCATTGCTTATTAGATAAGGCAATCGAATTTGACGGATATGCCCCTGATAGCCCTCTCTAGGAAACAAGGAGGCAACTGCGGTTCCTTTCGCAGAATCAATGCTGATCAGCTAACAGTTCATTGTTCCTTATCTGTCATCTCATCAGGGTTCAATTCATTGCTCATTTTGCTTTCCTCTATTTCCTTGAACCCGCCTTTTGATCTTTGCCATTTTTTCTTTCTTTCTTTTTTCATCTCCTTCTTCCTTCTTACACATATATAAATAGGATCATTCACCAAAAGAAAGTCACATAGTCAAATCCAATAACATTCCAACACATTAACAATTATTATTTGTTCTCCTTTGACACCATCAATCAAAGGATCACAAAAGGATGGCTGGTATTGGCAATGGAGTTGCATTTGAAGACTTGCTGCCCGTGATGGCCAACAAGCTAGGAGGTGAGGGTCTCATAAAGGAGCTGTGCAATGGGTTCCAGTTGCTGATGGACAAGGAAAAGGGTGTGATCACTTTGGAGAGCTTAAGGAGAAACGCTGCTGTTTTGGGCTTGCAGGACTTGAAGGAGGATGAGCTTGTGAGCATGATGAGGGAAGGGGACCTTGATGGAGATGGGGCACTCACCCAGATGGAGTTCTGTGTCTTGATGTTCAGGCTGAGCCCTGAGTTGATGGAAGAGTCTTGGGTTTGGATTGAGGAGGCACTGCAACATGAACTCAAAAACTATTCCATTTAGTCTGTTACATAGCAGGATGTGACATAACTGCTCATAGAGTGGTTTTCTTTTCCCCATTCCCCTTAATTGTTTCTGAGCCCTTTTTTCTTTTTTTCCTTGTTTCGTTTCATATACAATTCATCCTACTTTCTCCTTTTTTTTTTCAATTTTCATATTTGGAATTGAAAAGAATGGACAATTTTTTGGGGGTACTTTGCCTTTAATGTCCTTTTACCCGTTGCACAGAATAAGGGGAAAAAATTGGGTGATTGACATCTTAATTGTTGGCAAGCATTATGGTTTTGTTGATTCATAGCGGCATAACAGAGCCAATATTTTATCAAAAATAACGGAGCCAATGTAACAAAGTTCTCAAGAGTGAAAATCTGACGAACTCTACAAGCTACGAGTGATAATGGTGTGAATCCTTTGAACATAATGAATAACAATATTTCCTATGTACCGATATATTCTGCGTTACTTCTTGATTTTGAGTCGGATCTCGAATTAGTCTTAAGACTCCCTATTGATCTTATCTTTTGATTCCAGTCCACCGACCATGTTTTCCAAACGTTCTTCCCAGACAAAAAATAGTGACGATTAATGAATTTGAAAATTATGTGAGTCACTCTCCATTAATTGTATCGACTAGGGAAGACGACAAACGTGGATTATTTCGTGGATATTCCTCTTTATCGCAATACATATCAAGTCTAAAAAAATATATATCAAGTCCAATGCAATCGTACGTGGAACTTTCCTAGAATCCCGTCAATTATTCATTACCTACAAATAGACGTTGTAACATGTCAATTTGCATACAGCCTCCATTTCTTTAAGTTCAGAGCCCCATCTACATCCGATTTAATTTTACATATCATATGTAAACCATTTTTTCTTATTTTATTTTAATATAAAAAGAACGCTGTTCCAACCAGATCTGCTATGAATATTAAATTTTTCGAAGAGGCCGGCAGTACTGAAACAATTTTAAACAAGAACATTGCTTGCCTCTTTCTTGTCTTATTGTCGCCAGCAACAAATATTAAATCTCATAGCTAAGGCTGGTTCTCTTATGTGAGACCCTTTCCTGCATACCTTAAAACTAAACATTGTTTGAGTGGGAGAAGAACGGGTCAGCATAGCGATAGGAAGGAGGGGTTTGATTTGTTAAATATGAGTTTCCAATTACATTTATTATTTATTTATTTATTTATTTTGACCGAATCATCCTTTTTTATTTTTTTTCTTGGTTGTGTCCATTGTTATTTATGTATTTCTTCATATAGCAGTGTGCAGTTTACAAAGGAACCCGCAAATTTCAAAAACCGCCCAACAAAAATTTGGGTTGTTGATTGGGCTATCCATCGCAAGCCTCCACTCCGTGTTTTGGCCTGATTGCCCTTGCTCCTTGGGATTTTGTATGGTTAGTGTCTGTTTTCAATTTTGGGCTTAGGCCTAGTTTACTTACCAAAACTTTAAGTTCAAGAAACGAATGATGTTGACTAAAAAAGTGGAATGATGTTCGGCCGAAAAATAGAAGAGCAACCGATGATCCAGTGTGGGTTCATCATGTATAGTTGGTGTTTTTTTGTTTTGGGTTATTGCTTCTGCTTTTTTCCTCACCTCCTCATCACACACGGTTTGTTTGATATCGTTTGAGGAGTTTTAAGGGTTATTTAGATTGTTTTTATTTTTGTGTTTTTAAAAACTGTTTAAAAAATAATATTTTGAAAACTGTTTTGAAAATCATTTTGAATAGTAATTAATAAAACCAACTAATTATAATTGTGTCATCTTATTTTTTTTTATTTTAAAAAACAGAATTTCAAAAATATCTTTCAATTGTTTTCTAATTTTTACTTTTAGAACACAACTTTTTTTTTTGTTTTTAAAATCAGGCCAAAAAAATAACCAATCAAACAAGTTTTTTTTATTTTTAATTTTTAAAAACTAAAAATTATTCTGCAAAACACTTTTCAAACAGCCTCTTAATTTTCTAATAACAATATTTAGATTGTGAAGAAAAAAAAAAAACTAGCCGATAGCTTTGTATTTCTCGTGTTTGCTCATACCTTGCATTGTTTTGGAACACTGCTCTCAACAAACTGTGTTAGTTCTGACCAAAAAAAAAAGAGCAAACTATGTTACTGGTGGTGGTCAAGTGAGATTTTTGTTTTTTTTTGGTTTTCGTCATCCGCATTTTCATTTGAATCATTACTTGAAAATAAGAAAGATTGGAGTAATAGTACATATATTCCAAGAAAATAAAGGAAGAATAATCACATAAATGACTCAAAGTTTCTGCATAGAAATTTGTCTGTATGAATCTATTATCCTTGAATTGGATTGTTTGGATTAAAAAGAATTTACGTAGATCATTAAAGGCTATGGGACCAGACGATCGTGCTTGATGGCTTGAACAACAACGAAGCATGTATGTTTGGTTTAGATTTTGGTAACATTATTTTTTATATAATTGAATTTAAAAGAATTGATTATAAAATAAATAATTTTGAAAGAATTATTTATGTTTGAAAATAATATTAAAAAGATAAGTTTAGAAGAATTAATGTAAAATATAGTAAATGGGCCAACAGTTTAATGGTAGGTTATATGTTCAATGAGTTATGAAAAATTGTAGTTCAACTCTCATCCTAATATTTAGTTTAAAAAATAATAATATAACAGTAAAAGTTAAAACTTTTTGGTTTCATTGGAATTAATTTTTGTAAAATTTAAACACTTCTCTTAAAAATAAAATGTCAATCCAAACACTTTAAAAAAAATTTTCAACTCAATTTTTATCACCGTCGAAAAGATGTTGCAAACCAAACAAGCAACGAGACTTCAAATTACTTTTTTTTTCAGTATAAGTGAGACTTTAAATTACATAATAGGGGTCTCAATAAGAGTGCATTTGTCTCAATGTTTACTAATTTATTTATGGGAATAATTTCTTATAAATAATTTATTATTTGTGACAAATTTTATAAAATTATTTTTACGATACTTATATCATCTTATTTTCATGATATTTCATTCCTATAATAGAAAATGAGAATAAAAGATTTCCATAATCAGAGAATAATAATTATCAAATAAAAATATTAAACTATCTCTTGATTATTAGACATTTTCATAATTAAAATACCATTAAAAATATTAGGAATATTTTAAAAACTATAATATATATTTTATGAAATATGCATTATAAAGTAAACAAAATTTAAATGTATTCCAATAATCTCAAAAATAATCCCAAAAATATTTAATAATAAACAATCAAGTTTATTTAAAACATTTGAACACGACATTTTTAAGGTACAACAATCCTCAAAATGTAACTCTTGAAAACATAATTTCAATCCTTTAAATAGATGAATCTTATTCAAGAGTCTAACATAAACCATTTTACTGAACCATCTAATGAGGTGTACTGTCATATGTTCATCAGTTTCTTGCCATTGCAAATGGTTAAACTTTCTTCATATTTTTATATGCAAAGAAATGAATTTTATTGAACTAAAAGACGAATAATGCACAAAAAATAAATAAATAAATAAAGTGTTCAAGTTTGTGGAGGAACCATCTTCAAGACGGTGATCAAGAGAATCTTCCAGGAATTATTCCACCAAATGGATATTGCACAACAAAAATGAGGAGGAAAAACAAAACAAATAAAACAAAACATAGACAACCCATTGGTGTGGCACAACTGGTAAGAGAATTGTATTTCCTTAATAATCTCCTACTGATTTTGATTCATGATGGAGGGATGAGAATTAAATGTCACTTGTGATTAGAGTCGTCTCCACTTACAATCTGCAGTACTCGAATATGGATCGGATACTAGTTGGGAGACAAAAAAAAAAATTATAATCATATTCGGCGGCTGTACGTGGTCCGTGTGACACACTCTTGTGAGCGGCGCGTGAGACACAGGAAAACCAAATCTGGCAAAGCCCACATGGCAGAGCCTCACCCAGTGAATGAGATTCGTCCACGTAAGCAATCGGAATCTCCTAATTTGCTTATATGCCACGAAGATGACACATCACCGCTCTCCGTCCCCATGCATTGTGTTCCTCAAAGGAAATATCCCAACAACACCCACAAGAAAGGAACAATTATTAAAATAAGGTAAAGTACCGGCATTTATTAATGTGTTCATATACCACAGAAAAAGGATTTATGTTCCCTCAGGAACACACACCTGGCATCCCCTGCCACCACGAAACAACACCCTCGCATGCTGTTCCTTGCAGATTTTTTCATGGTTACTCTAGCCTCCACATTGCCCTAGGTTCTCATTAGACAATTATCACCGTAAGGCACGCCTTCCCTTGTCACCTCACATATCACTTCTTTTACTTTTGTACTGTGCATATATACTTTTTTATATTTGATTGGACCGAAAGTAGATCGTTTTGCTTCGAGGAAGGATCAAATGAGCCGGAAAATTTGATTTTCTTGAAAAAATAAATTTCATTTATAATTTCTTAAAATCTAAAATATGGAATAAATTAATCTTTTTGTTATGTATTCAATAATAAAATAATATATTTAGTATGTTATAATATTGATGTAAGGCATGAATTGATACATTGAAATTTAAACATCATTTTGGAAAGATTCAAAAAGTACTTTTTATTAGGGATGTACATGGACGAATTGATTCAAATTTAAATTCGATCTGATTTTTATATTGGATTAAATTTTGAAATGTGATCTGATAATGACCCAATTAGTAATTAGGTCAATACACCTTTAAATAATATATAAGAATTTTAATATTATACATATTAAAATTATAAAATTTTACAAGTAAATAATAAAATTTAAAAGATATTTTATCATATATATTTTAAAACAAATCATATCAATATGAAATACTATCAAGTTATATAAAATATATTAATTAAACTATAAAATCTTGTAACTTATCACTAATTATTACAAAAAATCTCTATAAGACTTATTTAACTTTAGGTTGGTTGGTTAAACTCAAAGTATGATTTAAATTCGACCAAAAAGTACATCAAGTTAAATTTTAAGACTAAAGGTTTCAATAAATTTCATTTAAGGCTTATGAACACCACTACTTCCTATATTCAAGAAAAAAATTTCCCTTATATCATGTTATTCTAAGTTTAGGGAAAAAAAATAAAAAGTGAAACAATATTATATTGCGTAAGAGGTGTGAGTGTAATTTTCATACGTAACATAATATGTCATATTATTAAGTAATTGGTCATATGTGTCATCTTGTTAAGGTTTAATAAATAGATTTTATAGAAGTAACTTGTCTTATGTTTTATTTTTTGAGATATCACAAGAATAGTTTATTTTTTGAGGGATCAGATTATTACGTATAATTGTTGGGAGATTAGCTTATGTATGTACTCTTTTACTTTTAACCCTGAAAAAAATAAAAGTAATAAAGAAAAAGAAAAAAACTTCCTCCACTTTATTTCATTCCTTCAAGAACAGAAAATTTTATATATTTAAAAAATAATAAATAAATATTGATAATGAAAAAAAAATATATAAATGGATTAGATTTCTTATATTAAAAAATAAAAATAAACAACGGAACAATTAATTATATTAAAATTTTAATAATTTCTTAATACAATAAATAGAAATTTATTTTTTTAAAAAAATTGATAAATAAAGTTAAAATGAGAAAATAATACTCATATAAATAACCTATTGAGGTCATCAAACCAAAATAAAAATAAATTCAGGAGTAATATCGGACAACAACCTCGCATCACATGATGAGAGTCCCTTTTACTTTTGGGGTTTATCTTGACATTCGTTGTCTTACATCTAATTATGGTATACACAAACTTTCAAGTATACTTTGTATTGTTGAAGATAAGGAAGAAATGAGGTTATTATTTAGAATTAAATAAGATTATCTTAAAAGTGGTTAAGGCCTATATAACAAAAGCAAAAAAGTAATATTTAATTAATTTAGGTAGTTCAATATTTAAAATATTTAAAAAATAAATTTCAATTTAAAAACTTTATGTTATAATAATAATTCAACTTACTTTGAATTAAATTAATTAAATTTTAATAGATATTTTAATATCAGTAATTTAGAAAAACAATTGTCAACTAAATATTTTTTAATAAAACAATTTATTAATCCCCTACCAAAAAGATAAGGGCAAATCACGTGGCTCTCTTGAGGTCATTCATAATTATACTGATTTTTTTAAGATTTTAAAAAATTACTTGCTTCTCTTAATTGTAATCATTTTAAACTAATTAAGGAAGGTAATTGATTTTTTAAAATCTAGAAGGAGATAAATGTAATTATGAATGATTTAGAAGAAATTCCTATAGTTATGTATTTTATATAAAAATATTTAATTTAATTACTTATTATTTTAAAAGTTTTATATATAGAAGTATATGATATGATTAAATATCAATATAAAATTATTGTAAAGTTAATATACTAAAATTAATCTCATTACATTTTTTTGTACAGGGAAGATTAATCTCATTATATAAAGCATGTAAAAATGAGTAACCATTTTGACTTTTAAAATATGCTTGTGCCGGCAAATTAGTCATTAAAAAATATTTTATTAGTTTGTGGAAACAATGACCATTTTCATTAATGCTAAAAAGGTTCTATTAATAACCAATTTGTCAACATATTAATCTTTTTGAAACTAATTTATCAATGTATTTAAAGATTAATTTATCATCCCTTTTTAAAAAAATTTATGAACTTAATTTGTATATATTGATAGTATAAGTATTTTACATTATTGATACATTAAAATTAATTAAACTCATAACTTTTTAGCATTATTTAAAGCACATGAGCTAATAATTTTTAAAAATTAATTCATCAACACATTAATATTTGAGTTTAATTTTGATACATTGAAATGTAAAAGAGTTTTATACTACCATCTAATCAAATCTATCCTTTTATATAAGTTTTTAACTCATGAGGATTAAAGTAACCATATTTATTAGGAAAAAAATATTTGTACTCATTATATATAAGACATAATACTTACTTATATCATCAATAATAAATGAAATATGGTTGACATACTATCTTACATTAAATAAATATAAATAACAACTCTATTTATTAATGTGTCATTAATGTTTTGAGAGTCAAAATGATATTTTTTCATATAAAAATTATTGTGAAAAAGGATAACCACAGAAAGATTAGAGCATGTTTAATTTTTATTTTTATTTTTCAATTTTAAAAATTTTATAAAAAAGATACTGGAAATTAAAAATAAAATAAAAAACTAATATTTATAATTTTCAATTTTTTAATATTTTTTTAAAAAAATTAAAAATTAAAAACTTAAATCAATCGTGCCTCTACTCGTTTCTGCGGTCAAAAAGAGTTGGAAAAACAAACAGATGGCCGAAAGTAAAACATCGCCAATTTACACCGCAAATCTCTGAGACACATGTTCTTCATTTTTCTTTGAAGGAAGCAGATTCACGTCTTCGAGTGAAAAATCAAATCAAATGAGATCAAACAGTACATAGCACAAAGGGTAGTTTGGGGCTCCGACGCAAAATCAGGGATTCTTTTATAAATTTCAGCCTACAACGCGTGATTTCCCCTTTCTTCCTCTTCCCTTCTCCTTCACCCAAATAAGAGAAAAAGAAAAAAAAAAAAGAAAGAAAAGTAAAAGAAGAAAAAGAAAAAAAAAACAACAACAACAAAGGCAAAGAGAGAGAGAAGAGTGTGAAGATGATGAAGTGTGAGTTGTGCAAGATTCGGGCGAGGATTTTCTGCGAGTCGGACCAGGCAAGCTTATGCTGGACCTGCGACGCCAAGGTTCATAGCGCCAACTTCCTTGTGGCAAGGCACTCAAGGACGCTCCTCTGCCGCGCGTGCAATTCCCTCACTCCGTGGAAGGCCACCGGCGCCGCCCTCGCCAACGCCGTCTCCGTCTGCGACCGCTGTGCCAACGGAGAACGACAAGAACAAGACGAAGAGAGCGAAGCAGGGAACCACGTCGTCGAGACAGACACCGAGGACGACGACGAAGACGGTGACAATCAAGTTGTACCTTGGTCCCCCTCAACGCCGCCGCTTCCGCCGGCGTCCAGTTCCTCCGGCAGCGAAGAGTTGGTTGACGGCGATGGTGATGGTTATGAGCAGCAGGCGTCGGCGACGACAACGACAGCAACCTCGTTGAAACGACAACGTGAGGACAATGCTTCGGATCGTGACTTTCAGGTTTGTTGTATACGAGGAATCTAGTTAGTTTACAGAACATTAAAAAGAATTTAATTTGAATACTGTAAAGAGATTTTGCATTCATCAAATTTGAATTTCTTTATCAAAATGTTGAGACTCAATCATCCAATAAAATTAGTATATGATTGAATGATACTATAAATTCTGTATTAAAACTAATGTAGAAAAATTAATGACATAGATAATTTAAATTGTTTAGTACTAATACTAGTACTAACTTCGGTAACGGAGGTTAGGGATTCTTTTGAAATAATAATGACCATTATCGAATTTTGGGGGAAAACGATGATTTTATTTTCGTTTTGTGAAAGCAGGAGAGTTCGAATGGTGAGGAGTGGAGAGAGGAGGTGGCGGGGCGCGACGGAGAACCGCCGTTGAAGGGGTGGCTGAGTCCATTGGAATTGAATGGCTCACGTGGTTGCTGCCGTGACGGTGGAGCTTCTAACGGCGTTTGATGCTGGGATGCGGAGTCCAACGACGTCGTTAGCACGATATATTTTTAGCTCTTTGATTGTTTAACGCTTTAACTTGCTTTCTAATCCTACAGCTTACACCACTGCTAGTTTTTGACCATGAGTAAGATTAGTTCATTGTTGTGTAAAACATTCACATTGGAATTTTCTTCTCTCTTTTTTTAATATTAAATCCAAATATATATTCCGAACTGACGTAGATCTATACCCAAAAAAAAAAAACTGACGTAGATATTGATTTTTCCCCAATTATTTCTTTTTTATTTCTTATATGTGAAGGGAAAATGCACGTGCAAAATGAATGCTCCCTTCCTTTTTCTGCCATCAATTTCTTCGAGTATATATTTAACTTGTTTACTTTTTTATTTTTTTTGGATCTCTCCTTTGCATTTTAGGAAATCAAATTAATGTGTTAATACTATCTATAATACATCGAAATTACTCCCATCTGATCATAATATAAGTTATTTTTATATTTTTTATCTGGTTTAAAATATAAATTATTTTTACACTTTAAGAAAATATTAATTATTTTTTATCCATTTTATTCTTATATTTATAATAAATAAGAATGAAATTATGTGAGTGTAATTACTTAATAAAAAAAATAATTTATAATAAGTGATAAAGAGTATTTTTATTTTTAAATTTTATTTTTTAAAAGATTAATATAATTTAATTATTATTTTAAATTGTATGTATAACTTTAAATATTTTATATTATAAACGAAAGTATCTAATGAACAAAGAAACTAGAGTGCAGAGCCTTGTAGCAAGCATTGTATAAATTTTTGTGCCTGAGTAAGTTGAGTAAGTTATTAGGGTATATTTGATTTCAGTTTTTATTTTTTATTTTTTATTTTTTAAAATTTTATGAAAAAAGTATTAAAAATTAAAAATGAAAATTTATGATTTTCAGTATTTTATTTATAAAATTTGAAAAATTAAAATATTAAAAATTAAAATTAAAAATTAAAAGCTTAAACTAGATAAGGCCAAATTTGTCTCTTTTGTGATGTGCATTTGCATCCTTCCTTTGAGGGATCCGCGTGTCATGCCGTGTAGCCTCACAAAGTCACAACAGCCAAATGAATTTTATCAGAACAAGTAGGCAACCCCCAAGTGCAGCAGCATATGCCATATATAAAATCATATTCCTGACTACATAGCACACATTTTCTGGAAGGGTCCTTTTTTAATTTTGTGATAAGATTTAATATTTTTTTAAAAAAATGAGTAATAATAAAGATAAAATTCTACACTATTTGGTTACATCGGCTTTTTTTGTTTTTGGGTTGATATACTGCGGGGCCAAGGCCCAAAACGAATTACACAGTAACTATTCGAGGCAGTAAGGAACCCCTCAGGTCATTATTGAAAACAATGGAAAGAAAGCTAGGAAGCCTATTATAAATAGCCACTCCATCAGCTTGACGGTGTGCACAACACGCCAAAGCATCAGCACAGCTATTCTTCTCCCCGTAGATATGAGAGATTTGCACTATCTAGTCCCTTTGCAGGAGAGAATTAATAGCTCCAACTAAAGCAAAAGCAGAATGACTCGCGAAATCCAGATCTAGGCAAAATTTCAAAGCACAAAGAGAGTCGATTTCCACCATAATCTGTCTGAAGCCCATCTCCCACGCCACCTGAAGACCGTGAAAAATACCCCCTAGTTCTGCTGTCGTGATACTGCAAACACCTATGCGGACACTATAAGCTCTGATGAAACAACCCTTATGATCGCGCAAGATGCCCTTAGCTTTGTATACAACAGGACTTAGTTTAATCCAGTTGATGGGAGGAGGCATCCAAGCAACATGGATCAAAGAAAAGGAGGGCACCCTTAGCTTTGTATACAACAGGACTCCTAAAGCTGAAAGATAATCCCGCGCACGCCACATAATCGTGTGCCAGGTAGAGGTGGGTCTAATCTCTCTTCCTCAAAAATAGCCTTATTTTTCTTGTGCCAAAGCTCATTGCAAGTAGTACTGAAGAACAAGGGCCAGGGGATCCCATTAAAGGTATGAGATGTCTGTCGAAGTTTCAGCTCCAACCAAGAAAGGAGGGAGTGGGAGTCAAAGCGAGGAAGGGAGTGACTGATGCCAGTGTTAGTCCAGATAATGGTTGCCAAGGTGCAATCACGAAGTACATGGAACACTGTTTCTAACGGATCACCACATAAGGGACATCCCGCCATGATAGTCATGCAACGCTGGGCCCTCCTCTAGTTCGTGAGAAGAGCATTACTTGCAACCAACCAAAGGAAAGCTCGAAGGCGCTGGGGAATATTCAGTTTCCAAATCAGCGTAAATAAAGGTGTTTGTCTGGGGTGTTGATAAGATCGGCAAGTATCAATTGCTGACTTACAAGAGAAAATCCCTGTTGTTTCTGGAAACCAGGCTAAAGTATCATTAACTATCCCCACTTGGGGAGGGGCAATAGGTTTTATTAAATCAACAAAATCAGGGGTGGAACCTGGGCTAACTTCACCCAATCCTAATGTTATGACCCGTCTCGGAACGTGGGACGTAAAGTCTAGTTCCCTTCGTAACCTGGATTCCTCTATATGCAGGTAAATTATAAAATTGTTTAAATCATAAAATCTTTTTACATACAAATCACCTGTCTTTAAACATATAGTCATAATTTTCCAAAATCTAGTCTTATATCCTTTTTCTGAAGTTCTGAATTCATGGGGTCAACAAGTAAAAAAAGTCTATCATACAAAAACTTTATAAGTAGTAAAATCATATATTACAGTCCAACATAATCACATATACATAACATATATCATGCATTATGGTATGGGATCTTGCATTATCTACATTGGAGCATCCTTTTATATATAGAGGGCTTCACCAGTGTGAAGCTTACCAACTAATACTCTATTCCTCGAAGGAGGAAGGAGTCTGGGTAAATCTTAAGGTTACTCTGTCTGTAAAATAGGAGAAATAAGAGAGGGTGAGTTTTGTAACCAAAACTCAATGAGTGAATCCTCACCCACAACCATATATGGGACAGGGAAGGAAAATACATAAATACCGTTAATGCAGCATTCACAAAACATTTATATTTATTTCACATAATAGCAATAAAATCATAAATTTACTAAAACGTAGAAGCATAATATTCTCAAGAATTACCAAAAGGAACAGACTATGGAACTGAAAAATGGGTGCTCAGTCCCTCGTGAACAAGAGCTCTCGCTAGAACCTTAATGGTTCCTCATGTTGTCCTCGTGGACTGATTTATCTCTGGATAAATTGCCCTCGTGGGCCTTGGTACCAAGGTTAATTTACTCGTTAACTAGCTCTATTCCTTCAGAAATTTCTTATTCTTAACCAGTCTTTTCACAATGTTTCATGAAGTCCTTTATCCTAGAGTTCAAATCCTAATCTCATGAAATAAAAAATTCTAAAAATCATAAAATCATTAATTACTTTTAGAGCTGAATCCATGTAACCCTAAGGTTTGACCTTACATCCTGGTGGTTGTGAAGCCGTGCCCAAGGATCACCGTTAAAGACATTATGGTTTCAATCCACAGATATATACAGGTAAATTTCAAGTCATACACAGACTCATATGCTAAAACTCTTTTATATCTAAGTTTCTAAATCCATTCCAAATATCAAACCTTCATAGACTTGGGAATTCCAAAATCTCAACAGCATTTCCAATAGTCACCAATTTCATAATTGGTTAAACATAAAAGTCATGCTAACAAACCATATATCTCAAACAGTTGCAAGTTATCAACAATTTTATATAAAACCATCTCAACAAATATGGTCCCATGCATTTTTCAAGAACACCTTTTATGGTTTTTGAAAATCAATGTTTCTTGACAACAAAAATCTTAACTGTTACAAAATAAACTATAGAATCATAGTTCTTCTTTATGGTTTGTTGAAAGTAACTCTAATGACCAACATAGAGGTCATAGGCTAGAACCCACTCACCTGGAGTGGTGGAAGATAGGAACAGGACCAATTGGATTCTGGGAGGTAGGGATGACACCCTCTCTGTCATAGAAGCAACAGAACACTAAAATCAACCTCTAAAACTTCTAAATACTCAAATTCAATCTCTAACAAGGTAGAACCTCTTTTTTTTAAAAAAAAAGCATGGAGAC
Organism: Dalbergia oliveri; assembly: GCA_030441495.1. Classification (NCBI taxonomy): domain Eukaryota; kingdom Viridiplantae; phylum Streptophyta; class Magnoliopsida; order Fabales; family Fabaceae; genus Dalbergia; species Dalbergia oliveri. The sequence continues at coordinate 13,937,478 of JAMLFY010000011.1, forward strand.
CCTCCTTGAACTAAGAAATCTTGAAGGAAAAAAAGAAAAACTAGCAAACTAACATACCTTTAAGCTTGGAGGATTGAAGATTCTAAGTTAAACTTGAAAGAGTTGGAAGAAAATGGAGTTTTATGAATGAAAAATGGGTTGGAAGGGGTGTTTGTTCGAGGTTGAGAGAAGTTGGGGAGGTAGGATATGTCTGGAATGGTTTGGACCCGAAATGGGGTTTTTATGTTCACTGTTCACCGCCTGGGCGGTCATGTGATGCCTCCCCCACTTCACGCACCGACTTACTCTCTTTTCCGTCTGGCGGTCATGACCACCTGGGCGGTCCCAGAAGCTCCAACACCGACTTCACTCTCTGTTAACCACCTGGGCAATCATAGACTGCCCTGGGCCTCTAGAAGCTCCAGATGCTCCAATACTGGTATGTATTTGACTACTATCCCACTATTCACTTATTTACATTTCTTAATTTTAAGTTAATCCATTAACTTTAAAACATAAATGTAAATAGGAAAATACCAATTGGATTCAAATAAAATATTAGAAAAATCAAAATCCCAACAAATCAAAATTTCATTTTTGGGTTTTAGTTCAAATTCGGAAAATCTTACGATTTTATAAACTTGCAGGCTAAAAATGAAGTACTTGAGGGTTTCATAAAATTCGTTAAAAATCCTCTTCAACTCATTTTTCTCTAGGGAACAATTACGGACTTTTGATCCCAAGAAAATAGCTCTAATATATAGCCCTCCAAGGGCGTGTAGGTCCAGACTTACGAAATTCAAGACCCAAACGACATGTAAGGGTAACTGGCACCTTCTTGGTTCGAAAAATCTTCTAACATTTTTATTTAAAACTAGGGTATCACACCTAACCACCTGCTCAAGTAACATAATCACCCACCGTAGCAGAAATCATCATCTCCCAAATTAATAATTGAAAAATCCTGCAATTTGTGAATACTTGGAATCCATGATCTAGCTAGAAGTTAATTCTACTACTATCACCCAAGTCTCCAAATAAGGTTGTTAAAAAAATTGGGCCAAGTTCGCAGATACCTAGCCAAGCGTTTGAAGATTGGGCCTTCTTCTTCAACGAGGAACAAGTCTGTCTTGCAACCATATTTAGCCCTTATTACTTTAACCCACAGAGCATCCCTGTTATGAATAAGCTACCAAGCAAGCTTCATTAAGAAAGAGCATTGGTGTCTTAGCGCCTAAAGCCCAAACCACCCTTACATTTAGGTTGGCAAATTTTCCCAGCTAACAAGATGGGTTTTTTCTTTGTTCTCAACCATTCCATATGAAGTTTCTACAAATCTTATCAACTTTATCATAGACACTAAGAGGGATGCAGTTGGTTTGCATGATGTACGAAGGAATCGTTGAGAGGGCTGAATGGGCCAAGGTTACATGACCTGCAAGTGAGAGGTGCGAGCTTCCAACCGTTTAGCTTGTTTTGCATACGATCAAGGACATACCGAAAGTCTTGATTTTTCATTCAGTCATGCCACAAGGGTACTCCAGGTACTTACCAAGGTTAGTTGTTTCCTGCATACCAAGGATATCACAGATCTCTTGACGCCTAAGCTTCATCATGATAACCGTTAATGATTAATTTATTCAAAGTGGGAGTTGATTTTTTTATACTATAAATCATTTATTCCAAATGTTTAAGTTATCAATTTAAGTATTTAAATGATTTTATATCTAATTAGTGTTTAAAAATACTTACTAAGAATCTAAAAAGAACAAGTTTTTAAACTTCATAATACATTTAAAAAATTGACAATGCAAATATCTCACTCGTCAATATAAATTTTATCACTTTTGATTCCTCAGCGCTTTGTGCCATTCTACTTAGTTGACCTCCTTCAAGAATCTAACCTTGCAATTTGGAAGCTAATGTTCTTTCTCCATAACTATTTGTTGGATTGGATGATATATTATTACTATTTATATATATAGAGTAATGATATTCCTTTTTATTATATTTTCCTATAAACCCTCCTATGCATTAAATTAAATAAGTTTTAATTAATTTGTAAGATTTCAACTTGCAAATTCATGGATCGCAATAACTTTTTACTCTATTTAGTATGCACGATGAAGATTTGTAAGGGACTAGAATAATATTATGTTACTCTATTATTATATATATGGATGGGGATTCGTTAATTTAAGAGTAAGTCTTGTACATTACTCTATTCAATAACTTTTTATCAAAATTGAATTTTATCAATTTAATAATTAAATTATATGATATTATATTGATGATCAAGTATAACAAATTTTAGAAAAATTAGGCAATAATACACATGCAATCTAATAATTAATATTTACTCATATTTTAAAAGCATATTATTTGTCAAAATAAAATAAAATGATAAAGTATCAAATCATTTTTAAATTTTACAAAATTTTATTACTTAGTAGAAACTTTAAATTGCACAATTAGATTGATGAAATGACATTCCCAAAAAAAGTTATTATATGAAATAAATATGCCATAATTTATCTTGGAGTAAATGAATAAATATATATATATATATAAGAGCTTGGGAATAATAGAGATTGTTGTAATTAATCTTGATCCTGTAGTCCCTGGAACTATTTTGTACTTAGAACATTAATCATTAATTGTTTCAGGATTAAGAAGTTTTGTAAAAATTTAAGTGGAAAATCCAGTTCATTCTGTGTTGGTAAGCCTTTAGTAGTCTGTTGGTAAACCTAAGAGTGGTGTTCACATAGAATTAGGAGAAATCTTAGGAAGGAAATTCTATTAAAATTTTTAGAAAAACCTTTTAAGTCTGAACCAACTTGATGGCTAGTCTTCTAAGGACGATAAGTAGCTTAGCTAAAGGAAAAACAATATTAATAGCAAATGACCTCCATCTATCTCTACCTACTGCTCTTACTATAGATCAAGACGAATATTAAAGTAAAGAACTAATAATAGCAACTATAGAAAACAAGCTTCAAAATTGGTCCACCAAAGGTAAAGCATAAAGAAATTTATAAAACTAGTATAATAAATGTTAGTTCAAAACAAGATATATATTGTATTGAAAAAGACCCGTCTATTGAAGATACCCATACTATCATAAAACTTTTAGATGAAAAATTGATCAATAAACATATTCATAACGGTTATCATTATATTCATACAGGATTAATACAAGTTGCAATAAAACCTTTTGTAAAATTAGGAATCAATACTCCTGTGATTGCAATACTACGATATATAAGACTTAGAGAATTTGAAGATCAAGTCTTGGCTATATTTGTAATGCCCTAGTCTAAATAAAACGGGCTAGAGATTTTTTTGGATTAGGAAACGTGCAATTACCCTATCTGTCATTTTCAAATTTTCTAGTCTTGAACCTATATGCCTTTGGATAGCTATATAATATAATCATTTCTTGGGATCAAAAGTCTCGGTAATTGTTCCCTAGAGTGAAACAAGTTAAAGAGTGATTTTTAATGAATTTTATGAAATCCTTAAACCTTTCGTTTTAGCTCAAGAGTTTATAAAATATCAAAATTCTCGAATTTGAACTAAAACCCAAAAATTACATTTTGATTGTGGGGATTTTGATTTTTTAGATATTTTATTTGAATTCAAATGGGGGTATTCTCTTATTTACATTTATGTTTTAAAGTTAATGGAAGTTAACTTAAAATTAAGAAATGTAAATAAGTGAAGTAACCATTCTGGTGGCCGCACTCATAAGCGCTATCAGTCAAAGAAATAATAAGGAAGTGTAGTCACCATTCTGGTAAGCTAAGCGGTCGAGTGAATAGTAAGGCGGTGCAAGGGATAAAAAATTCACGCTCTATGATGAGCGCAGCGCTCGCAGGAAACATAAATACCCCATTTCGAGGTCCAGAACCTTCAATTGCCCAAAAACATTACCCCTTCATCTCCAACGTGAAAACCTCTTCCTTAACCTCTCTTCACTCTCAAATCTACATTTACTTCCATTTCTTTTAATTTTAACTTCAATCCTTCATTCCTAAGACTTCAAGGTATGTTGTTTTCTTAGTTTTGCTCTAGTTTCTTCAATTTCTTCTTGTCTTTGGGGAGGTTTCTATGCTCATATGGGTGGAGAGCTCTTTTCTCCATGTTAAGGAGGAATTTGAGGTTTTAGTGATTTTAGGAACTAATCTAAAGTTCTAACCTTCCCATGATAGATACGGGTGCCAATCTTGCCTCCCAGAACTCCAATGGTATTGTTCCTGTGTCTTCGCCACTCAGGTGAGTGGGTTCACACCTGGTGAGTGGGTTCACACCTAACTTCAATATTGAGTATCCTCATTATTTTTATGAAACTATGACTTATACTATGATTTTTGAAACTTTTGCACAAGTATTTGATATCACAACTGGATACCATGTTCTGAATTGTGAATTTAAGAGCATACATATGTCTTGACAAAACCATGGGACCATTATTGATAAAAAGTGTTTTTAACCAACATTGAATAGTGAGAACAAGTGTTATTATGAATGTATACTCTCTAGAACTGTGAATTCCACTTGATTGAGTTTAAACTCTAAGATAGACGCCTTGATTTTAGAGTTTAGAGGTGATACTGTACATACTGATGAAATTGACAGTAACTATAGAGAAACAGGTTGTGTGTTAGCGGTAGTTAATCGCTAACCTTGGTACCAAGTAGCCCAGGGCCAGAGTATTTAGAGAGGGACCTAATTAGGTGCCCATTATTTGTCACACTTGGGGACGGCGATACGTAATGCCCAGATGTGACCAAAGATTTTGTTATACCGCACATATGTTGGGTATAACTAAGTAGAGATTCCTGTTTCTCTATTGAGGTCCTGTTGGGTTGTGTATAGAATAATACGTTCTTGGTACTTTTAAAGAGTTATATGGATGAACATGCAAATTGGTTGAGTATTATTCATATTATTACAACCTTTTGCATATTTTTTGATGTCCCATGGAGGGAGTTCCAAATGAGGACTCACTCACTAGGTTTTGGTAACAAAACTCACCCTTCTTTTCCTTTTTCCTGATTTACAGATATAGTAGCTAGGGTAGACACTTCCACCCCATCCTCTTCCGCAGCGTTACTAATTCCTGAGCTTATTAGGTGAGGAGTTTGGTGTTTTGTTCTAGATGTGCTCCAATGTGATGCAGGCAGGGTTCTGGATGTTAGAGCATGTTACTTTTTGCGTAGTTTTGTATATTAGAATGTTATTTTGGAATTATAACTTATTTTGCTTTTCAGACACTTTGTATAAAAAAAGGACTTTATGTACATTTTTGGGATAATCCAGTCTTGTATTTTGAAACGAACTATGAGATTTCACTTTCATAATTATGATATTAAAGCAGGTGATTTTTATGCAGAAAAAGGAGAAAAAAACTATATTATGAATCTTTTTGCGTGCATCCAGAGATGATATAGATCACGACACTTACGTGGGGATATGGTTTCTCACGTGCAGTCACGTGTCCAAGTCGGGTCGTGACAATATTAGAGTCTAATGTTCATGATGGTCCTCTTTTCAATTGTTATCCAAACTATTCAATGGATCTTTGGAATCCATCTACCAAAACTGCTTTAGAATTAAATATCAAAACTCAGGAAAATAACTGATGCAAGTGTTACCCATATGGATGTAATATATAGAATCTATTATAAAATTTCAAAAGTATATTATAATTTTAAGGCACTAAAATCATCTCCAAAAAATAAAATCTTAATCATAAAAACAAATCTTTCGAAATCAACAACTCATACTCCAAAAAGATTAAAACATTCTAAAGTAATAACAAAAATGCCTAATGATTGGCATCTAAAATTGATAATGTCACATAAAAAAATAGAAAATACCAAAATAGAAACTATAAGATGAGATATTGAAGGAAACATAAATATTAGGATGAGAAGGACCAACTCAGTAAGAGAAACTTTAAGAAATCATTATATGTTTGATCAATCCTGAAACTCTATAAATAGTAATCTAGACCTTAGAGGAGTCAATCTTACACACAATATTCCCCAACCAATTTACCAACTAAACAACAATCTACTTATCAAGAGTCCCAAAACATTGAGTCTCCAAAATATTCACCAACTAGATCCCAAGTCATAAATATGATATCTCGGAAGAAGAACCTTTTGAAATAAATAAAGAAGAGATAAGAAAAGACTTCTTAGCAACGAATAATCAAGAAAAAAGAAAATAGTATTTCGAAACTTTTACAAAGCAACAGACATCTAAATATTTACAAGAATTTTATAAATGTCTAAATGAATACAAGATTAATCTCCCTTTCTTTTTATGGTTTGAAGAATGATTTTATAAAAATCAAAACATACAAAACCCCTTTATAAAAAATAAACAAATACAAATGAATAGTAGGGCAAGAGAATGGAAGACTGAAGGAATAAGTACTTCTCTTCATCCACCCCTCCTGTAACATCCCAATTTTTCTTAATATAGTATTGCTTTATTATAGCTTTTTATTTAGAAAGTATGAGGATTTTGTTTAAGCAAAAATTTAGGGATAATCATTAAAAAAAATCTAATTAAAATATTACAAGACTTAATAGCTATACAATCTGGAACTTAGTATCAAAATGTAAAATTTTAATTATTCCCTTGGATTTTATTAAAATTACAAAAATGCCACTAGATGATAGAAAATAAACTTATAACATAATTAGCAGAAAAAGCTAATAGAAATATTAGAAAACTTAGAGAGTATCATTAAATTATTAAAAAATGATAAATACACCTTAAACATAATTTTCATCATAAATATCAATATTAAATAAATTTTTATAATATTAATATAATTACACAAAAATAACCTAACCTAGGGTGTAAAATAAACTCCAAAAAAATCCTAGAAAACAACTCTAGGTCACATTGAAATTTTTTTAGCTAAGTTATTACGTTGAATAAGGAGAACCATGAAATGGGTCTCTCCATTGGACTATGGATAGTGCTAAAAATCAAATTGATCTTTAATTAATTAATTTTGACTTAATTAAAGCTTAAAATTACCTAAATAATCACTTAAACTTTAAGATAAATTTTCCTAAACCTTGATTTATCTCACTAATAATATTAAATCAATTAATTAACACCTAGATCAGCCACATGGAAGAAAAAATATATATATTTGAAAAATAAAATTAAATTGTTAAACTTTCATGTCATAATTATTCAAAAACCAACCAAACTTTGACTAAAAATTTCAACAAAGATGAGTTTGTTTCCTTTTCTTGTTGGGAGCTCAAAATTCACATGAGTTGCTATAGAAAATTTATATATTTTATTTATAGATAATTAATTATTTTAACTAATTTAAAATAGATCTAATTAAGGTAAAAATATATTAAAAATACTAAAAATGATAGAAAAAATTCATAAAAATTATAGATAACATATAAATAAGGTAAAAACATGTTCTTGACAATAGAGTAAGGAAAATTAATTTTTATGATTATTTTATGAATTATCTAGTATATGTAACTTTAAGATAAATATGCAAAATTTGTCATTTTCATATATTAATCATTCAAGATAACTTGCCACCCTCTATAACTCTATTAAACATGTTATTCAGACCTATAGGCTGCCAAAGAAGAAAAAAATAATTTAGAAATAGTTAAATAAATTATTAGTTAATTATAAAAAATTGTATAAATTTCATGAATACTTGTATTATATCTATAATAACCTTATTATGATATCTGAATAAAAAATTAAGTCATTTACTAATTAATTAATCTAATTAAGATTAACTAGTTTAAATAAATTTACCTTATTTTGAAAAATTAACTATTAAATCATATGAAAATTTATTAAATGTATTTAAATCATGTCATTAATATTTTTGTATGTCTTTAAATGATAATTAAGAATTTATTAAATAATTTAGTGATAATTTTAGTATTTAACTAATTAAACTAATTAAATATGACAAATAAATTATTAAATTAGTAATATTTTAATCCTAGCCTTTTCCTATAAATAGCACCCCTCTAAACACAACTCCACACTTCATTCTTTTGCCCAAAATCTATCAAAAATTGTAGCCACTATTTCTCTCTTCATTTTCTTCATTTTCACACAAAAACACTTATAAATTTTTTAGTAAAACACCTTCAAATTATCACCTCTTCTTATCACTATCTAACATCAATACTTCCCAGCCTTTATACATGAATTTTAAGCCTTTGAGAAGGTTTAGAAAAGTTGAAGAAGTTGGGTCCAGTCTTGGTATAGCTAAGTTTCAAAGCTCCAAGAACAAGTAGGGTTTTTCTTTCACTAATAAGCTTCGTGTATAATTTGTGTATATGATGTTGTTATGATACTCAAAGTTTGTGTTTATTGTTTTTAATATCTTTGAATGATTTAAAGATGGTGACATAAAATACTTAATCTATGTGTATATGATACATGTTTATTTGTCTACTTATATGATTGAAAATTATGATTAAAGATCATTTTAAATTTTGATTATGTTTTCTTCAAATATTTAAATTTTTTATAAATTTGTTAAACCATGCATTTTCATTTAATAAAGCTTTGTGCACAAGTTGTGAAATTTTAAGGTGATATAGCTTAGTTTTGACCTTATTATATATTTGATTATGAAACATTTTTTATTCATAAAAGTGCTTTATTTAATTCATTATAATCAATGGATTCTAAACCTTTGAGCATGTAATATTTAGTTTGGTTTATCTTTTATGTTTTTCTTAGGACCATTAAGACTTAATAAGATATAAAAAAATACTAAAATATATTTATATTAATTATGACTTTGTTATGGACTTATGAATTTATGAGTCTTTAAGACTCACTTGGACTTAATTGAGACAATTTATGATTATAATATTTTGACTCAAACTATGGACCTTGGACTACATGAACCTTGAACTATAAATATTTGACTTGAATATATACATTGATGAATATTAAGAAATATTATTTACAAATATTTAAGTTAAGGTCCTATTAGGAATATGACATGTAAACTAACTAGTTTATTGTTTGAAGTGATTTCCTAAAGCTTGGGTATAATTTTGATTATTTCTTTTTAAATATTTCTTGAAAGATTTCATTACTCTTTTATTTACCTTATGATTATATCCTTATATAGATAAAAATATTTTTTTCACTTATGTTGAACATGTAAAGGTAATTTACCTACATATTTTCTAAAGATAGATTTGAATAATTTTTTGTGTATTTAGACTTATGGAATTAGTAACATATTATACAAATACTTGAAATTAAATTATTATATTATTAAAAACTAAGTTAAGCAAATTTTATTATAAAGGAAATGAATTTATTATAATAATGTGATTTGGTGCTTTAATGATAATTACAAAGAAATATGGATTTTATGAACATTTTAGGAATCCCATGTTGTTTTGGTTTTATGTGCAAATATGGAAAATCTTGTGGCCTATATGTAAATATGAAAGAAATTGTGAAATTTTTATGTATACTATATGCACTATGTGAAATGGATACATAAATAAGTAACACCTCAAGCCTTGTTTTCTAGCGAAAAGAACTTGTGAACACTTAGTTTTGCAGTTGCTAAACAACACATTAGGCCCCACCTTATAACGGAAAAGACTTGGCAAATGTTGTAGTGATGCCTTGGGCCTGCCATGCTAGCGGATAAGGACTTGGAATTCACTATCTGACTAAGACGCCCTAGCAATAGAACTCACACAAATCCAATATGAAATAAGCCTTGCAGACTATAACCATTTGAAGGGAGTTTACAATACACTCATAATTATTTATTACACTTCTTTTACTTCACATTTATTATGATTGATATTATGCACTTTCATCTTGCTTGACATTAGTAAAATATAATTTGAGTTAATATAAAATATTGCATCTTGCTCACTCTCGCATTATTCTTAGTATTGTTTAGATGAAGTGAGACTTCCTAGAAACATCACCTTATTGGAGACTTCTCTCACCCATTTTCTTTGATATTTCTAGATAGCATGGATCGTCATCAATAGTGAAATGGATGTAACCTTAGACTTAATTTCTAAATAATCAGATTCTATTATGTGTGCTAGATAGAGTCTTTACTATCTGTTACTAGACTTTGGTTATATTATATTGTTGTATTAAAGTTTTCCTTCATGTATCCTGAATGTGTAATATGTATTGTACCTTATGAATTGATATTGCTAGTGAAGTATGTTTTTTTTTTAATAGATGATGGTTGTCTAAACTTAGAATTATTGAGTAATAAATAGTAGTATTATGTTAGAAAAGAAGCATTCTTTGTCATTTAAAAAATTTACCCTTGGGTTGCTAGAAGAAAGTGTATTATTGTGAAATTATAATTTGGAAAGGTCCAAGCTAGGAAAAATTTGGTATTTAAGTGTGTCCATTGTGACCCACCTTTCTTTCCTAGGAGTCTATCAGATGCATACTTTACAATTGATATACATTTTTCCAGTATATGACTATGAATAAGAAATAATTATAAGGTTTAAAAAAAAATCTTCCAAATTTCAGGTTACAAATTAGTAGCTAACTATTATAATATTAAAACCTAAGGTGGAAAAAATTAGAGCATAGTAGGTGTTACACTTACAACAAATAAAAATTAAAGTAGATGTAGATGTCACCCTTTTAAGATAAATAAAGAAAATAAAGACTTTCATAAAGTTCATGAATTAAACTTTACAAACCAAACATTACATACTATGGCCCAACAACTAGATAGAATAGAAACAAAAAAGACATTAACATCAAAACCATCAACATTGTCAACATCCTCATCAACCTTTATGAAAACTTATAAAGATTTTCCATTAGATCCTCAAAGGCTAGTATATAAATTATTAACTATCCCAAAAAAGAATTAAAATCAGCAAAATTAAAATTCTCAAATGAAGTAGTAGTAACTGACATCATGAAAAAGTTAGAAGATTTAACAATAAATGATAAATCAAAAGAAAAAGATAAAGCCCTTTTATCAATAAATACCTTAGAACAAGAGAATGATCGGGACATAGCTATTAATAAAATAAAATATACAAAGACTAGAACATATTATCCTAGGCTTTCCCTAATAGATGTTCAATATGAAGAAAAAATGCAAATGGTTGATAACGCATTTATTGGAGAAGCAATTGTTGAATGGAACATTGATGGAATAAGTGAACAACTCATTTTAGATGTTATGCAACAAATTACTATGGCCATTGGAGCCTTCTCCATAAAAGGAAATTCAAATAAAAGAATAGTTATGATGATCATAACAGATTCATAGACAATTAAAGGGTTAGTGGGATAATCTTTTAACACAAACAAAAAGACGACATATTTTAAGCGCTACAAAAACTGAACTTGGTAGAAGCACCAATAGAAGATGCAACAACAACATTAATTTATGCAATAGTGAAACACTTTATAGGAGATCATGTAAAAATATATAATAGGCTGGAGAACAATTAATAAATTTACATTGTCTAACAATGTCTAATTACCGATGGTATAAAGACATGTTCTTATCCAAAGTGTGCATGAGACCAAACGATGCCTAGCATACTGGAAAGAACGATTTATTGTTGGACTTCCAAGATTATTAGGAGACAAAGTAAAATATAATGTAGCTCAACAACACAATGGTAACATTCCTTACAACTATCTAACATTTGGTCAAATACTCTACAATATAGTTGAAACAGGAATATAAGAGCGCGTTTGGTTTAGCCATTTTGTGTTTTCATTTTCACTTAAAACAGAAAATGGAAGTAAAAACATGTTTGGTTCACCTTTTGTGAAAACATTTTCAGGAAATATTTTCAGAAATGTGTAAAAATATGGAAATCACAAATCCTCATTTTCACTCTTTTCTTTGAAAAGGTTGAAAACAAAGAGTAAAATGCGGTGGCATTTTTGCAATTTTCAACCCATTCCAGTTAAAGTGGATCACTTTCTTTCTTCAAAGTACAATATACGTACACAATTTGCACATACAAAGACATGGTGAGAGTGAAACTCTAATGGAAGGAGGCCACAACGATGATGGCGAAGCGGGTGAATGGTATTGTGGCGAGCTCATCTGCGATCCTGAAGCGGCAAAGCTCGCGATGCGATCTCAAGCGGTGGACCTCGCGATGCGATCTGAAGAGGCGACCTTGCAGTGATGAGCTGCACGGAGTTGCTCGGCGGTTGTGAAGGCGCATGGTGGAGGACGCGTCGGCGGGATGAGGTGGGGGCTTAGGCGAGCTTGTGGTGAGGTGGTTCTGGTAGGCAGAGTTCGCGATGATGGAGACGCAGTGGATCGGAACAGTGGCACGATGATGGAGAGCGCCTCCTCCCTTTCAAGTCTCCTTCTACTCTTGCTTTACTTCCTTTTTCTTTTTTTTTTTTCAGTATATTTGGAAAGCTGTTGTTGGTTTCACTGGACATGTTGGCTGGGTTTGCTCGTGAGGATTGGGCTATTTTGTTAATGTTAGGAATGGTGTGCGGGTTTGGTTTTGATTTTGGTTTTGGGTCTGATTTTGGTTTGAATGTCTGATTTTAATTAATATTATATATCACACATGTAATATTTATGATTTATAATTTATCACTTTAAAGAAAAATTTTGAGCAACTTTTTAAATAAGCAATAAAATAATATTATAGTGTTTAAATATTTATTTATGTACAAATTACAACATAATAATTGGTAACTATAATAAAATTGACTTAAAAGTGAGTAGTTTATTTTATTCTTAGTCTTAATAATTTTACGGACGTATTTTTACAAATTTGTTTAGTAGATGGACCAATACAAATCATATATATATATATATATATATATATATATCTTTTATTATTCAATAACAAATATAATATTATTATCTTAAATTTAATTTTGAAAATATATTTTGAAATCAGACAAACCAAACATTTTTTCATTGTTTTCATTTTCTGAAAATAGGATCCTTTTATAAACCAAACGCATTTCCTGATTTTGAAAATCTGAAAATGAAAATGCTTTTAGAAAATGAAAATAGAAAATAAAAATAGGAAATATTTTCACAAACCAAATGCGAGTTTGTAATGACTTTAAACTTCAAAATAAGTAACACATGAATCTCAAATTAGTTGTAACGAGTTAGGAACTTTTTGTGATCAATTTGGAATTTCTAAAATAAAATCTCTAAGTAAAACGCGAAGGAACAAAACAATTCATAAAAGGCCCTTTAGAAGAAACAAACAAACCAAACCTACACCTAACAACTTTTCAAAGTCAAAACCTATGACAAAGAGAACAAATAAAACAAAGAGTCAGTTCAAAGGAAAGTGTTACAAGTGGGAGGATAGGACATTATGCAAAGAATTGTAAGGTTAAAGATAAGGTTAATAATTTGAATATTCCAAAAGATTTAAAAAATGATTAATTAATGTATTAATAAATGATCAATATGAATCAGAAAATGAATCAGAATACTTATCTGAATCTAGTTCTGAAATCTATGAAGATTACTCATCTAAAATGAATCAATTCAAGAAGAAAATAATGAAGTTTGTCTAGGACCTTAACCTGTGCTTGTTCAAACTTAAAAAATCAATAAATGTATTAACAAGACATCAAACAAATACTCTAATAGGTATTGTAGATAAAATGGAAGAATCAGATTTAAAAACTAAATTTTTATAGGAATTAAAAAATTTACTAGATGAACAAGATAAAATTAAAAATGATGTTCCAAGAGTAGAATTAAAAGAAATCTTAGAACGATTTAGAAATCCTACTGAACAAATATCTACTAAAGAATTACAAAATGAAATAAAAATATTAAAACAAGAAATAAAATATTTAAAGCAAAAAGATATTGATTTAGAATTAAAATATCTAGAATTAAAAGGAGAATCAATATTACGATCACAAGGAAATACTAAAGATACTACACCCAATGTAAGAAATATACCATTATTAGAAAATATAGAAGAGGGAGAAATTTCAAAAAATTATATTAATATGATTACAAAAATATTAACCCATAAATGGCATTGTAAGGTAAACTTAATAATTTTGGATCAAGTATATGAAATCAAAGCATTAATAAATTCAGGAGTGATTCTAATTGTATTCAAGAAGGATTAATACCAACAAAATTTTATGAAAAAACATATGAAACATACACCCGAGTTAATAATAGTAGATTAGATATAAAATACAAATTACCAAAAGCAAAAATTTGCAAGGACAACATGTCCTATACAATTTCTTTCATACTAGTAAAATATATGCATAAATCTTTAATATTAGGAACTCCATTTTTAGTCTTACTATACCATTTTTCATGTACTGAAATAGGACTTATTTCAAAAACAAGTGGGTGGAGGAAGGTTAGATTTGACTTTTTAGACCTTCCATGAATCAAAATCTTAAATTCATTCAAGATAAACTCACCCAGTCAATAAACTTAATATCAATTAAACAAAAACAAATACATATGTTAAATGAAGAAATTAAGTATAAAAGAATAAAAGAACAACTTAATAATGAAAATATACAAGACAAAGTACAAGAATTACAAGAAAAATTTGAAAAAGAAATATGTGTTGAACTTCCTAATGCCTTTTGGGATAGAAAAAAAAACACATAATTTCTCTATCATATGAAGAAGGATTTAATGAACAAAATATTCCAACAAAGGCAAGACCCATCCAAATGAATCAAGAATATCTAAATTATTATAAAAAATAAACACAAGAATATTTAAATAAAGGATTAATTAGGCTAAGCAAGTCTCCATGGAATTGTACAGGTTTCTATGTCATGAATGCTTTAGAAAAAGAAAAAGGTGCTCCAAGATTAGTTATTAATTACAAACCTTTAAACAAAGTATTAAAATGGATTAGATATCCATTACCAAATAAAAAGGATTTCATAGGACGACTAAATAAGGCTGTAATATTTTTAAAATTTGATATGAAATCAGGATATTACCAAATACAAGTAAAAGAATTAGATACTTTTGTAGTCCCATTTGGGTATTATGAATGGAATCTAATGCCACAAGAATAAAAAATACTCCAAGTGAATTTCAAAATATAATGAATGAAATCTTTAATCAATACTCTGATTTTACTATAGTATATTTAGATGATGTACTTGTTTATTCTAAATCTATAAATCAACATTTTGAATATGTCAATAAATTTCATGAAATCATAAAGGAAAATAGATTGGTAGTTTGGCAAGGAAAATGAAACTGTTTCAAATCAAAACAAGGTTCTTAGGATTTGAAGTATATCAAGGAACAGGTAACTCCAATAAGTAGATCTATAGAATTTGCGGATAAGTTCCTAGATGAAATTAAGGATAAAAACCAATTACAAAGATTCTTAGAATGTATAAATTATGTTTCTGACTTTATGCCTAATCTTAGGATAATTTGTAAACCTTTATACAAAAGGCTTAGAAAAAACTCTTCACAATAGTCTGAAGAAATGACAACTATTGTTAAGAAATTAAAAAAGATAGTTAAAAAGCTCCCATGTTTAGGACTTCCTGACCCTAATGCTTTCATGATAGTTGAAACTGATGCTTTAGATCTAGGATATGGTGGTGTTCTAAAACAAATTAAGGCGAACAGACAAAGAACAAATAGTAAGGTTTCACTCAGGAGACTAACCTCAAGAAAAATATAGTACTATTAAAAAAGAAGTACTTTCAATAGTTTTGTGCACCATGAAATTTCAAGATGATTTGTTTTCCAAGAGATTTTTATTAAGAACTAATTGCAAGTCATCAAAACCTGTTTTAGAAAAAGATGTAAAAAAATTTGTTTCAAAACATATTTTTGCTAGGTTGCAATCTTTACTTTCTTGCTTTGATTTTGAAATTCAATGCATTGATGGAAAGCACAATGCACTTCCAGACTTTCTTATAAGAGAGTTTTCAGGATAAACACCATGAGTAGAAAGATGATAAAAGATCAATACGGGAACCTCCACTAGTCCAGGACCATCAAGTGGATCTAAAAAGCTTGTTCAATATAGATCTCCAGAACAAGAATTAATGGTTCAATACCCTCCGATGGGATCAATACGGCCTGGTATTAGTCCTCATATCCCTCTAAATACAATAAGACCATCTACTCCTCTTCCAAGTCCCAATAGATATCAACCTTTGACCTATCAACAAGCAATAAACACCCTTCCATCTTGTTCAAAACCAAAGCCTATTTCAGTAAGGCCAAATACTTCAACCACCATAACCACCAGAACCTATCAATACAATCCATATAAATATGTAGAAAACCCTGGTGTTATAACTATCTGTCTTATAGAAGATGAATAATTATTGAATCCCCTTGCCACATTGCTCAATAGATATTTCCTCATGACTTTGAATATCAGCCTACTCATGCTTTAAAAACAAGAATTTTCCATGAATATATTTTAGTAGATACTGAGTCAATAGAACTTGTTCACTATTATGAAAAGGACGAAATCTCTCATTAAAAAATCCTAATTAAAAAGATCCTACCCCCCTAAGACTGGAAAGACCCTTTCATCAACCAAAGGAATTTTCAAATAAATCTTTTAAACCTAGTTGTTTTACTTACTTTGATTATATAGAAACTTGGTACAATATCCTATATTTAAGACCTTTTTCCCATTCTTGGTTCTTATGGTTTGAACGACAAATGCCTCTTAAATTCCCAAAATGGTTCATTAATTGGTTCCAATTCTTGGACCCCATCCAGAAATATTTCCAGAAACATTAGTACCTACTATTCAAGAATTCATGGACCACACTACTTTCCCAGGAGGATCAAGAAATCTTTCATTCTCAGTAAGCTTTGCAGTAAGTTGGATAATTTCTTGGGACTATACTTATGCCATCAAAGAAGGTGATAAGTTTAAGTTCAGATGGTCATCTCATTCAGGACGATCCAAATAGTGGGAAAAATATGACCTGAAGTATGTTTCCAAAGAAAGGCTCCATGACTAGTTCGCAGAAATCCAAAATATATGAATACTGTTCAAAAGGAAGAAAAGGACTCTCAATTCCTAACAGAAAAATTCCAAATAATGGCTGAATTAGTTGCACCTGGATCTCATCAAGAATTCCTCAAAAGACTTAATGAAGCCATGAATAAAAGTGGTCAACAGTTAAACTAGAAGAAGACAAAGTAGGTTCTTTAGGAAGTTTCACTCCTTTGAATGAAGATGATTGCTTTGGAATTGACCTATCAAAAAACGAATAACTTTTCTTCAAAAAGATGATTGCTCATCCTATTCAAGATTCCAACAAATTTGTCTCATTCATTATTTATGGATAGATGCTCTACTTCAGCTGTTACAAGATGACAACAAAGTTCAACAGAAATATTTTCGACGTGTCAACAACAAGCTGGTGCCAATAGAAAGAGAATATCCTATAGATATACTTTAATAATATCTAACATATAGCTTTAATAAAGAAATCTCAATAATACTTACTTTATTAAAGATTCTGTAAGAAATTATTAAAGTAACCATACGTTCAAGACTATTCATAGAAGACTCATCCTTCAATAATTCTTCACAGTTAAAAATCTCCTTATAAATAGACACAAGACCGAAGTTGCAAAATATCGAGAGTTTAACTAAAAGTTCTAAGTGCTTACTATCCTTGTAAAATTTTCTCTTCCAAAATTGTAGTGTACCTTTGTATCTTTTGCCTCGTTTCAATATATATTGAAGAACTATTTCAATATCTCTAAGTGCTTCCATGATTCTACAAACTTTTGATCTTATGATTCCTCTTTATGTACTTAGAATTGCAAAAAGGAGATTGATAAAAAATAAAAAAAGTGTTAGAAACTATTGAAAAATTTGAAGCTCATCCTTTTCCAAAAGATCAAATTTTATTAGATCAATTGTATGATATTTTTTGTCTCTAGATAATAATTTAAAACATGTTGAAAAAAGATTGGATTGTTTAAGTTGTCTTAAATGTTTCATTATATTGTAAAATTTTTATCATGCTTCCATTTATGCTGTTGCCATTGTTTTTCCAATGCCTGTCCCAACTCTGGTATCAAAGCCTGGGTATAGGGCAAGGATTGTTGTTAATCCTGATACTATAGTCCCTGGAATTATTTTGTACTTAGAACATTAATCATTAATTGTTTCAGAATTAAGAAGTATTATAAAAATTTAAGTGGAAAATCCTTAGTTCATTCTGTGTTGGTAAGCCTCTAGTAGTCCATTGGTAAGCCTAAGAGTAGTGTTCCTAGTAGGTGTTTCCGTAGAATTAGGAGAAATCCTAGGAAGGAAATTCCATTAAAATTTTTACAAAAACCTTTTAAGTCTAAACCAACTTGATGGCTAGTCTTCTAAGGACGATGAGTAGCTTAGCTAAAGGAAAAACAATAGTAATAGTAGATGACCCTCCATCTACCTCTACCTCTACTCCTACTATAGATTAAGACGAATATCAAAGCAAAGAACTAATAATAGCAACTATAGAAAACCAGCTTCAAAATTGGTCCATACCGAAGGTAAAGCATAAAGAAATTTATAGAATTAGTATAATAAACCTTAGTTTAAAACAAGATATATATATATATATATATATATATATATATATATAGTTTAATGGATTTTTGGGCCAAACAAAGCACAAAAATTCACATTTATCAAAATAAACCCTTCAAACAATATTTACCAAAAATGAACCGTTTTGATTATATTATGGCGATTTCATAGAAAGCTCAAACGAAATTGTATTAGTCTTGGTTACGTAGTACGATTTTGTTTGAGCCTTCTACAAAGCTAGCTGGTAACACAAAATGCCTATATAAATGGTTTTGTGGGTCCCCTACTTTCTACCTTTTTTACTCACTATGAAAGAATTGATAAGTTAGAAAGTCTTAGAGTTAAAATGGTGTAAAATAATCTTTATCGCCTAATGCTGACATACACATTGCTGCATGATTAGATATAAAGGTATTTAAATTTATTTCAATATTTAATTTATTAGTTAATTTTTTTTGTTGGTAGTTAATGTATATTATCATGTCAGGGTTTAGGGATTACTATTTTAAATAATTTTTTTATTAGTATTTACTTTAATTTAGTAGATTAATAATTAATTGTTTGTATTTAATATATATCATTTTTTTAGGGTTTAGGGATTATTATTTTTAATAGTAATTTATATGTTAGTACTTACTTTAATTTAGTAGTTAATTTTATTTTCTTATTAGGTTTTAGGCATTATTATTTTTATTCTTTCCCACAAATAAAGGCCTAAGCCTAGGAATAAACATTAGGTAAAAGTCTGGGTGTAATACATCAAGTTTTGTTGACACCAAAAGCATAAACCTATAAAATTAACTAACGAAAATTATACAACTTTAGGGTAGTGTTTGGTAAATGTTAAGGATAGAAAATATGGGAACATTAAGGACATAAACAAGTTTGAAGAAGGGGACAAAAGCAAAAACCTAACTTTGTCTCTAACTTAGGATAATTTTTCAATGAATTTTTGTCTCTCCAAAAAGGAAGGACACTGAAAACATGTTTTTGGAGTACAAATTTAAATTGTGTTTTCAAGATATCCTTTTAAATATTTTATATTCCATCTTTATCATTCTCACCTTTCAATTTTTCATTAAATTATAACTTAATTGTCTTCATATTTTTATCAATCACTATGTCATGTATACCACTACCTAATAAAGTTCCATCAAAGCCTCCATCATTGTCTTTGTCTCTAGTGTCTCCATGTCTCTCTCTTTTCTATCTTGGGATAGGTACCAAACACATCCTAATAGAATGCTCAGATCATGGATGCTATTGCATCACACTATACATACTTAAGAACGCAAAAGTGAGCACGTTAAACCTCTATATATCAGAAGCATCATAAAACATTATATCCTAGTTATATTGAATCGAACAAGCTCATTCAAGGTAACGGTCCTAACCCAACGAGCTCATACAAGGTAAGTGCTAGGTAAATGGTAGGAATTTAGTGATGTTGTATAATCATCCATTATCTTGTTTTTCATGATTGTGTGAAGCCTTGCATCTATCCATGTTTGAACTTTCTTTTTATTTGATTGATTGTCCCACCCTAACTTCTAAACTTATTAAGACATGTATGTGTTGTTGGAACTATTAGTTTTCCCTAAATAGCAAATCCTTCGTCCCTATTTTTAGATGTTTGGCTATGTTAGGTTTAGGTTGGATCCTAGGTATGGGTTGATTGTCTATAAGTCATGTTTTGTTTGATTGACATGCTAAAATAAGTTATCTTCTTGAAGTTTGCCTTACCTGTCAAATATGTTAGTATCCCCTTGTATGCTATAAAGTTGTTCACATGTGAGCATTTCGAGGATAAAATTCTTTTCAATAGAAATATAATACCCTCATTTCTATTTAATCTTAATTATGTGCTAATGTATCGAAAAATTAATTTTTAAAATTGGAGTCGCCACCAAGTTTATTTAAATTGGGAAAACATGGAAAAACCCGTTTTATTAAAAAATTGGTCTTTGAAAGACTTAAGCTCGGAGTTGGTTATGCATAGGAAGGGTAGGGTTTTAATCCTACGCACCTAATACACCGTCTTAGACGGTACCTTAATTGATTTGTGCAAATTATTAATAACCTTTCAAAACGTTCATTTTTATATTTTTATTTACAACAAAACTTTAAAAATAAATTCAAGCTCACAAGGTGTTAAAATATGTGTTAACAAAAGGTTAAATTAACATTTTTATTCAAAATACAATATTTCACAAATAAGTAACAAATTTAAACTAAATGTATGAAAATGAAAATTCTGTGAATTATAAATATTTACAAATAAGATAAAAATTTATTTTGATATTTTTACGAAAGTAAAATAAAATATAAAAGGGGACATACTTTTAAAGAAAATTTGGAACATCAAGCTGTCACAACTTCAAATGTATATTGAGTTTAAATTAACCCTTTTTATTTGAAATGAAATATTTCCTAAAGAAATGATTGTTTAAATCAAATAAAATATCTCATAAAGAAGAATTTACAAATAAGACAAAATTACAAAAAATTTAAATTTGACTTGACAAGGATGAAATACGTATCCTTTGCAATGGGGAATTCAAAGTCACGTAGTTCTGTTAAAAGTAATTATTATTTTTTTATTATTTTAATTTTAAAATGAGATTTTGAATATAAAAACAAGCTAAAATATCAGAATATAGAATTAACCACTTCAGTTAATTTTATTTAAAATTTATAATTTTACCAATTAATTAATTCAAATACTCTTGTTAGTAAAACAAAATACCCAAGTATTTATTTTAGATCCAAGATGAATAAAACTTTTTTAGACAAAACTCTAATTTTAACAAGAACTGATAAAGCTAATTCATAAATACACAATTAATTTGAATAAAGTACATAAACGTATAAGAGAATTAAACTAAAAATTAATCCATAAACACAATTACACAATTAACTTAAGCAAAACACGTACCCATATAAAATAAATAAACACAAAGATGAGAGTCCTAATTACTATTTTCTTTTATAATTTTCTTTTAAATTTTTTTTGAATACATTTTTAGACAAAATTCATTAAAATAAGATAATTAAATCACTCTCTAAACCAAACTTAAAAGAAAAACCCAGATCCATATAAAATAAAAAGAATTTCAAGAAAAGCAGAGACTAAAAGATTTTCTAAAAATAAAGTAAATAAAAACATATCAATTTCAAAGAAAAACCATAGCTCAAATCCAAACATTTTCATTTTTTAACAAAATAAATAATAAAACCAATTGGTCTAAGAACACAACTCTCCCCAATCACATATCAACAAGAATACAACCCCAAACTAATATCAATCAAATTATTATCATTCTCAAAATTACACTTATACGTAACTTAAGACAATTATAATAAAAAAGAAATTTGGAGGTGGGGCTTATGGTATCACCCACGCTCCACCCACACACACTCATAACCCAAACCCACTCACATAACCCACACTCACACACAATCACACGACTCTCTCTCTCACGGACATCACGCTCACACACTTCACCATTAACACAAACACACAAAAACACTGAAAGAAGAGAGGGAGCGAGAGTGAGAAGAAGAGAATTCGAGAAGGAGAAGAAGCGGATCGGCGGCATGTGGGGCGCGGGGGAAGGGAAGGAGGCGGCTTCTGAACGTGAGCGATCCTAGGCTGGTGTGACGTCGCGTGAAGGTGGCTCGCGGTGGTTCTCCCGGAGCGAGGAGAACGGAAATTCCTGAGGGGCGGTTCACGATGGGTGTGCAGATCTCAACGAGAGGGAGGTCATGGCGCCTGTTGCGCGAAGGTGCAGGTTTGCGGAGCGCGTTGACGGTGAGGCAAGGGAGAACGTGCATATGATGCGGCAGAGCGGACGACTTCGCGGTGGTTGAGGTTCGGTGGAGGCGTCTGCGGCTGCGGTGAGGATGGCTGATGATGATGCATGCGGTGAGGCCGATCTACCATGGGGAGGAGGCTGGTGACTCACGGCTAGTCGGATGAGGGGAAAAAGGAATGTGAAAGAGGAATAGGTGGTGGTGGCTTTGTGGTGGCGTGGTAGCTTATGAAGATGACGGAGTCATGAGGGAGGAAGAGGAAGTGATGATGGAGGTTGGAAAAATTAGAGGAGGCCGTGGTGGTGGTAAGGAGAGTCAGCCTCCCTTCTTGTCCCATCTTTTATTTTGATATGATGATGATACCATTGCCTTGTAATTTACCTTATTCTTTTTTATTCCTTGCTTGAGTTCTTCAGGCTTCCTTCCAATTGACTATATGCTTTTATTTCTAGTGTTGAATTTTTTTGATTGATCCCCCCTCTGATAGTTCCTGATTATATATATATTCCCATCAAAAAAATTAGGTTGGCTGTGGGTGTATGTGATCCTTCGCTCATCAAAAAAAAAAAAACTCAACATCTCAGGGAGTGGGGAGGAACACTATCATTGTGTGGCCATTTCAAAACTCCCCATCATTACAACTTCACTATTGATTCACGAGTCTGGGCAAGGGACTAGTGACTCCTGTCTCCTCCTTTCTCTCTTTTTTTGTTTTATTTTATTATTTCATTTTTGTTTAACAAATGGACAAGACAAAACTAAAAACGGTGGTTTCTTTGCTTTTATTTTTTCTCTAGAACTCACATACGAGCAAGTTGCGGGCTTTTAACAAAAAAGGAAATGAAGTAAAATGGGTTGGACAATTTTTGTTTTAATTGGGCTGAAAATGTAAATGAGTTGAAAAGGATTTTTTTTTGTTTTGTTTAAAAGAAGATAAATAAATGAAAAAATGAAACCTATAAAGGGAATACAAATTATGCAAAATTTTTGGGTTTTAATTTTAATGGGCTGGACAAAAATGTTGCTAATTAAGATTAATTTAGTTTAATTAAGGATTAATCACCTTAACTTATTAAATAATATAGAATTAATCGATCCTAATTTAATTTAATCTCTTAGCAGTTTGAGTGCATGTTTATGTTAATTGTTATGTTGAATTATTTAAATGTTAAGAATTAGAGTATTTTAAAAATTTAGAACTCTCTCCAATTCAAAGTTTCAAATTTCCTCGCAAAATTTTAAGTTGCAAGACACCTTATTAAAATATAATAGATTTGAATTTAAACTAAATATAAAACCATTATTTTAAGTGGTTGTCTTGTATGTTATTTTAAATTATTTGTGAATATGTGTGTGAAATTCCTAAACTATGCTCATCATACTATACTTACACTCCTCCCCACTTATTAAAAGAAAGAAAACCCTACCCCCATTTGGCCTTAGAATGAAGATTGGCGCCTCTTCCCATATCCTTCATCACTTTTCATTTTCTTTTTCAAACACCCACTTCACCTTCACCTCTACCTTATTCTCCTTCCTCCATCCCCAACTACCACCTCCATCTTAGCTCCATTCACTCCACAAATCCAAACCCAATACCATCTTCTCCATCAGGACACAAGACCATCACTCGCCTCCTTTTGCCAAGAGCTCAAGCCTTCTCTTCGCCCTCTTGGATCCGCGATATTGTAGCAAAATAAAAGAGGAGGATTCTTTCTTTTCCACTTCCCTTGGAGACTGAAGCCACAATTCTTTGTGCACCTTCAAGTTGGTAGGGGTCTTTCTCTAAAAACCTTCTCCTTTGTCGATATTTGAATTCAAATTTCAGGTTTAATTGTTCTTTATTTTTGCGACATATATTTATACCTGAAAATAATTTGTGGAAGCTTGGATTAATGTGTTCTTTGTTTTGGAATGAAATCTTCTTGGGATAAGTTTATGCTTAAGTTATATTCCACGTTTGCTTATCCTTGCTATAAATAAAAAAAGAGTTCTTGGGCTTCTCCCTTGTCCTATATATGTTTGGCCAACGGGGGTGTTTGGGGGACATGGGTTTTGTTTGTTTCTTTGTAAGGATTATGAGAAAATGAGTTTTATGTTCAAAGGCTAAACCTTTAGGTAACTTAATGAGGTGCTGGAATTTTGTTGGTGCCTAATCTTGAAGGTTTGGGTCTTGTCCTCCTATCAGTATAATAAATAAATAGAAGTGTATTGTTCCTATTCTTTTTGCAAACAAGTTTTTGTAATTAAGTTGCTGGGAATTTTCTTTGTGGAGCCCATTATGTGATAGTCCACGATTCTAAGGTTTGAGTTAGAGTAAGTGGCCTTTGTTTGTGCATTTGCAATATTTGATGTTTAAAATTGGTTTCCAAAATGAGTTTATGCTTCAGGATTAAAGATTAGTGGGGCTAGAAATTTATCTTACAATTCTAAAATTGTGAAAGGTCATCGATTTAAGTTGGGTTTAGGATTTGGTTTGTTCTCATTGAAGAAAGAGGAAAGGAATGGTCTTGAACTAGTTTGATACTAGGAATGAAGTGTGGGTGATAAAATTGTGTTAAAACTCTCTTTTTCCATGAAAAGTTATCCTATTTGGAACCAAATTGGGCATTGTTGTGAGTTTCATTATTTGGTGTGAAAATGAGTTTTTAATGAAGCTAGGTGCTATTCCAAAACATGCACATGCAATCAATATATATATATATAGCATTCTTGTGTTTAAATGGATTTATAGTAACTTAATAGATAGTGCAGCAAAATTTTTAAGTGATGGAAAAGAAAAATTACAGCACTTGTATACTTGGTTTAGGGTGGTGGTTTTGTCAGGTCTTAGGCCTTGGGGGTTGTGTGCTTGAAAACTTGATCATTGGATAATTCTTGGTGCTTGCTAAGGTGAATTTCGAAGGTGAAAAGAATGTCTTTGAATGACTTTTGATGAATGAAATGGTAACTATTTTCCTTTTAGTTTTGGCATAACTGACGATTTGTGATACTTAAGTTGGGAATGATATATTGATTGGTTGACGTTGCCTATGTGTTGATTTGGTAATGATGGATTTGATTGTGAAATGTTTAGCTGAGATTAGTCTATTGAACTCTAGCAACTGGTTTAAGCTCCTTTATATTTGTACATTAACTATGCTCAAATGGATTGTAATATTTTTTAATGCATAATTGGGTGATATGTGAGTGTAGAGTGTTTCATAGGCTATGTGACATAGTCTAACTCATATTAATGTGAAATAAGGATTAAAGTGTTCGCATGAGTTAATCTTATGTCTCATAGGCCTTGGAACGTAAATCAAGTTGCATGGAATCCTAAGTTTTGTCACTAAAATGCGGATTACGTATGCATGTGTCTCATGATAGTGTATGAGGTTTCTTATGGTGCCTTAGGTCCTATATGTTTGCGTGAAAAGTCGTGGACTAATCTAATTATTTAAGAAGTTGGGAGTGAGACTTGTGATATATATGATGTTTAATTTTGGATCTATGTTCTACTAGTGTCTACTTGGCATGCAACATTGATATGAGTTATCTTGTCTTGATGGTTTATATGACTATTAAATGTGTCAAAACGGTTGTCCATTTAGGCAGCCATTCAAAAACCCACAAAAAAAGGGATGGGGTGGGTAATGGGTTGGGGGCTAGCTTGCCAAAAAATAAAAAAATTCTCAAAAAAATACTTTTAATATTTTCATGAATTTTTTAAAAAATATTTTAAAAAATATTTTTTATTGATGTATACCCAATTTTTCAAGGTCCATAAGAACTATACATTAACTTTGACTAAAAAATATTATTGTTAATAGTATTATTTGTGAGTTATGACATTGTTTTGTTTTTAAGTTTTAACTTTAAGTGAATAGTATTAACGTACAATGTCAGTATATTGATGGGTGTACACATTTCTTACTTTTTTTCTTTTTTAAGTCACACATTTTTACTTTTTTTACCAATAAATTGTGAATTTTTTTCTAAAAAAAAAGAGACTTGGCCAATGGGCCACCCAACCCGTCTAAACCTACGGGTTAAGGGAGGTTAGTAGGCTGAAATTTTTTTACGGGTTCGAACTTCAACCCAACCCGCTAAAATGACGATTTGGCGGACCAACTGGTGGGCTCCCATTTGACATCTCTAATGACTATGATGTTTAAGATTAAGAGGATGTATGAATGAAATGTATGACATTTATCTTTTAATGTGGGGACGGTGGTACACAATGCCTACATCAGCACACGAATAGTTTGGTTGGGGATGACAATGCGTACAGCCACCTTGACATACAATTAGTTAAGTTGGGGATGACGACAAGTAATAGCCAACTCGGTACGTGTTTAGCTCAATTGAGGACGACGAGACATAACGCCTAGTTGGGATGAGATATATTGTTATACTATGTGGTAGTTAGTTAAAATAAAGATTTAAATTGTTTAAAGTGGGTGGCACAAGACAAGGATGGTTCAATATGTTTAACTGTATGATTATGCTTATGTTCCTTCTTTTTCGTCTTGCCATGTCAAGCATGTATATCTTGTTAGTTAATTACAACTTTTCCATAATTCTAAAATGTGTGTCACTTCAGAATTTACGTTTCCAAACTAATTAAATGAGGCGAAGTATGTTTACTTATTTTATAATTAAAAGGGAAGTGCTGAAGATGACAACGATGACACATAACTTGTATTTCTTTTAACCCCTACTAAGTTTCTCTTTGGTTACTCACCCTTTTAGTTTCCTTATCATCTTCAGACAAGACAACATGTCGGGATGCAGGAGCTTTGTGAGCCAGGAGTTGGTGATAGCACTTGTTAAAGGTTTTTAGTCACTCTTTTCACGTATCTATAATTGTATTCTATTCTCCTCTGCATGGAGACTATTGATTATGTTGTTTTGAGCTTACTCCTATGACTTGAGATTCTAACTTTTTTGTTTTTTTTATTATGTATGATTGTATTTAAGGGGCTCTACCACTAGCTCCTAATTAGGATTGGTTGGCTCTATCATTGGTTTATGTTATGCTCTCAAACAGATTCTAATTATTTTATGACTTATATTGGGTTGTTATAAGTGTGGTCGTCCTTCATGTATCTATACCTTGCTTTATGATACTTTAGCATTTTCTATATTATGATGTGACTACTATGTTTCTTTAAGTATAATACTATGTGGATGACTGATGAGATAACTAATTATTATGTCCATGAATTGTTTTTATGTGTTCATTGGGTTGAATAAGGATTTATCTTTTCAAGTTATGATATGTTTCACGTATTTGCATTAGTGCATGAGTCTCTTGCCATTTCAAGTTTTCAAGAAAAAAAATGATTCTACTTTTTGCTACAAGTATCTTAAAAGAAAACTTAACGAGAGATCAAAACGTAACTAACTGGTAATTGGCCAATTATGTCTTAAGGATAAGAAACTAATTATTAGGGTATTACAAAAATCCAATATATAGCTAAATTAATGTTGAAATTAATAATATTAAAACTAAATTAATGTAAAAAAATTTATAATTAGATTGATGTCAAATTAAAAATATTATTTACTCAAATTGTCATACAATGACAATGCATTATAATGAATGTTTTTTCAAATATTTTAACATTTTAATGAGATTAAGATTAAAAATATTTTAATATATTTTAGAAGCCTCGCCCGTAGCGAGATTAAGTTTAAAATCATTTTAATCTTGTTTTAGAAATCTGGCCAGAAGATTTTGGTTTTTGAAATATTTTGTTATTTTTCTTAAAAATGTCAGTGGCAAGTATTATATGTGTGTTTGGTTTTGCGATTACAGAATTGATTCTTGATATAATTAATTTTGTCAAAATTAATTTTAATTAGAATTGATTTTGAAATAAAGTGATTTAGGATGCGTTTGTTTGTGATTATTTGCCATTATTTTGGTAAATAATCACTTTTTTGTAAAAAAAAAATCACTTTTCATATATTTAGCTAATTTTTAAAAAATAATTCAAATTTAAAAAAAAATCAGTTTTCAACTTTTTTAATTATATATAAAATTTAAATTTTATAATTATTTTTAAAAAATCTGAAACAAATACATTATATATTTAATAGTTTGAAATGAGAAGTGATTTTACAAAATTAATATATTGTTTGGATAGTGTGAAGCAAAATCACTTTTGGATATACAATTACCAAAATAGTTGAGATGTTAACATTTATTCTTCCATTTTAAAGTCAGATATGTACCAACAATTAAAGAATAAAGTTGAAAATTTATATTGAAAATAGGCAAACGGGAAATTGATGGAATCAAAAGCAATTATTAGTTGCTTCCACCCAAAATATTTTAAGGCCAAAATCGATTCTACATTAAAGCATCCAAACATATTTGAAAATCAAAATATCACGTTGAGGGGTGCTTGAGCGTGATTTTAGTGTTCCAAACGTGGAACCAGACACGTATATCTAGTAGGAGATAAAAATAGTGAATGAGAGAGAAATAGGAGAGACAATATTAATGAAGTGAGAGAAGTTGTAGAAACAATAATAAATGATAACAATAAATTTATTCATGATTATAAGTTGACTCACAAAATAAATGGATGAATTGTTTTGTACCAAATAAAATATGTAACAATTAACCATCAAATATTAAAAATAATTTCATACAATTATATGTTAAAAAAGATAAAATTAACCATCAGATAACCCGTATTAGTTTTTCATGACTTTTTTTGAGAATAACAGTAGCTTCACAACTGTTTTATAGAACATAAAACGCTGATAACAATTATATTGGATTTTAGTGAAGAGTTTTTCTTTTTCTTTTTTATGTGAATAAAGAGTTTAATTTTGATCCAATGAAAATTTAAAAAAATTTTACACTATCATATGCCAAAAAAAAAAAGAAGTTTTATATTGTTATCCAATTGAATTTCTCATTTAACTTTTTCAATTAATGGGAGGAAAGTTTTTATATGACATTAATTACATGATATAAAAGTGTGACAACTTTTTTTTACACAATCAATATATTAAAATTTAAATTCATAAAGATAACAAATTATAAATATAACTGCCTATTATCTTATCATATTTAGTATTTTTGTGAAATTTCATGAAGTGAATAAAAATTAAATTGATATTACCTTTATTCTTAAATAAGTGTCCATTTTAAACATTTTTCTTCTTCAAAAATAAGAATATATTTTAAAGATTTAGCCAATATTTTTTTTCCAGCTATACCCCTATTAAAGTGAAAATAGTGGAGAGAGTAATTAAGAAAAGAAAAATATTGAGAATAATTTAGTAAAACAAACCTAAATTATCCTAACTTCAGAGACCTGGTCCATCACTTCAATAATCCATGCACACATTTAAAGTTGAAAACTTATTGGAAAATCAAGTTAGTACTATTTCTATCTTTAAGTGATTGCCTAATTTTAGGTGCATACTGAAATCAAGAAAATAATTAAAAAAATTAATATTGAAAAAAGTTAAGAATAATTTATAAAATTCTTCTTCTTTCATTAATTTCTCTCTCCTTTTTTCTAATGAATTGATAGTATTTAATATGAGCATTATCATAAAGAAATCATTAATATTTTTTATATTTTAAAAATAAATAATTATTCTATCTAATTTGATATGAGAGTTCAAACCCTACTTGTCAAAGCAGTTAGGGTTAGCGCTCTGTCACTGAACGCCGTTTATTCAGGAGCCAGAGGGCTGCCATGATATATCGTTTATTATTATTTTGGATAAATTTGAGTGAGTAAAATAATCAGATTTTATTTTGGATTAATAAATTTAAAATTAGGTTATTTTTTATTTTATTAATCTAAAGGTGGGACTTATGTGATTCTTACCTTTAGAGGATCCAATTCCTAATATTTTTGTTTAAATAAAGCAGAATCAGGGGAAGGTGTTTTTGTTTTGGACCTTAGGTTGGTTGCGTAGCTTAGCAGGGCAGGGAAGAAGAAAGAGGAGGAGGAAGAAAGAAAGAGGCTGTCTTCTCGATATAACAGTGCCCTTTCTCTTTCATTCGTCAATTCTCTCCTCTCTTCTCTTCTCTTCTCCTCTTCAGTCTTCTCATCACTGTCTATCTCTTTTTGTCCTTCTCTGTGAGTAATATTATTCAATCAATGATTTTTTTTTTTTGTTAATTTTATGTCTATTTTTTTAATGTATTTTATTGTTATTTTATCTGCTTGCTGATGGAACCGTTGTCTTCTTCAATTTTCACTGAATCAATCCTTGAGCCTTCCGGAATCTCAGGATTTATTTTCTCCTATTATAAGGATATACTACAATAAAACAAACCAAAAAAGGGGTTTTTTTTTTTTTTTTGCTATGTTGGATTCAAAGATTCAATTTTGTTTGATTCCGTTGGTGTAATTTTCTGGTTTAATTAATAAGAGTGTTCAAGTTTTTTTTGGTTTTTCATGTATTTGGGTTTCCCAGATTTATTTGTTAGAACTAATTTTGATTGTTAAATATCAACCCTCCTCTTTAATTTGAGTTTGAGAGATTTGAAATAAAGCACATCATAAACAGTTAATACCCATGTTGGAAAATTCATTCTCCATTTTGAAGCATCACTATCTGGATGGAGTTGAAATTCGCAAGCTGTATTACAGAGTGTATCTTCTTAATTTTTTAGGTTGTATCTTTAAATTGGAATCACAATTATATACGTCTTGAAGCAAGCTATCCAAAAATAAAAAAATTGTCTTTTTCTTCTTTGTTGATACTGTTCTTGTGGTTTTCCTATAATCCTGATGTGTAAATATCAGATCACTATTGATCATTGATTCTCTTTTCATTTATCAGGCCTGCATCTCTTATGCATATTTGTCTCTTGACTCTCCTAGTTGGAAAAGAATTTCATTCACTCTGGCCGCTTTAAAAAAGTCGAACTGTTCTCGCACCTCTACAAGGGTGTGGGGTGATGAAGAGGGAGTGATTTCGCTTTGTGTTCTACGAAGATCAAGGTCCTCAGATGTATGGAGATTGTGCCGTGTTTCAGCAGGCTTGTCGATTGATTACGGCTAAGGGTGTCTTTTACTGTCTCCCCAGAAGCTTTGTCTAGTTTGTGACTGTATCTCGGTAAATTCAGGGTCATTTATTAGGCTTCTGGGAAATTGATGAACAGCTAAGATTGTCATTGATATTGTGTTTCTCTGCCTTAAAGAAATTTTGTTTTTAGATGTAGCTCTCGACATCGTCGCAACAATGTTTAGGTTTTCTTGTTTCCAAGCTCATGTCCAAAGCAACAAAACAAAGGTAAGAAGAAGATGCATTTCACAATAGGCTTAGTGCAACTTGTCTGATATCATGTGACTTGCTTTGACAGAATGCTTCTCTCTTTCAATCAGAAAATTGTTCAACCTTCTGCTCGAGCAATGGTGATGGCACTGCAAGATGGTTCCCAAAATGAAGTCTCCAAGGATTCATCTGTCCCTACAAGATCAAATCCATCAATTTCGAAAGCACAAGTAGATGAAACAATGAACAGCACTGAAATTCACAGCAATTGGGATTCAGTTGAACGCATTTGTAGGTCAGAGGATCTGAATAGCAAATGTTCATTTGAGTCTGAGAGAGATGTTCACCAAACCAGGCCCCTTAAGAAAAGCCAGTCTCTTGAAAGTGGACTTTACAAAGAAGGCATACTCCTTCGAATTGCAGAAAGGAGCATGATGCAAACCATGCTGGTCAGTGTGAAAAGAGTCCGAACTCTGAGTTTCAAGTCAGTTCAGGTCTTGCAAATGTTGGCTCAATTTTTTCAATAGGAGATCGAACTCCTTCAGATAAATATGCCTGTGATATTTCTGATACTCCATTGTCTAGTGAATTAGCTGGTGTTTCTGCTGACCGCTCTTCTGGTCCTGGTTACCCATCTTTAAAGAAGTCGCATTCTCTACCCAATATCAAAGATTCTGAACTTCCTTCTGGAGAACCTGCTTCTAAACGTGCGTCATCAATATCAAGATCTTCTGATGATCTTCAGGCTTTAGGTACAAAGCAGACAGAGGAATTTGTCAATGAGTCTGATGATCAAATAAGGGGAGATCAGGAAAGAGAGAATGACATGGGAAAAATTGAAGAGAGTCATATGGATAGTTACTTTGGTGATGATTTTGATTCATATTTGCTTTCTGGTTTAGATATAAGTGAAGTCAAGACCAAGCAAGATCCCTCAGTTGACTGCTTGGCTGAATTTCCTAACAAAGATTTTAAGATCAAACGCATTGAGGATTGGGTTATAGGTCTGGAGCATTGTGAACCACCTCCAGAGGAAGCAAATGCAGTGCCTGAACCTATTGATCCCTTGGTTGAAGCTAACACCATTAATGGTGTAACTGGCACTGGCGCACATCATAAGGTCACTCCAGGAATGGATGCTGCTAAAAGATATATATCTTCTCTGAGTGCTAATGCCAGTGCTGCTCAGCTGGCAAATCATGGGTTGGTTGTGATCCCCTTTCTGAGTGCATTTGTCAGTCTGAAGGTGCTCAATTTGGCTGGAAATTCTATCGGTTAGTAATAATTTATTCGTTCACTACTTTTTTTGAGTTTTTACAGTCCACCATTGTCATGAAACTCATGGAACATAATTCATTTACCTTCTTCCATCACTTTCCAGTGAGGATAACTGCTGGTGCTCTTCCTCGAGGGCTTCACGATCTGAATTTGTCAAGAAACAACATCTCTAATATTGAGGGATTGCGAGAACTTACACGACTTCGTGTCCTAGACCTCAGCTACAACCGTATATTAAGAATTGGACATGGTAAGGCAAATTCTTAACTACATCTCAAGCTTCTTATTTAGACTATTTGTTTGGGAATAATTTTGCATTGCCAGTACATATTGGCCTTCATTCATGTTATTTTGCCTTTATTTTCTGGTTAATCTTTTTCCTCGTTTGCAAAGGCCTTGCATCTTGTTCATCTCTGAAGGAGCTGTACCTTGCCGGAAACAAGATCAGCGAAGTGGAGGGTCTGCACCGCCTCTTGAAACTAACTATCCTGGATCTCCGATTTAACAAAATTTCAACGGCCAAGTGTCTAGGCCAACTTGCAGCCAACTATAATTCATTGCAAGCTATCAGCTTGGAAGGGAACCCATCCCAGAAAAATGTTGGGGATGAACAACTGAAGAAATATCTGCAAGGCCTTCTTCCCATCTCGTCTACTACAATAGGCAGCCTATCAAAGTGAGCACACTGAAGGATGGTGCGGATCGTTCAGTTCGGCTAGGCATGATTTCCTATCAGTCTGACCGCAGCCTTAGATCAGATCGCAAGACTGCAAGGAAGGGCAGCCATGGTGTCGTAGCTGTTCGGAAGCCATCAACCTCTTCCCCTCATGCTCGCAGAATTCAAGCAGTGGACTCGCCAAGAGTGTCCAGAGGCAAGCAAGGCTACCTGCCACCAATCAGAACCAAAGTGCCAAGCCAAAGTCGCCATCATCTCGACACTCCCAGCAAAGCACCAGTCTTGACTTCCCAGCTTTCCATTCGCAAGAGTCGCAGTGAGGGGACTCTTGGAGATTCCTGAGAGGCTCTACTATTGCTGTTTGTTTCGTTTACTGCTTTCAGTATGCATCTATTTACATTTGGTGTTTCTTATTCATGTCATGCATTTGGTGTTTCGTATACTGCTTTCAGTACTCTTTTTTGTCATTTTTTTCCTCCCGTTTTCATTAAATTTGCTGAACTAGATTGAAATACACTGATCTGTGGGTTGCATCCCCAATAAGCGACATTCTGTTGTTGTATTTCTATTTCTTCAATGCTAGTGTTTTCAGTAGGTTGTTCTAAACATCATGAGCATCTGGAGAGCAGTTTGGTGCGTGCAATGCTGTTTTTTTCCCTTTTTAAGTAAAGGCCACATTTTGTTACATTCATAATTTTATTGCTTTGTTAAATATCAATGAAAGATAAATTATTTAGTTACTTTTCTATTTGGCTGGTCAGTAAATAGTAATTGCGTTTCTCTTGTCCTTTATCATTTTTCTTTTGGTAAAACAAGAAAACTACACCAGTAAGAACAGCTATCATACTCACAGCATTTATGGTTTTTCATATGAAAAGTTTAAAATTATGGTTTTGAACAAAATTGGTTTCTCCTATATAGCTTTTGTTGTGATATAATTTTATTAATTTCAAAGCAAAATTTAAGGGTCTGTTTGGTTTAGTTTTCAGTTTTTAAGATTTTGTGAAGGAAATACTGAAAATTTTAAAATCTATAAATTCCAGTTTTCAGATTTTATTTTCAGTTTTCAATAGGCCATTGACAAAATCTTAAAAACTGAAAACTGATTTTATAAAGAATTATTGAAAACTGAAATTTATAGTTTTAGAATTATCAGTATTTCTCTTAACAAAATTTGAAAAATTAGAAAATTAAAAATAAAAATTAGAAATTCAAATTAATCAGGCTCTAAATTTGTGCATAATGTGATGAAGACACGCTGTCGCTGGTATTTGAACCCCACCTGGCACGAAAGCCTTCACATTGTTTGTTTCCCTCTTCAGTCTTTCCTTTGTTAGTTACATGAATGCCAACCATTGCTTTTAATTAACTCGCGCAAATTTCTCTTTGGCCTAGCCCATGCTGAAATGTTATGCAACTGTTTTTCCCAATTCCAGACATGAGTAATTTTCAGTTTGTCCAATGGTAGAGCCTATAAACGCAATGTCGATGGCAAAATGGATTCCACCTGGTGGAGGGTGGTGTGTGGTGCCGGCGTGCCGCGCTGTCTGGAGAAATTATTTCTAGTGTAGGAACATATGGTGGATTGGGTTCTACTCAATGATAAAATAACATTTCATCATAGTTGTTAAGCTCAGACTAGTTACCAACTCAGCTTAGGTAATGAGTAACTGATTCAGCTGGTTGATTTAGATTTAATTAAATAAATATATAAAAATATAATATAATTCAAATAAATATGTAATATATATTTTATTTGGCATATATAATACAATAGATTGCATAAAGTGCGCCCATGTACCTTGTGGCCAAGGTTTGATTTTAGCAATAGGATTTTTGAGAATCTAGAGACTATTTCTTTAAAGGCTTAACTGGTTTAACTAATTCAATTTGCAAACTAGGAGACTAGAGTTTAATTGAGTCAATTGGAAGCTGATCTAAAGGGAAATAGGAAGGTGACTGGTTTTCATTTGTAGTAAAAAGCTAGTGAGGCGGACTGATAACACTACATTTTAGGTAAAATTGTAAGTTCTACTATTGATTAAGGCTTAAATGCCACTGCATTATGGGAGAGAGGTGGATCCACCTCGATGTGTTCCTAGACCTAGCAAACATTTCTCTGCACTTTTAGACACAAATGAAATCATTTTAAAATTTCCTTTGCCATAAATTTTACTGGAGTAACAGGTAATATAGAGAGAGGTAATAAGACCACAAAATCAAGCTGGCATGAAGTGGATGAAGAGCCTTAGAGCAACTCCAGCGCGATCCCTTCCTTATTGAATTTTGTGATGGGACCGTCCCCTTAAAACGACCGCGTGCTGGAGAGAATGGGCAGCAAGGGACCCGTCCCGTGGTTAGGGAACGTCCCTCAAGGGACTGTTCATCAAAAAAAGCCATTGATCAACGGTTGAAAATTTTAAAAATAATTATTTTATTTATATTTTACTCTATAAATATTAAATTTAAAAACATGTGGGATTAAAAGTGGGACCAAAATTGGAATTTTTCATTGGAGTAAAAGATTTCAAACCCAATCTCTTTTTTACTTTTATGACATATTACATGTGGCAAATTGTGGTCAAAGTAGGAATCTAACTTGAATTCAACATTGAAGGTGCTCTTAGGAGAACTCATTAAAGTTGGCATATTCAAGCTCGCAAATTTTACAACTAAATACTAATGCTAACTAACCAAGTAACTAAACAACCACTTTACGATTACAAGGTAATAATATATCGTCCCAATATTTGACTTCATAGCACTAACACATTCTTCTCCATTTGGCTTATCAATGGCCTCCTTCTTTAACGCTATGATCGATTTCCGCCAAAAAGGTCAAAGACTATTACATGAGGTTTTGCCGAATTTTTGATAGTTTTGATCAAGTTATTGTTATGTTGCTAACAGAACTTTAATCTTAAGGCTTGATAGGCTAAGTTCACTTAATAAGCTTATGCGTTGGCCGCGATCTAAGTTTGGGCTGTGACATAATAGCCATAGAAGAAACCATCAACTATCAAAGGACTTCAAAAACACCTTATGCCTGGGGATTTTCATATCCTAACCAAGCTCTTGGAACATAATCTGAGAGAGCAAACATGGAATTGCTGTCTAATGACTATGTTAGTTTTGCTATCATCTCCGTAAAGGGAAAAAAAATGTTTTGCTATCTACTGAATTATTAATGAGCAACAATTTGAATAGTAAAATAGTGTTCATCTATTCGAATGATCTCGGCCAAAGATAATTGGGGCTCCAAAGCCCTTGAACATCAAAGCAACATAATAATAATTATATGTATATTTTGTTCTAGTAATTATATATGTAAAAAGTAATTTTAACCATTATTATCCAAATAATGGGTGTGTTTGTTTTACTTTTTTTATATAAAATATTTTTTTACTATTTCACCATATTGTCACCTGTAGGTACCTTAATTTATCTTATTGTTACACGCACTGGCATTGCTTATTCTATTAAAATTT
This sequence comes from Dalbergia oliveri, assembly GCA_030441495.1. Taxonomy (NCBI): domain Eukaryota; kingdom Viridiplantae; phylum Streptophyta; class Magnoliopsida; order Fabales; family Fabaceae; genus Dalbergia; species Dalbergia oliveri. The sequence continues at coordinate 13,974,548 of JAMLFY010000011.1, forward strand.
TAAGCCAATTTATGCTCTCGCCTCGTCAACTTCACATGGATGTTGCTATTTGCCTTCTTTGATACATGAAAGCAACACTGGCACAAGGTCTTTTTTATCCTTCTAATTCAAATTTATCACTCCAAGCTTATTGTGATTCGGAAAGGGCTAGTTGTCCAACAACTACACGCTCTACCTCTAGTTATTGTATTTTTTTGGGTTCAAGTATAGTCTCATGCAAGATAAAGAAACAAGTTGTGGTATCCTGATGTTCTGCCAAAGCAGAATATAGATCAATGGCTAATACCACTTGTGAAATAAGTTGGCTCTCATATCTTTTAGACATTGGCTTTCCTCTTCTTACACCAACACCATTATTGTGCGACAATCAATCTACCATTTATATTGCCTCTAACCCACTATACCATGAGTGCACTAAGCACATCGAAATCGATTATCTGTGTTGGTCATGAAAAAATTACATTTGGGCTCATTAAAACTATGAAGTTAGTTGTGTAGATCAAATTGCAAATCTATTTATAAAATCATTGTGCAAGGAACAATTTATGCGTTTGAAGTCCAAGCTGGGTGTTTCAAATTTGCACACTCCACTTTGAGGGGGCATGTTATCGCTACAAATGTGCTATTGTTGTTGTGCTAACGTGCTGTGACCATTATCCGTATCTTCTGTTAGGATCTTTGTTACTTTTGTTGTACAATTAAATTTAAGAGTAAACTCCCAGGTTCCTTGGTCCCTGACAATTTTAACATTGGACAAGCTGGCATAACAATTGAAAAGTGAATTCGTCCTTGATAATGTCAAAAATTGAATACTCACTAGTTCTAGATGGAAAACAAAATGGTGTTAATAACAATTTTATTATTGGATAAATTGGTCCAGAACGTCATTTATAAAAAAATTTAAAAAAAAATTTATCTCCTATTTCCTTCCTTCCTTCATCTTCTCCATTACCACTACCACCACTCTCTTCCCTAAATCCTACAAATATATATATATATATATATATATATATATATATATATATATATATATGCAAAATCAAATCAAATACCAATATAAACAACATCAATTAAGTGAGATTTGCATTATTATTCTTAATTATCACCACCACTTTTGATGATGGCAACGGCCGCACTAATGGCAAAGCCCGCGGTGGTTGTGAACGACGATAGTCACGGTGCTTGAGCTCTTCTTCCCCATTTTTGGTTTTTTTTTCTAGATTCGTAGTTTTGGACTTGTTATGAGGTTTAGTTTTTTCTTTTTATTTGGGTGAAAATCATTGTGTTTATGATAATCCTGGATAATTTTTGTTGTAAGGTTGTCTTGTGTTTGTAGTTGTTGTGATTTGGGGTTATGGATGATAATGAATGGGTTATGGTTGTGTTGTGAAGATGTTTTTGGGTTGAAATGGGTTACTGATAATGAAGAAGTGTGGGTTGTGGTGGTGGTGGTGGTGAAGAGGATGAAAGAAGAAAAGGGATGGAGAGTGATATGGGGTTGTGTAGGGGATGATGGTAGCTGTGGTCATTTAGATTTGACAGTGATGGTGGTGATAATGGTGGTGAAAAGGATGAAAGAAGGAAATGGATGGAGAGTGATATGAGGTTGTGTGAGGGATGATGGTGGTTGTGGTCAATTAGATTTGATAGTGATGGTGGTGGTGGTGGTGGTGATGGTGAAGAGGGTGAAGGAAGGAAAAAGATGGGGGATGAAGGATGTTGGGATCAATTCATCAATAATGAAATTGTCATTAATGACGTTCCTGTTCAGAGACTAGTGAGTGTTTAACTCTTGATATTGTCAGGGACCAACTTCACACTTTCAGTTGTTAGGCTTGTTGAATTGAATTATTAAGACCAACTTGGGGTTTACTCTAAATTTAACTTGGTGTTACAATACCTTATCTTTGTTGCAGATTCAAATTTTTTATTTTCTTATTCTTTATGTATAAATACATGTGTAAGTTGATCAATAAAAGTATTGATACAATTTCTATCATATTTTACACTTTTGAGTAAAAGTTAAAATGAAAAGCTTATGTGAAATTGAGAATTTTAATTTGAATTTAATCGCAATCAATTAGATTTGTCTAACCATTTTATTTAACATCTTCTCTGCATATAAATTGTATAACCCTTTCATTCCCCGTGTGATACACAAATCGATTTAATGTTTCAAATACAAAGTATATGCATGTTACAAAAATGAAAAAAAAAAAATCATGAGACCATCATCATATATTAGAATAAGATTTTAAAAACACCTTGTAGCACAATGACCTTATAAAATTTATCATCCCTTATTACTTTGCACTATTCAATTCATAATATTTCTATTTATTCAAAAGTCAATTACATTTTATTTTATAACTTAAAATATTTAATATAATATGCATATATCTATACTATATATAAAGGAAATAATCCCTTTTAATTATTTTTTGGTGTCTAAAATTCCCATTTCTCAAAATACCCTTGATATATAGAAAGTTTGAAAGAAGTTACAAAAATAAATGAAGGAAATAAAAAAATTAAAGAAATTACAAAAAAAAAAAAATTGATAGATACATAAGTGCCTCTCAATTCACTTGTATAATATAAATCAACAATGGAAATATTTAGGGTCTATTTGGTTTGAGTTTTAGGTTTCATTTTCATTTTTAATATTTCATTTTCAGAATTTTATGAAGAAAATATTAAAAACTGGAAAATGAAAGTTGAAACTGAAATTTGAGGCCTTTGGTTTGAGTTTCCAATTTTTAGTTTTCCAGAATTTGTGAAGGAAAAATTAAAAATTCTTGAAAACTACAAATTCCAGTTTCAAAATTTTCAGTTTTTCCTTCACAAATTATGAAAAATTGAAAAATTGAAAACTGGAAACTCAAACCTTTAGGCCTTTAGTTTCAATTTCTAGTTTTTAGTTTTCATTTTAGATTTCCAGTTTCCTATAATTTGTGAAGGAAAAACTAAAAATTCTGAAAACTATAAATTTCAGGTGCTATTTGGCAATGATTTTTTAAACTTGTTTTCAGTTTTTAAAATTAAAAAAACAAGAAACAATGTTTGGTGAAATGTTTTGGGGGCTTTGGTTTTTAAAAATAGAAAACTGATTTTGTGTTTTAAAAACAAGAAACCCAAAACAATTTTGAGACGTTTTCAAAGCTTGTGTTTTATAAAACAACAAAACACGCGGTGGCATATTTGTAATACCATTGAGTTTTTGTTTTGAGCCTTCCTTCGATCCCTTATTGAAGTATGCTGAGATATTTTTGTTGCATTTCTAGAACCCACGAGCTTATCTTCCTCCTCCCTCACAGATCACGGCACATCCCCCCTCCCTCACAGATCGCGAATGCATCCTCCCTCACCACACAACACCTCTCGCGAAGGCGTCCCTCCGCGAGATCCGTCGTAACTGCTCGAGATCCGAGACCACGCGAGCTCCCCTGCCAGACTCCTTTGCACGCAAGCTGCTCCACCGGGTAGAGACCCAGCAGGCGACCCGCCTGCCAGTCTGCCTCCTCCTCCACACCCCACCAAGTGAAAGTGAGTTCTTCCCTCTCCCCTCTTTCTCTTCGTTGCTGAGTTATGGTGGTTATCTGTTGGTTGTCTTTCTTGCTTCATTGATTTGTGAAGTTTCATGCTATAAACTGAATAAATTAGGAAAAATAGCACTTAGAGGTGAAGAATTGAAACCTTTATGGATTACATAATTTATGTAGTGCACTGGATTTGTAACATTGTCTATTAAATGCTTGAATGTTTACCATGTTTGTCAATTCATGCATTTTAAGGTTGGATTTTGGAATGATTGGATTTTGGAATGCTTTAATTATTTCCATTGCAATGATTGGATATTCAAAGGTTGAAGTGCCTTTAAAGCGAGAAGAGCTTAAAAAATAGGAGTACATAATTTCTTTGTCAATTATTTCTAATGCACGATGATTGATAGCTCTCCTTAGTCCATTTTAGCATTCTTTGTCAAAAATGTTATCTAAATATCATTCATGTTTTATCATGACATGGCTATTGTTTGCTTAACTTAATTGTTAAACTAATTGGAAATTGTGACTTGTTATGTGTTATTTAGAGTGAGTTTTGTTGTTGCTGCTGGTTTTTTTTTTTAAAAAGTACATGGATCATTGGTCATTCAGAATGCCAAAGCTATTTTTTCTAGTGTAAAGTGTCGTCCTACTCTAAGCATTGTACTTCTAGGTTTTTCCAAGCATTGTAAATGGAATAAAAATACATTAAGTTTGAAAGTCAAAGGAGCTTATACTTCTTATATATGTCAAATATCATAAGTTACCATTCTGTTATGTGTTTCATGCTAAATTTAGGCGTATAACTTATGAATCTGAATTGCTTGGCTCCTCATGTTACTATTGGTGTCTTCAATTGGAATATACTAGTTTGTTGCTCTATATAGTAGTTCTTGTGTTTCTTTATTCTCTTCTTGGTGACCTTAATTCCCCTCTTCTAATTAAAAATCCCTTTTGGCTGATTTGTAATCACCATTGTAGATGGAAAATGAGAAAAAGAGTCTTCACTTTGGCCCTCGTCATTTGTCAAAATCTTTGTAGACATTATGGTTAATGAGGTTAATAAGGGGAATATGAGGAATAATGTATTTCCACCTAAGATATGGCAAAGTATGTTGCATACGCTTAATCAAAGATTAGGCGTGAATACGACATGAAACAAGTTAAGCAAAAATTTAATAGGTTGAGGCAACAACATGGCCAATTTTCTCAGTTGCTACAACAAACTAGATTTGGATGGGATGCTGAAACTAATACTATCACTGCTCCAGAAGAAGTTTGGTCAACTTATATTCGGGTATACTTTTAGATAGAAGTTAGCATGTTTATTCATATTTATACATTTTGAGATTTAGCGTACATAATTTTTTAATTTCCTTATAGGCACATCTAATGCTGCACCATTTAAAAAGAAAGGATTGGACAATTACAAATTGTTGGGAGTGATTTTCAATAAAAGTAGTGCAACATGGGTGCTTCATCATTCATCTACTCAAGATCCACCAAACATGGATAATGAAATTGAGCTTGATAATAAATTTTTGCATGACGGGGTTCATGTAAATCTAGATGATGATGATAAGGAAGATGATAGCCCAGAAATAGAGAGTTACCCGTAGTGGTAAAAGAACAATTAAAGTTGCTAACCGCAAGTCCAAGAAAGAGAGTAGGAGCATCCAAGTGGAAGATGCACTTCAAGCATTCATTGAGTTATCTAAGTTGAAGGCAGAAGCTATGGTTGAGGCGTCTAAGAAGAAAGCCGAAGCTCTAATGGCTAGAATTGAGAGGTATAGGGCAAAAAGTGTAGAAGCTAAGGTTCTAGTTGCATCACCTGAGTACACTATGGCTAGATGTATAACAGAGCTTGAAAAGATGGATGATGTCTCATATGACTCTTATATGAAGGCGGTGGAAAAATTCAAAGATGCTGATTATAGAGAAGCATTTTTAAATGTGACTGGACATTGGAAAAAAACATGGTTGGATAGATTTGAGTGACTACTTTTATGTATAAATATTTGTGTTGATGATACTTATTATGTACTTGTTTTTTAAATTTATGTAACTGGTTTGTTTTGACATATTGTTTTGTTGTTTAGAACAATATGTAATGGTTAATATTAGTGCTTATTAAAATGCATGTTATGTTTAATGTCAGGTTCAATTGTGATGGAAATTGATAATCATCCTTCAGGCAGTGAAAGTATCTAAGAGATACTTTTTATCCTCATCTGACTCTAGAGATGATGAATCTGAATTTGCTGAATTATTGTTGCTAAATTTGATTGCTGATTATGAGTACCAATTTTATAATAAAATTCCTGCTAGAATATCGACATTAAGTGGTCAAGAATTTGTTAGCAAGCTTTTGAAGGAATTTGGAACAGTTGCTTTGAATTATTATGTATGGAAAAAGCATGTTATGTTGCTTTGTGTGAAGAATTGAGAAGTAAAAATTATTTAGAAGACTTAAGAGGTGTGTTTTTAGAAGAACAAGTAGCAATATTTTTGTTCATTATAGGACATAATGTACGTCATAGAGTAGTAGTAGATTGATTTCAACATTCTACCCAACAGTGTCTCATCATTTCAAGAATATTTTGAGAGCAATTTGTCGCTTAGGTAAAGAAATCATAAAGCAAGGATCCACAAATTGCCTGAGCATATTCAAAATATTATCCGTGGTTCAAGGTTAGTCCTTTTTCTTTCCTTATATATGATGTTTGGTGCTATTTTCTTTTGTCAAATTAAGATATTATGCTAAATTTATATGTTTGTATCATATGTTTGTATTAGAATTGTATTGACGCGATTGATGGAACACACATAAGTGCATGGACTCCAGCTAAGAAGCAATCATGTAGAAGTAGAAAGGTAGTCATCACACAAAATGTTATGTGCATATGTGACTTTAATATGCTATTCACATATGTATATTTTGGTTGGGAATGTAGTGTTCATGGTTCAAAAGTTTTTCTGGATGCACTTACTAATCAAAATGCAAATTTTCCTTGGCCTTCCAAAGATGATATATTTATATTTGATACCATAATTTTCATTATGTGTTAAATTGCTCTTTGTTAATTGTTATCTAATGATGTTATCGGTATTCATATTAATACTTGTTCATTGCATTAGGTTCATATTATCTTATAGATTCTGGTATTCTGTTTACTAGAGGCTTTCTCCCACCTTACAAAGGTAAAAGATATCATGCACAACAGTTTCATGGACAAGGTCGACAAGCTAGAACTTAAAGGAATTATTTAATTTTAGACACTCTTCTTTAAGAATGAAAATTGAGAGATGTTTTGGAGTCTTGAAAGCAAGATTTCTCATTTTGAGACAAATGCCACCATATAAGCCTTCTAGGCAACACTTTATTGTCGTAGCATGTTGTGTCATTCATAACTATGTGCGTAAGTGGGTAATGCGGACAAATTGTTTAGAATAAGAGGATAATAATCTATTGGACGTTGAAGCTACAAACAATAATGTAAATATAGATGTGAATTCCAATAGTGACAACACAACAAAATTGACTAATGAAACAAGGGAAATGAAATATCGTGACCAAATTGCAAATGGATGTGCTACAAGAAAATTATAATAGGTTATAAATAGATTTATAAATGTAAATTGACATCAAATTGTGTTAAGACTATTTTTAGAATAGAAATTTGTATTAAAACTTTATTTATTAAGTATGTATGGAAAATATTATCTATAAAACATAATAGTTAAAATTTATCATTTATAGTAATGCAATTTGCCAAATAGTTTTTTATTTTATTAGTTTTAAAAGTTATTTTTTAAAAAAATTATCCAAACACATTTTCTGTTTTTTGTCATTATAAAACTTTTTGAAGTTATATTGCCAAAAGTTTTTTTTTTTGTTTTTAATAATTGAATTGAAACTTGTTTTATAAAACAGTTTAAAAAATATTTAAGAACAAAAACACTTCCAAACAAAGTTTTTCATTTTCAAAATTCTAAAAATTAAAACTGAAAATAAAAATTGAAAATTGAAAACAAAGGAGCAACTTTCAAAATTTTTAGTTTTAACTTCACAAAATCTAAAAACTAAAAACTAAAAATGAAAACTAAAAGCTAAACCAAACAACTTAAAGTGATTTTAATTTCAATTTTCAATTTTTTAGCTTTCACCAAATCTCAAAAATTTAAAAATTGAATACTAAAACTCAAACTAATAATGCCATGAAAGATTTGAAGAATGTTTAGATAAAATTTAAAATATTCTTATTTCCATATCAAGGTTAATCTTTTCTTTTTATATGATAAAAGTACAACTCTTGTCTGGCATCCTCCACTGACATCAGCTGTGATAGCAAGAAGGAAGCCGCCGCCGCCGCCGCCACCGCCACCACCGCCATCGGCATTTTCGCTGCTGCATTCCTACGCATCCACCATGAAGACGAAGAAGCCCTCAGCCGCATCTGGCGGGGATCGAAGAACTGAAGAACGCACGAAGTTCTCAACCTCTAGCAGCCGCGAAGCCCTCTGAAATCGCAAAGCGGAGAAGAACCCTTCAGTATATGTGAGATTCTATCATTCTGATATCATTATTCAGTGAGAAAAATAGGAATTTTATAACGGGCGATTGTGATTCTGTATGCATCAGTGGTTGAATTTTTTTAAGCTTATAAATCCTTCATCTTGCTTGCCTTGCTAATGTTCATTGATTGTCTGTTCTGAATCAACATGAAATTGAAAGAGAAGACTGACATAATATCTACATCTTCCTGTTCAGCCCCTTTTTTGAATTTTTGGTACGGCATTGGTTACACGTTTGTTTGGATAAGCTTGATTTGGGTTCAAAGAGAACTTGCAATCAAAATCAAATTTCTGAAACAGCTTTTGAGAAAAAAAAAATGGGGTATTTCTCAAAAATAAGGTCGAACTTAATGTGCACGTTGTATCAAATATGGACTGGTTCTTAATTGAGTGATGATTTTTATAATTTTTTTTTTTTGGGTGATTATTGTGTTTACAGGAAGAGGTACCAGAGATTGAGAAAGAAATGCATATGCTCGATGTTGTTAACAAGGACTGGATGTATGTTAAGGTGTGTAGTTCATCAAGTATGATAATATGCTGTTTATGTGGTTGGTTTATTGTTGTATGTATTGCCGAGTGTTTGGAGCAAGCTTTGTTCTGGAAATCTAAAGTCTGAAAGTAATTTTTTTTAGGGAATGAATTATAACCCACATAAGATTGGTTTGCAAAATAATAATTGAAAAAAATAACCAATGCATTGTCCAAAAGATTAGAATAAAGAAACAACAAAATTTGTATCATGGTACATTAATAAAATATGAAACAAAGCAAAATAAGAAACTGATAATTTTGCAAGGTGAACTAACTCTTTGAAAAGGGCATCTTCTGGCTTCTATTGTTTGGTACGTTGGGGTGGATGGATTCAGAGGCAGATTCTGAATTTGTCCCTCCAAGCTGTCATCAGAGGAAATGGATCCACTGCTTGAATGAACATAGAATAGCACATAGAATAGCCTTTTGGCCTTAAATAGCAACAATGAAGTGAGAATAAGAACCATAACAAATCTATTTAAACTAAGAAATTTCTATAATTTAATAATAGCAGCATGGTGAATAGGCTGGTTGCCACCACTTGCATGTCCTTCTTGAGCAATATAAACCACAGGGTCAACAGCATCTCCATTGACTTGGTTAATGGCATCAGCAGCATGCTCCTCAATGGATTGAAATTGGGGGACAACAGGTTGATGTAAACCACAATGATTATCAGTAGGAAAATGATTAGGGATGGGTTCAGGTGGGGGATCAAAGAGGGGATCAAGCAGTGGTCTATCTCTATCAAACTTATAATCTAGACCAACTTTCATAGGGGGATAGGATATGAAACCTCTTGTCTGCTTATTACATGCAATAAGGGCCATTTCATAATAGTTAACCCAATCCCCAGCTCCCAACTCCTAATCCAGAGTCTGTTTTGGTCCAATTGTAGCATCCTTGCTTCTTCATTTAAATGATTTGTAAACATCAGTACTCTGGCCATCAAAATCAATAACCAAATAGCTAAATAACTTGTAATACACCTGATAAGTACATTCCTTCATTGATTAAGAAAGCTGAAGCCACCAAAACTGCATCACAACCATGGGACCATCTCTCATCCCTTCATCCATAAACCCAACGTGTAAAACTAATCAGTTTACCTTAAGAGAAATCTAGACAATTGGAAAAAAAGAAGTTCAAAATTACTAAGACATAAACAGTATAGTTAAAGCCCCTTAATACTAAATTCATCCGTTGGTCATCCAAACCTTCATAGGACATCCTACTTTATATTTGAATAATATCCTCGGATGCACACACTTGCAAACTACATCAAGTCAATTGAGACAAATATAACACATTAATCTAGACAAAATCCAGAACAATTCCATCTATGAAAAAGGCATTGCAAACTATTTTCTCAATGCGATAGTCCAAAAAGCTTCTTCTTGGAATCATCCCTTCACACTTGTGAGGTTAGCCTAGCATGTGGTCTACTGCAACAAAGCATTTTCAAATTTAAATGTATTGCCTTATCATTAATCTATGGAGAAGCACATGTTAAGAAAAAAGCTTTATTTAATCAGGGAACAAATAGTACATAAGAAAGCTCAGAAGCATTTCAAGTTTTTATTGAGTAAGCTAAAAGAAATTTATCTAGTTATGCTATCTAATAGTCACAAAAAGATACCTTCCATGGTAATCAACATGGTATGTAGCCTGCAAGTAATGATGATTTATTGAGTATTACCAACTGTTTAAGTTTCTTAGCCCTCTTCTTTAGGTTCCTTCACTTACAAAGCTGCCCAATAACTCTCTGAAACCTCTTGAATTGAACATGGGCAATTCTTTTCCAGCAGTATCAAATCAAACAAAACTTCTTCAGCAAATATGGATTGAAAGCAAAGTTTGAATGGTAATAGCAATAAATGAAATTAAATGCCAAAAACATCAAAACCAAAAGTGTTAAGATTCAGATATTGAAAATAGAAAAGTCACCGTGCTCTGCATTCTCTACAACATGTAACAAAGTTCCGTTAATATTCCATTAGTGTCATTAATATTCTCAGTGTGCATTTACTCAGTATTGCTTGCTTTGCATCAGATATAATCAATTATAAGATTGTCGCGTTAATGTTAGGTGAGAGTATGCATTGGCGGACATGCAATTTGATGGAATGCTGACACTTGTATTGTACAAGATATACATGCATTTACTCGGATTGTTGCATGGGGTGTATGATCTCATTTTAGCTACAAAGAGCATTGCAATGGCAGGATTTTAGTATGTTGAGAAGCTGATGTGTGGCTATTTTCCATTGATTGGTGTTGTTGAATGTAGATGGTGAATTACTGGATTTTAATCATAGATTGAAGATTGAAGATTACTTGAGAACGTGAGATGAATTATAGCAGTCTTTTTGGCGAGCCTCATAGAACTTTAACCCCTTCTATGCCCCTCTCTCTCTGAAGCTGTGGTTCCTGTCTTTGCTGCCTTCTCCGTCCTCATCTGATCAAAGCTCATACAGCTTCGAAATTTCATTTTTATGGTACATTAACTCAAACTCGATACATTTTCGGGTCAACTTGGAACAGGTGAACCCACTGACAAGAAAAAAACAAAAAAAAGAAATCCCAGTAAAATTTCAGATGCAATCCTCACCATTCTAGAAACGCAGGTACCTACGAAACTAGACTCATTAAGCACAATGAAAGCACTACGATCCAAGCCAATGAAGTATGTTCTATGTAACACGCTCAGTTCTTGCGCAAAAACCCTCAATTGGCATTTAGGTACACAAATCCATGCTCATATGATTCGTTCCGGGCACGAACACAACTTGTTCCTCAATAGCGCACTTGTAGATTTCTACGCAAAATGTGATGCCGTTTTGGATGCAAGGAAGGTATTCAGTGCCATGAAGGTGCATGACCACGTTTCATGGACTTCACTTATTTCCGGGTTCTCAATAAATGGACATGGAACCAATGCATTCTTGTTGTTCAAGGATATGCTAGGTACCGAAATTAAGCCTAATTCTTTTACATTTGCCAGTGTTATTAGTTCGTGTGTTGGAAGAGATTGGGGAATTGAGAATTGTTCAATGATTCATGCTCATGTTGTGAAACGAGGATTGGGTACTAGGAATTTCGTGGTATGCTCTTTAGTTGATTGTTATGCGAAATGGGAACAGGTTGATGATGCTGTTTTGGTGTTTGATGAAAGTAGTGAGAAGGATACTGTTGTGTACAATTCTATGATCTCTGGTTATTGTCAAAATTTGTGTTGTGAGGATGCGCTGAAACTGTTTGTGGAAATGCGGAAAAGGGACTTGAGTCCCACTGATCATACTTTATGTTCTGTTTTGAATTCTTGCAGCAGCCTTGCGGTGCTTCTTCAAGGAAGACTAGTGCATTCGCTTGTTGTTAAAATGGGTTCGGAGAGGAATGTGTTTGTGGCATGTGCTTTGATTGATATGTATTCAAAGGGCGGTGACGTTGATGAGGCTCGAACTGTGTTGGATCAGACTTCAAAGAAGAATAGTGTGTTGTGGACGTCCATGATCATGGGTTATGCTCAATGTGGGAGAGGTTCGGAGGCTTTGGAACTTTTTGATCGTTTATTGTGTGATCAAGAGTTCATTCCTGATCATGTCTGCTTTACTGCAGTCCTAGCAGCTTGTAATCATGCAGGACTTCTTGACAAAGGGTGGAATACTTCAACAAAATGAGCACAAATCACGGGTTGTCTCCTAATATAGATCAGTATGCCTGCTTAATTGATCTTTATGCTAGAAATGGAAATCTACGAAAGGCAAGGGATTTAGTGGAAGAAATGCCTTATGATCCAAATGATGTAATCTGGACTTCCTTCTTGAATTCTTGCAAGATTTATGGAGATATAGAGCTTGGAAGGGAGGCTGCTGATCAACTCATTAAGATGGATCCATGCAATGCAGCACCATATTTAACACTAGCACATATCTGTGCAAGAAAAGGTTTATGGAACGAAGTGGTTGAGGTTAGAAGCCTTATGCAAAGAAGGAAAATAAGAAAACCTGCAGGATGTAGTTGGGTAGAGATAGATAAGAAGCTTCATGTCTTTGCAGTTGATGATGTAACTCATCAACAATCAACTGAGATCTATGCAGAGTTAGAAAAGATTTACTTGGGAATTATAGATGCGCCATTTTATGGATTATGGGATATCAATATGCAAGCATAGATCTACTCTACTTCCTTCCCACGGATTACACAAGGCAATTTATGATGGGAATTGGGAACCTTGGATACTTTCATGCAGTTAGTTAATCACATGTTGTTCAATGAAGAACACCACTTGGTGGAATATAATCTCTTGAAATTTTGAGAGGCCAGCTCCAATTCATCACTTTTGACCATCGAAAATTTAGCAGATATCAAGGATTGGATCAATCTACTGTTTTACTTGCAGTTGATGCCGTCAAGGTGATTGTGCCATCAGGGATGATAAAAGTCTATAAAAAATTTAGAAGTATCAAATGTGTTGCTGACAGACACTGTTGAATCCTCAAATGTTTGTAAGGGAACAGATTCTTGCACAAACTATATATAGCTGAGAAAATTTTGGTCATTCAAAATAAGTTAAAATGACAAATGGATCTTTTTGGACACCAGGTGGAAGTCGAGGTGAAAAATGGATCTATATATACTCTGGAATATTTCATGCAACAAATGCTGACAAAGATTTTGGTATGTTCTGTTTATTCTTATTGATGTTGGTGATATTCAAGATTATTTGTTTTGTATAATTGCACATTTAACTGATGCAGAGTGAATAAGCAATTAAACATGTTATTTTTGATAATTATTCAATTTTAGATATCATTTGCTATTTGTTACTTTCAGTCATCTGGGGGATTTATCTTATTTTAATAAGCTTTTCTATTTTATCTGAATATATTCCTGCTTCCTGCCTTCATTATTAATTTTGTAGGTCATAGAAATTTGACTTGGTTTACTTCTTACCACATTATTACTATATTCTTCTTGGAATCATTTTGAAAATGGTTCACTTAATAAAGGTGCTTCTTAAGAGGGCAATTGTCTGGTGCAGAATTTGTCAGCATGGCTCCAGCAAAGATTAATCATTCCTGCCAAAGAACTTGTACAAGTAATAGCAAAGGTTTGCAACTTTCCAATTATCCTCAATGTACTTGAAAAATTGTTTCAGTTAATTCAGCTCAAAATCTGCAATCTTTATGACCTTTTATGAGGATGCTTTATAGTAGTAATCAATGGTGTTGATTTTTTTTTGTCTAGGATTAGGTGAAGTTGCTTTTTAACACATTGCCAACTTGTTTGCCGGTGCTATTTTTGGTTTGTATATCATGGCAGGGTGTTGCTGTCACTAGGGATGGCCTACCTAGTGAATCTCACCATGATATGCATCAAGAAATCATGGTTGATTCACTAATATTTAGATCTCTTCATGCTAAGCTAGGGAGAGAATTTAAACACTGGGAACCCGACCAAGATGATCCCCCATGCCGTGAACATGAAAATTTCTCTGATGGCCCCTGGAATTGGTTCTTCGTTTTACTTATTATTTCTTGTGGTATCCTGAGCAAAACAAAATTTATGAAAAGCAGAATATCTCTTTGCATGAAGCTTTGACACTAGCATGCTTGTAAGCTATATTCTTTTTAAACTTAAAAGTTGGCCAAGAAACTATAGTATGTGGCTTTTTTATGTATACAATTGAAAGTTTCTTAAAACTATAAGTCCAGCTGTAAGTGGTAGATTCCAGAATGATATGGTTCTCCATTCTTTTTGATTAAAGATATTTCTCCTCATTGTTATAATTAACACCTGATATTGGATATTTAGGAGAAATAAAATATGGACACCAAGAAGTAACACAATATTGTGATTGTGAAATAGTATCTGTAACTCTAAAAAGTTTCATTTACTTTGAAAGCATGTGATTCTTGTTCATCTTGATGACTTTTGGAACTATCTTTCCTGTTAGGGACCATTCAACTTGTTATGTCTCTCTAAACTCTTTGTTTGGGAGCAGTTTTTAGTAAAATTCTGTTGGGGACTCATATAGTTTTTTTGTGTTGCCTCAAGTATATTATCGTGATGTACAGCTGTGATAGGTCTATAACCATTTATTGAAGCTAAGAAATGGTGCTTGACCTGAGGAATGATTGAATGGTCATTGGCATACAATTTGGCTATGAATATGTTACTGATATAGCAAAAAGAAACAGAGGATTTAAATTTTTGTGGTATATCCTTAATAATTAAGACGAGGTTGATTGAGATGGATTTGTTGCAATAATACTGTCATTATCCTTCTATTATGTGAGCGGATTTTGGCACTGTCTGGTTCATAAGGAAACTGTCCCTTCTATCCTTTTTGCTGCTACTCTTCTAGCATGGTTTGGTGGGCAGAAGGGTGTAGTCGTAATTTGGCGTCGAAAATGCTAACACATCACCAAGAGAGAGTGTTACACTTTTAGGGTTTTTCTGTCTCTTTCGCTTTTATCTTACTCTCTCTCTTTTACGTGACTCTGTCTTTTCTCTCTCTCTTTCTGAAAAGCTTTTCTGAGGAGATATTATTTCTCTTTAATCTCTAAATCTCTTTCTTCACGCACACACACTCTTTCTTTTCATTATTATTATTATTACTATCTCTCTCTCTCTCTCTCTCTCTCTCTCATTGTTTACAGAAGATTGAAATTCAAAACTCTTTCTCCATCTTAGTTAATAGCGGAAAATAGCATCGCTATAGTATCAGAGCGATGTGGAGCGATTGGAGGACATGATAGAGGAGACGTCGCATCACGTTTTAGTTTCGCGGCTTTCTCAACCACAAATCACAGTGGATTGGGGCTGAAATTGCGTTGTGGTTGCTGCGATTCAGGGGTAAGGACAGAAAACATGATTATGCTTTGCTCTCCAACCATCATTGCCTTCGTTCGTCATCCTCGTTGCTTCAACATTCCCAGTCGCAACATCATCTGCTTTACATTTGATCTTGTTTTCCGGTTCGAAGTGGTACAACTGCTCTCTCTCATTCTAGTTAGGGTTTTCTTTTATGTTTAGGGGGATTATTTTATTTGATTTTGCTGAAACCTTTGTTTGGGCTGGGCTTGTTTCTTCTCTTTTCTTTAGTTGGCTTCTTCCTTCTTTGATTAAAATTGGGCCTTTTATTTAAAGCTTTGAGGCTTGTTCAACCAAAAAAAAAAGAAGAGCTTAGAGGCTTAAATTCTTTTAAGGCATGATGTTTTTTATTTTATCTCTTATGCTACTAAATTTCTTACATATTTACTTGTTATTTATACAATGAATTGATGGTAATTACATGTTGAAAATATAGATAATAAAAATTTTGATTATTAACAATTAATATAAGTATAAATTTGGCTAATTTTTTTTTTTTATATTTGAACATTATATTTTGCAGTATGGTTACATAATACTTCACTATATTTTTCAATATAGCAGCTATCTCGTTATACGCTATCTTGCTATAGTGTTTTTGGGTCGATCACTCCGTGCCACTCTCTCGGATTGACTATTATGCTTTCTCCCAATCTCTTCTTTTTCTCTTTCTTCTTCTTCTTCTCTCAAGTTGGACATCTCCATCAAATGCCTTCACCCTCTGTTGCCTCTGCCAAATGAATGAAATCCTTCATGCCACTGTGCTGTTCAGCTACGTCTGTCATCGCCATCAATCTTCCAAGAGGCCGCTACAGTTGTTGTTGGCCGCGACAGAGTTGCCTTTGCCCAATGGTGGATTGATGACTTCCCTTTGTCGAAGCGGTGTTGGTAGTTCAAGTGGGCGTCGTTCTCTGTTCTCTTATCTTTTGTTGTTGTTTTTGTTGTTCTTCTTCTTCTCAGCTTCGCCAGAATTCAATATCGATTCTAGTGAGTCAATTGCGGCAGCCACAGGAGCAAGGGTTCAAGTTTATGCTGATGACGTGGGCAATGATGATGATGATGATGATTTGAGGGAAGAGGAGTTCATTTGCCCTTGCTTTACTGATGATGTCTTTCGTTTAATGATAATGCCCAAATTATATTTCGAGTTGCTTTATTTATATGCATGTTACCTACCTGTTTCCCAACATATTTGAATCACAGATAATTGTTTGTTTGGTTATCTTTGTAGGTTGATTATAAAATCATATATATTTGTTTATAAGTTGTTGATTTTTGGAAAGATTGGAAATATTGTTGTATTTTTGGAAATACTAGCGTCAGGACTCAAGATGGAATAATAGAAGATTTTCCTATACCGATCAAACTACGTCAAGGGTCAACCTCAGTCCATATCATTTCACACTTGTCTTAGATGTGCTCACGGAGCATATTCAAGACTCAGTGCCTTGGTGGATGTTGTTTGTAGACGATATAATCCTGATAGCGTAATTGAGAGAAGAAATAAACAAAAAGTTAAAGTTGTGGAGGGAAGCTTTGGAGTTATGTGAGTTTCGTATAAGCAAAAAAAATATGGAATATATGGAGTGCAAGTTTGCCAAGAGACACATATTTTAACCTTGAAGTAAAACTTGGGATGATACCATACCACAAGTCACAAAATGAATAATATTTGGGTTCTATCATTCAAAGTGATGGAGAGATAGAGAGAGATATTAACCATAGGATCCAAACAGGTTGGTCAAAGTGGAAAAGTGCTTCGGTTCTCATTTGTGATAAAAAAAAGTACCACTAAAGCTTAAGGCTAAATTCTAGCGTATAGCGATAAGACCGATTTTGTTGTATGGAATTGAATGTTGAACAGTGAAAGGTCAACATGAAAGTAAACTACACGTTCCAGAGATGAGGATGTTATGATGGATGAGTGACCACAAACATGATATACAAGACATGATATAATAATGAATGAATGCATTAAAGAGAAATTGGGGTGTCACCCATTGTAAAAAGATGATAGAATCTCCTCTTAGGTGGTTTGGTCATATTTGAAGGAGGCTGTAGCGGGTAGGAGAGTGGACCAAATGGATAATAGCACCATAAAAGGAGGTCGATGAAAGCTGAGGAAAATTATAGGGAAAATAATCAAAAGAGATTTAAGTGTCAAAAGTTTTAACATGAAAATAATATATGATAGAGCTATGTGGCATCACCTTATGGATATAGCCAGCCTCTTAGTGGGACAAGGCTTAGTTGTTGTATTTGTTGTATTGAAAATACTGTTGTAATATTCCTATGTGAAAAGCATGATGTTGAAGAAAACGTTGTTTCAGGAAATAGCTTGGGGGAAAGGATGGCTGCTAGGGAGTTGACGGAGAGGATGTTGTTTGGCAATGTCTCCACCTTAGAAGTATCCCTAGCCTATACTCTGAAAAAGATCCCTTTTTTCAGAGTTTCAGAGTCCTGCTTATTTTATTTATTTAAAGTGATCTAGCTCTGTAACTTGCATACTAATGTAGGTTGGAGTATTTGTCCTCATCTCTTTCAAGTTAAGTCTATTTTTGGAGTTTCCATTATTTTGACATGTATTACAACTGTGTATGAGCTCACCCTGAGTTAGATGCTGTTTGGGGAACACACGCCTATTGTTGGGAAGATCATTGGAGTTGCCCATTTATGCAACTGAAATTTGTGAGGATGGGTGCTATCTTCGGTATGAAACCTGAGTTTGATTTTATCATGCAAGTGAAATGCATGATAGATTAATTCTCCTGTGTTAAAAAGGATGACTGGGAAGCCTGCTTTGACTAGATGAGCTGGAATTTTTGCTGATAGAATTATTGCGGCTTAGGAGAGCCTCCTCAAGAGCTGAAATTATTTACATCTAATCTTAGTGCTTTTTTTTTGGTCGCACCTATATCCGTTTTTGTTTTTCGGATGGTTAAGAGTATGTCATTGTGGTTTATAAGCAAGGTTACGTGAATTTCATTTTGAGTTTAATTTATATGCACTGATTTTTATAATATTATTCAATTATATAATGACACATCACTAAAATTGATTAAATCTTGCACCCACTATTTAAAAAGACTTACAAATAGGATAATTTGATTAGATAACAGTGTAAAAAAATTTTATATTATCAATGTATATAAATTAAACTTTTTCATTTTTACTGAAAGAAATTGTGCTATTTATTCTTCAATTCTTTTTATTAGTGATATGGTTTATTTTATTTTTAACTTTAGATCTTTTAAAATAATATTTAGTATCACCAAAAGATTAAAATATTAGTAAGCTATCGTATTATTATTTCTTAATCATTTAACAATTCAAGACTGAATGATAGTTTAATAATGATAGTTTTGTTAAAATGTTTGAATATGTATAACATTGACTTCAACTTTTTAAAGTAATTTACATTAGATTTTTGTTATTTAAATTTTTTAAAAAATTGTTTTTTTTAATAGTGCAAATATGTTTTTTAATACTTAGATTTTTTTTTAATTAAAATGCAAACTTTTAGTTTGAAGAAGAATAAAATGAACTTTTTAATTTGAAACAGAAAAAAAAAAGCAAAATTTGGTTACACTTGCAAGACTTTTACGAGGTAAATTAATTGAAGGAAGGGTGATATTTTCATTTTATAGGTGAATAAAATACTAAAGGTGTGTTTGATTGGAGAGTAGAAGTGGGGGTGAAAATTTTATAAATGAAATTCATGTGTAACTTTACATATAAAGTTTATCAAGTCAATCCATGAAATTTTCACCTCTATTTGTACTCCTTGACCAAACATACTCTAAAGGTTTATAGTTTCTTTGTCAAAATGTTCTACTTCCATGTTTAATTAGTTCTAATGTTTTATGGTTGGTTCACACACGTGGTCAATTTATTTTCATTTTTATTTTGAAATTGTTATTTCGTATACTTCTAATTTATATCTTATTTAATTGAAATTGTCTTAATCATGATTAATTTATTGAGTTATATTCTCTAAATGAATTTTAAACATTAAATGTAGATATAAAATATAAAATTTATATATTTTATGCTTTCAAGAAGATCAATTATTTCATAATAAAATATAGAGTAAAAATAACCAAAAATAAAAATATAGAGTAAAATGCATTAATCCCCTTAAGATATCAAGAAATAACATTCCATCTCATTTGTTTAAAAAATCTATACTCTATCCCATTTCACTAAAGGTGTATTCGGTGTAGTCTTTTATGATTTTATTTTTTTTATAAATTATATATTAAATAATATAAATAATTAATTTAATTTCTGTATACTAATCATGTAAAATAAAATATTAGTAGATAATTTTTTTTTATCTAATTTGACACTTTCATGAGTTTTTATCGTTGATGACTAAAATTATTTTATATATTCAAGTTTATAGAAATTAAGTTCATAAATAACATTAAAAATTTCATTAAAATTTAATAATAATTTTTTTAATTAAAGAAGATATAAAAATTAATAAATATTTAGAATAATATTTAAATATATTAATAAATACTAACTATTTTAAAAAATAAATACTATTTGATAAATAATTTTAGTAATAAATGATATTAATATAAAATATAATTATATGAATGAGATTAAAAATGTTAAAAAAATAATCTTTATGAATAAGTAATTTAATTATCATATATTAAAATATTAATTTTTAATAATTATTTTAATTATAATTATAATTATAATTATATTTTGTATTAAATATTATATTGTTTATCATGTATTATAAATTTTTTTGTTGATTTTTATTAATTTATGTATTTTAATATTATTTTAAATATTTATTTGCTTATCATTTATTATTTGTTATTAAATGTTTAATCAAAATAATTCTTTAATTCTAAATTTTAAATTATCTATAATTTTGATGTATAAAAGTGATTATGATAGATAAGTTTATTTAATATTCTATAAATATCAAACAACAAGAAATTAGCACAGCAAAATTAAAGTCATTATTTTTTATAATTATTTTTATTCTTTAGTATATAATTTATAAAAATTAAATCATGAAAAATATTATTTAATAATATTTATTACCACAAGGGCCGAGGTAGGTAATGGTTCTCGATTTAATCAAGTATAGAATTCAATTATCGTCTTAAGAATAAATCAATTTTAAAACCCATAACTAATATCTATTCCTTAAATGGTACTATATACAAAGGATTCAGTGATTGATGGTGAAATCCTGAAAACAAAAAAGAATCATGAAAAAGAATATAACCAAACACACTCATAGTCAAATGGGGTGGAGTGTATTTTAAATAAATGGGGTGGAGTGTCATTTCTTGAAATTTCAAAGAAGTTTCTGCATTTTACTCTAAAATATATAAAAACCAGCATATTATTACAATGTCATATAGTGTGTAACGTAATCATCGAAGGCGTATGAACGTGCCTATACAATGTATTGAACATGTATAACATTAAACTTAACTTTTTTCACTAATATTGATTTAGATTATGATTGTTTAAATTTTAAAAAAACAATAGTAATATGTTTTTAAATCCTTACATTATAAAGATAATTTATAATTTTTCATATATAAATGTTATGCACATGTGTCAATTTATTGCCATTTTAATCATTCTTTTGAATCAACATTATCTTTTTTAAATTTTATTCTTTAAAAATTACTCTTAAAATATGAATATATAATATACAATATGAAGATCAATTTTTAAAAAAGACTATGTAAAAACACAGTATATATATAATATAATAGATGAAATTTGTTTCAACAATTCTTATGATAACATATAATCTAATTGTCAGATCCATACAAATGTGCACGATAGACGTCAAGATGTATTATATAATATAATATAGATAACTATTATACAAGAGTTTATATAACACAGCCTCGTGCATCGCAACAATGAATCCATTCTTTTTATTTTTTTGTCATCCTTTTCGATTTATTATTATTTTTGTTTATTTGAGTCTTCTGGTCCTTCTCTCAATATTCTTTTACAATTGATCAAAAATAGTTTGCATTTTTTTCTCATAACCGTATATAGTTCCAGCAAATGTTGTTATAGCAACTTTTAATATTCTTAATTACGCTTCTTTTTTTTCTTGACGTGATATATAACAACTAATACTTAATATAGTTATATATACAAAATATTTTATTAAAAACATATTTATCATTGTGATGATTACACATAACAAATCCCCCAAACGTTAAAGAGCGTGTGTCGTTTAACGCATGGAAACTCTTACTAGGTTTTCATAAAGGTTTAAAAGATAGTAACTAGGAAGCTAGCATACAGCTGCTCAATGAGTATTGAAGCTATGTACGAACAAATTTTTACAAAGAACATTAAATCGTAACTAACCAAATAACTAAATAACGACTTTACAAATTACAATGTATAAGTCATCCTAATATTTGACTTCTTAAAAGTAGCACATTCTTCTCTATTTGTCATACTTTGCAAATTACAATGTAGACTTCATCCCAATATTTGACTTCCTAACACTTACTCGTTCTTCTCCATTTAGCGTATCAATAATAGCCTCTTTCCTTAATGCTGTGAGCAACTTCTGCCACATAGATCAGAAACCTGTAATCAACGCATACATAACTCAAATGCAGCAATTCCGAAGATAGCAAAGCTAATATATATATATATATATTAATCAATAAGCAATATTTCCTCTATATTCAAGGAAGAACAAATTGCATAGTAACAAATTGCAGTAGTTATTCACGCATTACCTTAACACTGGAGGATTCCAATTGTTGCATATTGTATGCTCATTAAGAATCTGTACACACACCAAAGATAAGTATGTTTAACAATAAATTGATCAAACTGTGATTTATACTAAAGCTGGCACATTCCTTAGAAATTGATGAAATCAGTTATGCTGTAGTAATTTC
Organism: Dalbergia oliveri; assembly: GCA_030441495.1. NCBI lineage: Eukaryota > Viridiplantae > Streptophyta > Magnoliopsida > Fabales > Fabaceae > Dalbergia > Dalbergia oliveri. Next base: position 13,996,998 of record JAMLFY010000011.1, read on the forward strand.
ATATTTTGATGGTCTCAACGTGCACAACTATTGTTTCTTAGATTTTATTCACTCTGAATTTCAGATAACAGCATTTTAAGGGACAACATGGTCGATCTAGAAATAAATAACTCAAATAGTCGCGGTTTCCACAACAAACTTCATCCAAAATGAAAACTAGTGTGTCCATTTTTGCCATTAATCAAAATAGTAGGGCTCAGTATGGACCCTATAAAAGGATCTAATAAATGGTCTCGTATCTTTTATTATCTCCATTTTGGATCTATTTTTTCTGCAAAGACCTAATAAACTTATTAACTCCAGATTTTTAACTTTAAAGAACTATGTAGTAGCAGGCATACATACACAAGAAAATTAAATATCATGTGTCATGCATATTCTGAATATGATTTTAGGATATATAAATGCTTAATACCAACACAAAACAGGTTATAGAAGTTGGATTTAATTAGCCTCAGGCAAAAAGATCTATAACACTGGTAGCAATGTTTGAAATAGAGTTGTACTGTGTATACATCCAATCCAATTCAACGGTAAAATGCCACCTATAGTTTATCCTCACAATTTCAGCATGAAACGTGCCAAACCATCAAATTTGACAAAACTCCAACCAAAAACTTTTCTCCTAAAGGTTGTCAGAGCGAGCTCCTACGTCAGAACGGAAGAGGGATATAGGAATAGAGAACGTAAAACGTAGCACAGAACGGAAGTTCCTCTCAAAATAGACAGTTCTATTTATATATGTGTGTGTGTGTGTGCAAAATTAGTCACAATTAGTATAATAATAAACTATTACTTCAATTAAAAATGCATAAAGTCACAAAAAATATCTAATTTTTTATCCTGGTTAGCTCTAGTATTTCTCTCTTGGGTAAAAAAAAAATGTGGATAACAAAATATCAACACTCAGGCACACCAAATATAACACAACACAAGAATATAACACATTAAAATAAAAAGCCCATTTAGCCAGCGGTCTAAAGCTCTCAACACAGTACACAATAAAAAACCAAAAAGCTATACCCAATTAAAAAAAAAAATAACACACCCTCAAACAAAACCAACCTCATTCACTCGCAAAATCCCCAAACTAGAACAGAACAACAAGAGATGAGAATTGCGATCGTGAATCAAAGACTAAAGAGTTAGAGAGAACTTAAGGGAAAGGATGGTGCGGATGGGCACGAACAGGAAAGGAGAAGACGGACAAGGATGGCGGTGTGGTGGACAAAGACGCGACCATCAAAGACGGTGCCATGTCAGGCAACAACTGGTGAGGTGGATCGATCGAGGTTCATGAGAGAAAGAGAGCGAGTCAAAGAGATTAAGGGATTGAGTTAAGGTAGCTAGGTTGTTTGTGTGTATACTTCATCTAGGGCCTTTCTCACAAATTTGGGGAGTCAACCAAATGTCGAAGC